>CM055900.1:28519500-29059500 GCA_029582155.1 Panopea generosa
ATGGCTGTTGGAGGTACATGTATTTCAAATTTCAATTTCCTTTTATCCAAATCAAACAATTACTTGCAAAAACATTTAACGAACACGCGTTTCTTATACTAGGTGGAATACTATTCCAAATAATTGCACCCAAATATGATAGACTACCTTTAAACAGTTCTATTCTAGGTTTCGGAATAAAGACATTTTTTTTAGCGTGAACGCAACATGATGGATGTATTATTGATTGACTCACCGAAGTTGAAGTTCACATAAATATGGCAGGCTATACCATTTGCTATGTTGTACATGAATTTTGCCGTTTGTAGAAAAACAGTTTGATAGATAGATAAAATATTCAGTCTTGCGAATGAAATATAAAGACTTTCATATTCATTTCCTAAAATATATTTGCATGCTCGCCTCTGCAGTTTAATTAACTTATTTATATTTTTATTTGAAGTATTTCCCCAAACTGTACAACAATAATTGAAATGTGGTTGTATAATATAACGTTCTATGGTTGATGGAAAGATAATCTTTTACCTTTCATAATAGCCAGATATATGATGAATTATTTTTGAGAGAGATTGTAAATGTTTATTCCATAGCATGCAATCGTCAATAAATATTCCAAAGATTTTATCGCCTTTTGTTGTAGTAAATTCTATACTGTTGTACGTAAGTTGTAAATTGATTTGGTTTAAATGCTGTCGTTTCTGACGAGAGGTGATTAACATTACTTTTGTTTTGTCAGTATTCAATACCATACCAATGTTAATGCACCACATATTAAGATGATAAATTGAAGTTTGCAAGTTACCTTTTAACATATCTGTATTTGTTTGTATGTCATATAATGTTGTGGCATCTGCATATAAGTCAGTTGTTGAAACGTTATTTATAAACAATGGTTAATCATTTATGAAAAGTAAAAATAACAATGGACCTAAAATAAAACCCTGTGGAACCCCTGATGTTATACAAATGGTTTTTGAAGTTGCCGAATTTATAGACACAACTTGACCTCTGTTTGTAAAGTAAGATTTCATCCACATCAAAAAACGAGCACTACATTTATAGCTCTTTAGTTTTGCTAGTAAAATAGTATGATTTACGAGATCAAAGGCCTTCCGAAAATCGACCATGACAGCCCCAGCTAACTTGCCATCATTAATTGCCGTTAGCCATTTATCAGTCATATGAATTAATGCAGATTCTGTTGAATGACCTTCCCTAAAATCACTTTGTGTTTTATGCAATCAGTTATATTTATTGATAAATTTCATTAAATTAATATGAGTATTTTTTTCTATAAGTTTTGATAATGTTTGCAAAATAGATACAGTACGATAATTATTTACGTCATCCTTTCGGCCACTTTTATAGAATGGTTTTGTCTTTGCCTGTTTCCATGTATGTGGAAATATTCCATCTCGCAGACTTTTATTCACAATAAACATGATACTTTCAGATATAACAGGGGATGCTAGTTTTAGCAACCTTGGACCAATGCCATCTAATACTGTGGCTTAGGATATATCTAAATTTGATAAAGATTTTGAAACAAAAGTTAATTTTATATCTGGGACGTTAAAAAATATGTTTTGAGGCATATTAGAGCTGACAAAAGTATTAAGTAAATCAAAATTTGAATGCTCTATCGGACCCTTTAATTTCGAAGCTATGTTTACAAAATATTCATTAAACACATTAGCCATATCTAATTCATTAGATATACAACTTTCATATGTTTTTATCCCAAGAATTTGATTATTATCAGAGCTTTTAGCCGTACCGAATTCTTTAAACAACTTCCATATTGACCGTGGATCATCTTTTCCCTGTTCTATTTTTGTACTATACGATTTTGTCTTTGCATCGTGTATCATTTGTGAAACCTTTTTTCGTTCTGCTTTGTATTTATCTATATCCCCGTTGATTTTATATTTATTTCTAACCTTCATGCTATTTAAAATGCTAGTACTTATCCAGTCTGGTTGTTTGTTATGCTTTGTTCTATGTTTCTTTATGGGGACATGTTTGTCTACTACTTTTAAGAATAAATTGATCCAATATTCTAGCATGTCATCAACATTTGTATGATTATTTATTGTTTCCCATTGGATTTCCCTTAGGTCGTTTAAGAAGTTAAATTCGTTAAAATTTTTAAAAGATCTATAAGTAATGAAATTGTGAAAATTTTTAAGCTTACGTTACACAATATCGCGTAGTGATCACTTATAGATAACTTTTTAACAAACACGTTCGAAATAGTGTCTTCCCGGTTACTATAAGTATAATCAATAAGTGTACTTGATTGGGCAGTTTCCCTAGTTGGGGATAAGACTAATTGACTTAAACCTAGAGAAGAACAAAATTACTCGAATCATTGTTTATAACAGTATTTAAAAGATTTTTTTATTAATATCGCCTAATATAATGATTTCATTATTGTCCTTTGATGCATTATCAATAAGACCTTCAAATCTAGCATTCCAATCAATTTAAGAATCTGGAGGACGGTAATGTGTGCCTACAATGAATGATTTCCCCCTTTCCGGTAAAATTTCCAACCATAAACATGATATATAATTTATTTCTAAATCTTTTTCTACGATTAACTTAAATTCCTCAGTATTTTACGAACTTTTTGAGCTGAAATTTTGAATTTAACTTGATGATAGTTATACTTATACAAAAATATTAAGTTAATAACATTAAAGTTCATAATGAAAGAAAGTTTTTTTCAGAAATTTACTGTGTTGTGTTTATTACAGAATACCAATATAACATTTATATCGTTTTATACAAAAAGTACGTTGTAATTATGCAATAACTACAACATATAGTAAAGTTTTATTTGTATCGGTTGGTCAAAGGTTCGTTTTGCATTTAGGTCTACACATAAATACAGCTTAGATAGGGTTTTTAAAAAGAACACTTGAATCAGTGTATATGTATATATTTGAAACAACAATAATTATTTGATCCACGTATTTAATCATTGCGAGACTTCGAACGACCAGCACTTAGCGTACTAGTGTATATTCTAGTAATTTTTTCTTCACATTTTACTCTCAATTACAACACATTATATTCTTAAGTATAATGCTAGATATTTTGGCAAGTAATATTTTATATTCTTAAGTATAAAGTTTAATATTTTGGTAAGTAATATTGTATTTTACTATTAAAGGATATGAAGTTTATTATTTCAAATATTTCATACATTCAATAACAAAAAGAAAAGGTTTTAGTCTTTATTGCGATCGTTCTTTAAAGGGGAACGCAACCCTGTGTATAAAACAGGATAATATGAATAGCTATGAGTTCAGCTTTCTATTAATTGTATCAATATGCATAAATTCGCGTCCATAAAGATATATCAGCTCGTTTTGTAACGGTCACTTTCGCACATCGACTTTGTGGTGGAAGTCGCCATATTGGTTACCTGCTGACGTCATAACTGCACTTCCGGTTTAAAACATAACTAATTTATACGCTACAGCAGATATAGTACGTGCAATTATAGTCACCGACAAAAGTAATCGCAAGAATAATGAAATGGATTTTAAAAACTTGTTAATTAAGGACTTGTGGCCTTCAACTTTGAACCAGAATTTTCGGAAGCAGAGTTAAATGAATTAGAAAACGAGAGAAATAGTGAGACGGCACAGTCGTTCACACATGTGAAAGATTTTTGCAGCTGCGAAAACTGTGTAATGATGCCTTCGTCTGACGAAAATACGTGCTGCTTATGCAATGACCTTACTTTTGGAAATTTAGAAGATTTAGAATGTATCACAGAAATAATATAGAGAAACACAACAATGTCTTATGAAGCTTTCACCCAAAAAGATGATAACTGTTAAACAGTCACACCGATCATGAACCAGAGATCAAACCCGAAACCCATGAATCACGAGTCTGACATCTTATCATGTAGCCTGACATTGATGATTGAATTTCAAAATAGTAAAATAACCCTTAGCTTGATAAAAAAAAGAAGTAATTTTTGCGGTCAGTGTTGATGTAGATCCAGGCGAGCCTGCACATTCATGCTATTCTATCAGGGTATATACTGTTTGCTACACAGTCAAACATCATCAAAACACACTATTTAGACCAGGAATGGAATTTAAGGGGAAATGGTTTGTTACATATATTTACCTGTCAAAGAGAGAATAAGAAATAATATTATATCTTTTTTCTGATCGTGTTTAGCTGGTGCAGCCATTGTTGCACACTGAGAAATGGCTGATAAAATTTTGATTTCATACCTTTTTTAGTAAAATTAGATGAAGCATGAATGAGGTTTGTTTGTGTGTTGTTTTACATAACTGGCACTGTCTTTTGGTTATTCAAATGGTGTTACTACCCAATTTGATATATGATGATTATCTATTCTACCAGTTCCCTGAACATGTATGAATGTTGTTCCTTATAGGGAGTGTCATATGGAATATAATGTCTACAGGCATATTGCACAAAGTGTAGGTTACTGTCCAGGTACTGGCACCCTGCTGAGCTTTCATAATTCACCAACACCACAGTCTCACCATGTGGTAATGAGAAATACCCTGCCACAGTGTGCATATTGTACTCTAATTAGCGTAAATCACCCCAGGTTTAATGACCCCAGGGATTAAGACAGGATGTTATATCACATAGTATTATGCCTTATTACTAATTTAAACATTTCCCGTTAATTATGGTTTCAATATCAATGCAAATTTGCAAGTAAAAAATTATGTTATATGATTTTATGTATATTTTTCACAAATTGTATACCAGAACACTATTTTAACAGTAAAAAAAACTCTGCGGTTGAATAACATACAAAAGCAAAGCATAAGAAGAAAAATAGATGTACATTTTCATGTATTTATGAATAAATAAAGGAACAAAGGTTTTACTTTATCTTTTTTCATTACGAAGTAGAGGTAGTTCAAATGTCTATTCAAGAATAATGACCTAGCTAACTGTGGAAAAGCCATATATCATTAAACTAAATTGCCTATTGATTATAAAATTAATAAAATGAGTTTATGAACAATTAATGGTTGACTGAATATTTAACGTCATTTTTTGCAATCGAAGGCTTACTGTACAGATGTTCAGATAACCTAACCACTGTTTCCTGAAAAGTTAACCAGTACTCGAACACACTCCACAACCGCAAGTAACGGATAATTTTCCCAATGGAATCAGCGGTGAGAGACAAATGATATTGAGACACAATGTTGTATGTCAATCATCACAGAGACTGTCCCCGGGTGGGGATTCGAACTCGCGACACCTGGATCGATAGTTAGACACGTAACTGACTGAGCTAATCGGGCCTGTCACACTTAATTGGCTTTAATTTGTATTTTAATAATAGTTTTCACACCTTATGTTTTGGCATTAACCTGTTCTTTTTATTGTTTATTGGATTATCGCACCTGTTTAATCAGCATGCAATTATAACATTGTGAAAGTTTGCTATATCAATTTCGCAATATTTGGAAGAGTATATAAAATTACAAATTAAATTTCAGAAATCAGTTGAGCTATAAGTGTTATTAGCACATTTTTAAGAGCTTCCCACTGGATAATATTCTAAACCTATTATGTATGTCGCATATGGTAATCTTCGTACTGAAATCATCAGAAATTGTATGCTTGGGTAGTGGTACGCCAAGGCATTGGTATACTTCATTCTTCAATCTTAAGTCCTACCCCAAAGTATTAAGGCGTTTTGCGCGTGATGTCACCAGAAGCTTGACGCTGAGGCATTGTGAAATCACATATTAGGAAAACTAAACACAACGCTGTCCACAAAACATATCGCATTACTCCACCCACTTATTCCGCTGGAGAAAACAATGTTTAATGGGTTAAGTCCTTCAATTCAGAATCGTTTTCGCGTTTAATTGTCTACCTTCGATGTTCACTAATGCACTGTATATCTGTATATAAACTGATTACGTATATTAGTGTATATACATAAGAGTTTCAGTAGAGAGCAATCACTAACGACACAATACAATTTGCGCGATAACTAGAACGGAAGTGCAGTTATGACGTCACCGAATACCTCCATCACAAAAGAGCTACAAAATGGCGGCGCCCATAGCATTTAGGAAACGCTTGAAATCATGATATTGAATGTCATTTTTCTCATTTGATAAATTTCGTACAATTAAAATTTGTTGATTTTTGTGTTATTTACATGTCTATTTAACGATAAATAGCCATTTATATTCTGACGTGCGGTACCCTTTAAACATTGGCGCAATGGCACTGGTGGGGATGGAATTTACTTGTGAATTTACTTATGAATACACATGTAAACACTCATATATATCTTACAAACACATTGAAACATTATAAATAATCCACACTGACAGTAAAATGAAGGTACAAATGAATACACGTAGATTGTAGTTTAAATCAAATATTCGGAATAAGCACTTTGTATAAATTCCACTGGGTCTCGAATTCTCTAGATCACTTGCCAGAAAGGCTTTTTTCAAAATCGATTAATCGAGTCAGTTACTACATTACGTGCATTATGGCAATTAATATCAACATACTGAAAACAATCAAAGTTAGGGGTTAAAACTAAATAAATATCACCACCTATAATGAATAGGTCATCTTTTGATAAAATAAAGTTATTGATATGTGTATAAAGACAGGCTCATCCTTTTTAGGGCCATAGATATAAACAAGAAATATTTTCTTATTGATATGGTTGTTTCTTAAATTAGTTTATTTCCTATAGTATTGGTTTCTTTTGAATGTAATTTGAATTGAGTTATTGTTAAAAAGTATTGCTAATCCCCTAGATTGACTTAAAAAGTTACAAAAATAAAATTCATATCCCCCACGGAATTTTAATATAACAATTTCCTCATCATTAAAATGTGTATCATGTAGTAAGTAGACAGAATAATTGTTCTTTTGAAGGAAATCAAATGTATCTTTTCGTTTGGCTTTATCTCCTAGACCCTGTACATTCATCGATACAAATGTTATTTGTCATAATAACATTATAATTGGATTACGATAGTAGAGGAGATCCATGCTGTTCTTTCCCGACAATAATCTAGAAATATGTCTATCGAAAAAATGCAAAGGAAAAAATGGCAGAATAAAAGAGCAAAACAACTTCATACCCCATCCAGTGCTCAGTGTTATATACATGTACAAAGGTAACTGTGAATCCTTATACTTGACTTTTCAACAACAACACATGTAAATAGTGAGTTACGTTGAAAAAGAAAGAGCTATCGTAACACTATTATTGTCATAATCACATCAATCTGAAAAACATAAAGCTTTATTTTATACAAATATAATTCAAACGGTTAGAAAAATGTGAAGAGGACATGAAAAATTACATATATAATGTGCACGGGCAATAACTCTGCACGGAATTAGTATTAAAAACATTCGCCTCTATACATTTGATGTTGATAGTACAAATAATATAAGGTACTTGCATGAAAACTATTGAAGTATATCAACAAGAATTGCAATGTGGTACATATAGTATTTTGCTAAGTGCAAGGACAAAACATTAAGTCGGCTTCATACAATTGCATTACCTAGAAATCCCCTTAATGTTTATAACGTAAGCAAAATATCGAGTCAATCTCTCGACAAGTGTAGGAAAATTAACTTCCCAAGAAGTGTAGTATGATTAATATATATATATAACTTAAGAGATAATAACTCTGTATAGAATTGAGTCAGCATCACAAAAATTGCATCACACATATCGGCACCAATTGTTGAAAAGTTACAAATCGATCACTTGATAATTTTGACCATAGTTTTCTGCTAGAGAAGGTTAAGTTCACGGGCTACACGGGCTGCATAGAAATAAGTCTGCGTCTCAAAATTTGCGTCATGTACATTTATATTTGATGCTGGCAATATATGTTAAGTTTCAAAAAGATCGCCAGAAAAATGTGGGAATAGTTCGTTCTATACACTATTGACCAACCTACCCGCTGACCTACCGATCGACAGAGTGACTTCCATGTACCCATTATTGAGTAAAAAATACATACAATCACATCTATTAATATTATAACAGAAATAATACAGTCATTTAATGTTCTAAAATCTTGAAGATATTTAACATTTTTGTTTTCCCAAATTGAAATCCTTGAAGCCGTAATGGTTGAAGCCGTAATTGTTGACGCCGTAATGCTTGAAGCCATAATAATTGAAGCCGTAATGCTTGAAGCCGTAATCTTTGAAGCAGTAATGCTTGAAGCCGTAATGGTTGAAGCCGTAATCTTTGAAGCCGTAATGCTTGAAGCCGTAATCTTTGAAGCTGTAATGCTTGAAGCCGTAATCTTTGAAGCCGTAATGCTTGAAGCCGTAATGCTTGAAGCCGTAATCTTTGAAGCCGTAATGCTTGAAGCCGTAATGCTTGAAGCCGTAATCTTTGAAGCCTTAATGCTTGAAGCCGTCATGCTTGAAGCTGTAATCTTTGAAGCCGTAATGCTTGAAGCCGTAATCGTTGAAGCCGTAATGCTTGAATACCGTGATGATATTCTTGGGTCTCGAGCTAGATTCTGAAGATATGGTTGTTCGCTTTCCCCCATTAGAAGTAACAAAAACTATTAAGAAAATTATATTAGTAAAACAAAAAGAAAAGGTCACTTGCAGTCCTTATTTGGCAGTTTGCATGCAGGAATAGATCATAGAGGAGTACTTGACACACTAAGTCTGAAATCAGTTTGGTGACGGCAATAATTTAGTTGTAATTTGTACCATTTGCCGTTATATTGTCCAAGTTTATCTTTTGTCGTTGCTATTATTCTTTCTGTATTTTCAATATATTTAAATGTTTAACAAACATGGGTATTGTTTTGGCATACTTGTTTTTGTAAATGAAACATAAAACAATATAGTATTTAACAAATTAGAATAACTGCTCCATTCAACATATCCAACAGATATCATATAATTAAACTTTATCTTGAACTGCTTTGCGTTAAGATATACATGAACTTCAAGAGTTGTCCAAAAGACTCGGGAACAATGAAATTCCCAAAATAAATGTATATACGTTTCAACATTCATAGTACAAAAATCACATACAATTGTATTATACATGTTGTATAGATTCTTGTTATTGTTTTATACGACTGTTTAATACTTCAGTTTCTGGTTTACTTTCTACAATTTGTGCTTGATCATAATTGTAACATTTGTAATAAAAAAAAAGGGAAACGAGTGGTTTCGTGTTTTCATATAGTCACTTTCATGAATTATCCCCTAGTTAATCTTATTTGTTAATGTATAGACATACACTATTTCCTATTTGTTAATGTATAGACATACATTATTTCCTATTTGTTAATGTATAGACATACACTATTTCCTATTTGTTAATGTATAGACATACACTATTTCCTATTTGTTCATGTATAGACATGCACTATTTCCTATTTGTTAATGTATAGACATGCACTATTTCCTATTTGTTAATGTACAGACATGCACTATTTCCTATTTGTTAATGTACAGACATACACTATTTCCTATTTGTTAATTTACAGACATACACTATTTCCTATTTGTTAATGTACAGACATACACTATTTCCTATTTGTTAATGTACAGACATACACTATTCCTATTTGTAAATGTACAGACATACACTATTTCCTATTTGTTAATGTAGAGACATACACTATTTCCTATTACTCTCATTTTCATGATCGATAACGATTTCTTAAAAGAAATACAACTTAAACTTCGTAAACATGAAAACCAGAAAACATCGGATTTTTCATTTGTATACATGTTTCATGCATGTAGAATTACAAACCACAACACTAGAAGGTTGAGAAGGGAATATTTATTTCCAAGATTACTAGGTACAGGTTCTTTCTGTATACAATTAGAGCGAATTACTCGGATACGTGTATATACACCGATATTGCCGGTGTGACTATGCGTTCCATTAATTACGTTTGGCTCTCAGCAGTTGTTTTTGATTATAAACACAGTGGTCATTTTGTTTTGTTTGTGTTTGGGTATAAAGGATGTATTCATCTAGAAATATTTTATTGTTAAATCATACAAGCAGGTAAAACTTAGAAACCCTATTTCGTACATCTGCGGTCAGCTATGATAAGAAGTGTATATTATTGTTATAAATAAAGATATGTTTTCAAAACAAGCTTATTATAGATTAGTTTTGGCCAAAATACGTTGGACATGAACACACCAGCCGTTAAACGGTATGGGGAATAATTTGGTGCATATAAAAACTGTTGTTTTTTTTTCGCATGCGGCAGTACCTTCGTTCCTTTATTGGGCGCCGACATGAGTCGGGCCCAGTAGGAATGTTTCTAGAATTTGAGCATGGGGTTGCGTAACCATATTGGGCAGGCATTTGTACGAATTCTTTTACTAGGATATACAAAATGTATTATAAATTTGGTCGAAAATGTCTAAGTACCGTAACTGTATATATTGTATTTTCAGTTGTATGTAGGAAACCTTGATATTTTTTCATTGTTTGTTTTGAAGGTAGAATACTTTTTTTTGTAATGACTAGTCCCTTAGACAAATCAAGGGCTCGAAAATTGAATAATCAAGAGATCAAAAATTAAAGTTAGGGCTTGTGTAACATATTGACATATCGTAGTTGTGGCTATTCTACAATACTTCGTGCTATACCTAACTTATCTAACACAGTTCGTGTTTCTTAATACTTTCACTCCATCATTGTATAACTAGTATTACTTTTAATATTATTTTGTATTACAATAACTACACATGGAAGTATTACAAAAAAACTTTTTTATTCGCCATTATTACAGGTTTGAACATAATACGTTAATTCTTAAGTTACATGTTGTAGCTATATATTTGTTCTCCAAAAAGTCAAAAGCTAGTCCCCAAAAAAAATTGTGCACGAACTTTCAAGCAACCAATCAAAGATGCTGGTCACGTGATGTTTATATTTTATGCATACACACAGCGATATTTCAATCAGCCAATCAAATGTGCTAATCTTGTCACGTGATGTTTACATTATTTGCATGCAGGTTTTTTTAATACACGCTAGCAGGAAAGCAAAGATGGTTTTAGGTAATTTCCACCAAGGGTGTGAAGTATTTGCGCCTTTTAATGGAGTGCATTGTACTTATTTCAGCTCGGCAATGTCGATATAGCAGATTTGCCAATTTTGTGGTAATGAATTAAGTTAGTAGTTAAGGTCACAGGAATTTGATTTTACCAGAATTTAAGACTGAAATAGGTGATAAAAAAGTTTTACCTGAAAATGTTGCTAGTATTGAGTGTTATTTTATGAGAGGTATCGGGTTGAGCTGGGGATCGAACCCGCAACCTCTGGCGTGAGCGGCCAACACTTTATCCATTAAAGAAGGGCCTCATATTCACGCAATAGTGATCTCACTTAGTTATTAGGTGCCGCCACCACGAGGTGGGGTCCAGAAGAAATGCTTCTAGAATTTGAGCATGGGGTTGCGTAACCATATTGGGGAGGCATTTGTATGAATTCTTTAACTTGGATATACAAAATGCAGTATTATAAATTTGGTGGAAATTTCCAAGTACTTTAACTGTAGATTTTGTATTTTCAGTTGTATGTAGGAAACCTTGATTTTTTTTAATTGTTTGTTTTGAAGGTAGAATACTTTTTTTGTAATGACTAGTCCCTTAGACAAATCAATGGATAAAAAATTGGATAATCAAGAGATTAAGAATTAAAATTAGGACTTAAAAAATTATTTATTCGCCATTATTACAGGTTAGAACAAATACATTTATTCTAATTACATATTGTAGTTGTATTTAAAACAAAAAGAACAACGCAAATATTATTTATTCTCCAAATATATACTAGCTAGTCCTAACAAATTTTACCTTGTCATGTGATGTTTATATTAATGCATATGGGTTCCCCAACACATAGCGAAATTTCAATCAGCAAATCAAATATGCAATTCTTGTCACATGATGTTCACATTATTTGCGTGCAGGTTCTTCAATACACACTTGTAGTAGGACACGTGGAAAAGAAAGCAAAGACGGTTTTAGGCAATTTCCACCAAGATTGTGAAATATTTGCGCCTTTAATGGTTTGCAATGTAAGGCTATGTCGTTAGTAACGTTGCTTGCCTTTTTTCCAGCTCAGTAATGTCGATATAACAGATTCGCCATTCAAGGTAAGCAGATTGAGACGTAATTTTGCAGTAATGAATAAAGTTAGTGGTCAAGGTCACAGAAATGTGATTTTACCTGATAATGTTGCAAGTAGAGCAACTGGTCGAGATAAAGTTGCACCTTCAAATCGTACTTACTTTGGGCTTTAGTAAATAACGAGGATACTTAGATATTACTCTGTTACCTGTTTATGGTATGGCTCTAGTAAATAACAAGGATAGTTACTATGATTTGACTCTGTTACCAGTTTATGGTATGGCTCTAGCAAATAACGGGGATCTATGATATGACTCTGTAACCGGTTTATGGTATGACTGTAGTAAATATGGCTCTGTTACCTGTTTATGGTATGGCTCTAGTAAATAAAGGGGATTGTATGATATGGCTCTCCCAGCAAACAGGCCTATATCGACCCGATATCGCCTGTATGTCGGTATATCGGCAAAAATGACTTTATCGACCCGATATCGGCCCTATGTCGGGCCAATATTGAATAGCCTCCCTTGAGTATAACAACCAAATATCAGACACATACATTCTTCTATGAATAGCTTTGATAAAAACAACAGTTTTCAATAATTCGACAGAAATATTTTTTGTAGAAATGGCATCTTGATAACGGCCCGACATCGGCCCGACGCCGGACCAATATTGTCAGTTTATGACTTTGCAGCAAATAAATACTTATAAAAAACTATTTATAACACTATCTATAACACTATCTATAACAGTATCTATAACACTATCTATAACCCTATCTATAACACTATCTATAACAGTATCTATAACAGTATCTATAACACTATCTATAACACTATCTATAACACTATCTATAACAGTATTTATAACACTATCTATAACACTATCTATAAAATTATTTTGATATCAGAATTTCTTTCTTTTATTGAAAGAAATAATTGTAAAGTAGAACTTCCATCCACGAAATAATAAGCAAATATATCTGCATTGTATTCACTACGAAACTGTTGTTGCCGTATCTAAATGTTAGAAGATTGTTGATTAAAATGTGATGCAACGTTATTGGCTGATTTCGGTCATTTGTATAATTGCTATGATGTTTTGTTTACTATATATCTAAAGTTTAATAAATGCTGGAATGATTTTATTTGATATTATTTGGTACAAGTTGAAACGAAAGCCTATCTTGTCTCATTCAATTTAACTGTTATGCATTTTCGTGGATAAAAACGGTGCGACATCAGTGGTGTATAATCCCTGAAAGCAGAAGGTCTAGCACACATCGACCCATAGATGAAGGACAATATCCTGCACAACCAGTTTAGCGGGATATTTATTACACAGAACACCTCCGTCATTCAACCCATGAAAGATACCATAAGACATAACATGCACAACTTTAGTGTCACAGTACATGGAGTAAAGAAACTGCTGTTGGTCATTCAAACGCACAAAGCCGCCATGACACCATAATAAAAATATAAGTAAAAGATTACGTAGACGAGTAAGCACCTGTTATAACTCTGATATATCAGGCATCACTACAAGGGCACGTCCCACCTGACTGGAGGGAAGCCAACGTTACCCCCATATTCAGGAAGGGCTCATCCACCTCATCCTTTGTCACTTCCGGTATCCCTCAAGGATCAGTACTCGGTCCACTTCTCTTTCTCCTCTAGAATATTCCCGCGAAAAGCATGTCCACCTTCCGAATGTTTGCCGATGACATTCTTTTTTATTTGAAGGTTCGCTCTACTTCTGCCACAAAGACCGATTCTAGAAGCTGGAAGAAGTCTGGATAATATCGTTCAACTCCAATAAGTGTGAGGTGTTCCGTATCACAAAGAAGAGAAATCTAATCTAGGCCACATACAACATTCGCGGCATAGACATGACTTTCGTCAAGAACGGCAAGTACCTTGGAATGCACATTTCTTGGAATGCCTATGTAGCCGCTACAACCAAGAAGGCCAATACATGTACTTCTTTTTCTCTCCCCAGAAGAAGCCTGGCAATTTCCCAACATGATATCAAGACACAGAGTTACAAGACCCTTGGCAGCCCATTCTTGAGTATGCGAGTATAGCATGGGACTCGTGCACCAAACAAAGATCAGCCAGATTGAGACCGTCCAGCGACGAGCAGCGAGATTCGTGATGGGTTACTACAAGACAAGTAGTACCAGTCAGATGACACATGACCTTGGCTGGAAGACATTGCAAGAATGCCGCGTCAACGTAAAGCTCGCGATTGTGTATATAATCGTCCATGGGGTCATAATTTGTTTTTAATTTCTATTTCAATTTAGTTGTACAAAATCAGACATGTTGATACAAAATAGCTCATGACAATTACATATGCATTTAGAAAGTGCTATAGCTATTTAGTGTCTCACTGTCTATGAGAATTGAATGAGTAACGAGCAGTGTCAACTAAATCCAGATGATTTATTTGTGTGGTTCAAAGCTCAAGAGCCGGTTTATCATGGGATCCCTCCATCCATAGGATCATAGACATCCCTTCAGTATTCTATCAATCAGCGTTCCTCAACACTAGAGGCAACTCACTGAAGTTCCTGGTCCCATTCTGCAGAGTTGACATCTACCACTGCTCTTTCTTTCCCTCGGACACCAGACTGTGGAATAATCTTCAAGAGTGCATCGCCCCAGCCAACACCTAGGTAGAGTCTTTCAGGGGAGAGCTGGTCTCTTTACCGTAGAGCAAGGGCATACTTTTAATCGTTTTTATATGCGTGTCTCAAAACACCTTGTATCATACACCAAATTGTACGACGATGCCTAGACTTGGATTTTGAATAATGGAAGAAGAAGAAGGACCTTCAGCATTGGAAAGGTTGTCTAGAAAATAAGACATTAGGATGGCTGTTTGCCGATAGTTTTGTTGTTTACCGTTATTTCGATTGAAACAGAAGTTAATTAACGTAAATATCGTACAAATTAAAATATTTCCAGCAAACAATTATTAATTAAAATGGTGACCGATTTTATCCAATCGATTGAACTAACACATAGTTAGTTAAATGATACCGATGGCATTTTGTTTCGAAGGGGCACATATGTAATGGTCCTGGAATGGTGTTGATACATTTATTTAGTTTATATTTGACTGTCTAAAAGTGAAGTATATATATAAGTAAAGTAACGGTTGGAACATACCTTTATGATAATTAAAATCAATAGTAAATAGATTTAAAGTAACTGGGAATTAATAGGATAAGTTTGCAATTTCATTGTTATGAAGCGTAGTATAATGGATAAAGTGTTGGCAGCTCATGCCAGAAGTTGCCGGTTCGACCCCCTGATCGGCCCGATGCTTCTTATAAAACAACACCCATTACTGGTTCTACCAAGGAAGTGGATTCGAGAGCGGTTCATTATAGGATTAAATTCATTTTTTTCTGGTTTTTATGCATGTGTAAAGAATGTCGAATCACGCACAAATCAAATTCGACATTCTTTACACAAGCATAAAAACAAGAAAAAATGAATTTAATCCTTATAATTATAATCCTGATGATTATATTTAATTTGAGACTCCTCAAGTGAATGAAAAAAACACAAAACAAAAATAACTGTACGCTGCAAAGTTAACGTGTAAGAATACATCACCTCTGTCCTGGTTGACACCAAAATTCTCTAGATCTAATATCCTATAATATTGTAACGGCTATTGTTTCCACTATCAGATGAAATCTGTAACATTAGTCGGTTTATTGTAAAATGACGCAATATTTTGAGGTGAAAAAATTAAACACCCGCCTTTTATCTCTAGATTTAGACAAACAAAAAATCAATAATTCCAGGAAATACCCACGCAGTGTAGACGCTGACGTCATTGTTTCGTTTTTGTCTACACGATTGTTTTTAAAAAATGTGTCAATATTTACGAAGGTCATATAAATCCACGCTCATTGGTGGAAAATCCGACTTTGGAGCGTTTTAAACGACTTTTACGTGCAAGGTTTGTGTATTTACATTGTCTCACGATCGTCTGCTTCTGAGCTTCAACTACATGTACATGTTTTTATTTCATTTTTCCTGTCAAATAAATTGGTCTGTGGAATTTTTTGTCAACGGCTAACAATCACGTTCGGTAAACCAGGGCTGTGTTCAATGGTACACTATACATCTCAAATCTGAACATTTTATAACCTACTTCATTGATTCTCAAAACAACTTATGGTCTGATTGTGACGCCCGGTTAAATCGCTGAACCAAAGAAATCTATAAAACAATAAACCGAAGAAAACAGCTAGGACTAGATCTAACATTTGTTTTCGTTGTGTTTTGTTATTAAAAAAAGCGTGGAACCGTTGTGAATGTCATTAAAGTTCGTATATTGTTAAACTGACCATCAAAATGTCGATGCTTATTTGTTTACGCGGCAACGTAAAAGTCTTTAAAAAATTGACGTTGTCCAATGAAAATGTTTTAAATAGAGATATGATAATGAGATTGGAATTATATAAGCTCTGAGCTTTCATCGCAATCGAGCTAAAACAAATTAGTATAAACTAAACTAAGCGTAGGGACTTTTGGATACAATGTCTAGGGATACAATGTCTAGGGATAGAATGATGCAGCTGTAGTTGAATACATTTATTATTGTCTATTTTATCTCCCATAATGCTAGTTCTAATTAGTTGATAATATTTTCATTTTCACCTGAGACAAACTTTTGTAATACCTAACAGAAAGAGGATGTATGGTGCCGCATCTGCAACCGAGACTGTGGCTGAACCCGTTAGCTGTGGAACAAGGATATTTGAATTGGTGGAGAATACTGATATGTGTCAGTTGGCGAGTGTTTGCTCCCTATTAAGGTTGCACTTTCCCCAATCGATGAAAGATAAAATATACTCAAATGGAAAGAAAAAAATGAGTAAAATACATAGCAATTCACTAGTGTACATAAAAAAGTCGGGTTTTGTGGCATGTTGTGTACTTACTATTTCTAAGACGCAAACTGAAATCGAAGTGCATCACAGAGTTCGTGATTACGTAAAGTTCATACACTTTGTTCAGGTGATATCCATTGTCTGAAGTCATTCTTATTTCAATGTTAAGAGGGTAATGTCCCATCAATTACACGGTTTCTGTTGTCACAAGTTTAACTAGACACAGTGTATGTTTACTTGACAAAATCATGTTTGACATAAAGGGGCAATAACATTTCAGTCAGATTCTATTTTTCTATTCTATTCTACGTGTAATAAATAGTTTCAACTTATCACAAATTTTACGGTGCAGGAGTGTAATAAACCCATTACATATTTTTGATATTAACTTAGTGTAATATCACTTCCGATTCATCGTTCAGTGTTTTCTGTATAACTCGGTTCTTGTACGTAAAATGCCGAACTACATTCCAACTTTCCTGAATATATAAATAATGTCAATTTGTCATGGTAAAATGACGTTATGTTGAGACGAAAGAAGGAAATAAATATAACGGACATATTTTCGTTCCTTATAGACATGATATGCTAAATAAATGGTAAATGTACTATGGTTATGAGCTTTGTCATCAAAAGAAAAAGTATGTGTGTAACCGTATATCAATGTTTATATACACTAGTTATTACTATTATAATATGTGTGTATGCGGACTGACCGTATATCAATGTGTATATATATTAGAAATTACTATTATAATATGTGTGTATGCGGATTAACCGTATATCAATGTGTATATATATATTAGTAATTACTATTATAATGTGTGTGTATGCGGATTAACTGTTTATCTATGTGTATATATATTAGTAATTACTATTATAGTATGTGTGTATGCAGATTAACTGTATATCTATGTGTATATATATTAGTAATTACTATTATAGTATGTCTGTATGCGGATTAACCGTATATCTATGTGTATATATATTAGTAATTACTATTATAATGTATGTATGTGGATTGACCGTATATCAATGTATATATATATATATATATATGTATTAGTAATTACTATTATAATATGTGTTTATGCGGACTGACCGTATATCAATGTGTATATGTATATAAGTAATTACTATTATAATATGTGTGTATGCGGAATGATCGTCTATCAATTTGTATATATATATATAAGTTATTACTATTATTATATGTGTGTATGCGGACTGACCGTATATCTATGTGTAAATATATTAGTAATAACTATTATAGTATGTGTGTATGCGGACTAATCGTATATCTATGTGTATATACATTAGTAATTATTATTATAATATGTGTGTATGCGGACTAACCGTATATCAATGTGTATACACATTAGTAATTTCTATTATAATATGTGTGTATGTGGACAAACCGTATATCAATGAGAATATACATTAGTAATTACTAATATGATATGTGTGTATGCGGACTAACCGTTTATCTATGTGTATATACATTAGTAATTACTATTATTGTATATGTGTATTATGTGTATGCGGATTGACCGTAAATCAATGTGTATATACATAAGTAATTACTATTATAATATGTGTGTGAGCGAGCTAACCGTTTATCTATGTGTATATACATAAGTAATTACTCTTATAATATGTGTGTGAGCGAACTAACTGTATATCTATGTGTATATACATTTGTAATTACTATTATAGTATGTGTGTTAGCGGACTAACCGTATATCTATGTTTATGTACATTTGTAATTACTATTAAAGTATGTGTGTGAGCGGACTAACCGTATATCTATGTGTATTTACATAAGTAATAACTATTATAGTATGTGTGTTAGCGGACTAACCGTATATCTAGGTGAATGAACATTAGAAATTACTATAATAGTATGTGTGTGAGTCGACTAACCGTATATCTATGTGTATGTACATTAGTAATTACTATTAAAGTATGTGTGTGTGTGTGTGTGTGTGTGTGTGAGAGAGACAGAGGACTAACCGTATATATAAGTGTATGTATATTAGTAATTACTATTATAATATGTGTGTTAGTTGACTGACGAACAACACATCTATATGTATATACATTAGTAATTACTATTATAATATGTGTGTGAGCGAACTAACCGTATATCTATGTGTATATAAATAATTTATTACTATTATAGTATATGTGTGAGCGGACTAACCGTATTTCTAGGACTAACTGTATATATATGTGCATATACAATAGTAATTACTATTATAGTGTGTGTGTGTGTGCAGACTAGCCGTATATCAATGTGTATATAGAGTTTTAATTACTATTATACATTAGAAATTACTATTATAGTCTGTGTGTATGTGGACTAACCATATATCAATGTGTATATACAGTTGTAATTACTATTATAATGTGCGTGTGAGCGGACTAACCGTATATCTATGTGTATGTACATTAGTAATTCTATTAAAGTATGTGTGTATGCGTACTAACCGTATATCAATGTGTATATGCACTTGAGATTACTTTTATAGTACGTGTGTATGCAGACTAACCGTATATCAATGTGTATATGCACTTGAGATTACCATTATAGTATGTGTGTATGCAGACTAACCGTATATCAATGTGTATATAAACTTGTAATTACTATTATATTATGTGTGTATGCGGACTTACCGTATATCAATGTGTATGTACATTTGTAATTACTATTATAGTATGTGTGTATGCGGACTAACCGTATATCTATAAGTATTCGGACTAACCGTACATCAATGTGTATATACACATTAGTAATTACTATTACAGTATGTGTGTACGCGTACTAACCGTATATCAAAGTGTTTGTACATTTGTAATTGCTATTACAGTATGTGTATATGCGTACTAACCGTATATCAATGTGTATGTACATTTTTAATTACAATTATAGTATATGTGTATGCGTACTAACCGTATATCAATGTGTATGTACATTAGTAATTACTATTACAGTATGTGTGTATGCGTACTAACCGTATATCAATGTGTATGTACATTCGTAATTACTATTACAGTATGTGTGTATGCGTGCTAACCGTATATCAATGTGTATGTACATTAGTTATTACTATTATAATATGTGTGTATGCGGATTAACCGTATATCAATGTGTATATATATATTAGTAATTACTATTATAATGTGTGTGTATGCGGATTAACTGTTTATCTATGTGTATATATATTAGTAATTACTATTATAGTATGTGTGTATGCGGATTAACTGTATATCTATGTGTATATATATTAGTAATTACTATTATAGTATGTCTGTATGCGGATTAACCGTATATCTATGTGTATATATATTAGTAATTACTATTATAATGTATGTATGTGGATTGACCGTATATCAATGTATATATATATATATATATATATATATATGTATTAGTAATTACTATTATAATATGTGTTTATGCGGACTGACCGTATATCAATGTGTATATGTATATAAGTAATTACTATTATAATATGTGTGTATGCGGAATGATCGTCTATCAATTTGTATATATATATATATAAGTTATTACTATTATTATATGTGTGTATGCGGACTGACCGTATATCTATGTGTAAATATATTAGTAATAACTATTATAGTATGTGTGTATGCGGACTAATCGTATATCCATGTGTATATACATTAGTAATTATTATTATAATATGTGTGTATGCGGACTAACCGTATATCAATGTGTATACACATTAGTAATTTCTATTATAATATGTGTGTATGTGGACAAACCGTATATCAATGAGAATATACATTAGTAATTACTATTATGATATGTATGTATGCGGACTAACCGTTTATCTTTGTGTATATACATAAGTAATTACTATTATTGTATATGTGTATTATGTGTATGCGGATTGACCGTAAATCAATGTGTATATACATAAGTAATTACTATTATAATATGTGTGTGAGCGAACTAACCGTTTATCTATGTGTATATACATAAGTAATTACTCTTATAATATGTGTGTGAGCGAACTAACTGTATATCTATGTGTATATACATTTGTAATTACTATTATAGTATGTGTGTTAGCGGACTAACCGTATATCTATGTGTATGTACATTTGTAATTACTATTAAAGTATGTGTGTGAGCGGACTAACCGTATATCTATGTGTATTTACATAAGTAATAACTATTATAGTATGTGTGTTAGCGGACTAACCGTATATCTAGGTGAATGAACATTAGAAATTACTATAATAGTATGTGTGTGAGTCGACTAACCGTATATCTATGTGTATGTACATTAGTAATTACTATTAAAGTATGTGTGTGTGTGTGTGTGTGTGTGAGAGAGACAGAGGACTAACCGTATATATAAGTGTATGTATATTAGTAATTACTATTATAATATGTGTGTTAGTTGACTGACGAACAACACACCTATATGTATATACATTAGTAATTACTATTATAATATGTGTGTGAGCGAACTAACCGTATATCTATGTGTATATAAATAATTTATTACTATTATAGTATATGTGTGAGCGGACTAACCGTATTTCTAGGACTAACTGTATATATATGTGCATATACAATAGTAATTACTATTATAGTGTGTGTGTGTGTGTGTGCGGACTAGCCGTATATCAATGTGTATATAGAGTTTTAATTACTATTATACATTAGAAATTACTATTATAGCCTGTGTGTATGTGGACTAACCATATATCAATGTGTATATACAGTTGTAATTACTATTATAATGTGCGTGTGAGCGGACTAACCGTATATCTATGTGTATGTACATTAGTAATTCTATTAAAGTATGTGTGTATGCGTACTAACCGTATATCAATGTGTATATGCACTTGAGATTACTTTTATAGTACGTGTGTATGCAGACTAACCGTATATCAATGTGTATATGCACTTGAGATTACCATTATAGTATGTGTGTATGCAGACTAACCGTATATCAATGTGTATATAAACTTGTAATTACTATTATATTATGTGTGTATGCGGACTTACCGTATATCAATGTGTATGTACATTTGTAATTACTATTATAGTATGTGTGTATGCGGACTAACCGTATATCTATAAGTATTCAGACTAACCGTACATCAATGTGTATATACACATTAGTAATTACTATTACAGTATGTGTGTACGCGTACTAACCGTATATCAAAGTGTATGTACATTTGTAATTGCTATTACAGTATGTGTATATGCGTACTAACCGTATATCAATGTGTATTTTTATTACTATTATAGTATATGTGTATGCGTACTAACCGTATATCAATGTGTATGTACATTAGTAATTACTATTACATTATGTGTGTATGCAGACTAACCGTATATCAATGTGTATGTACATTAGTAATTACTATTACAGTATGTGTGTATGCGTGCTAACCGTATATCAATGTGTATGTACATTAGTAATTAATATTATAGTATGTGTTTGTGCGTACTAACCGTATATCAATGTGTATGTACATTAGTAATTACTATTACAGTATGTGTGTATGCGTACTTACCGTATATCAATGTGTATGTACATTAGTAATTACTATTATAGTATGTGTGTATGCGTGCTAACCGTATATCAATGTGTATGTACATTTGTAATTAATATTATAGTATGTGTTTGTGCGTACTAACCGTATATCAATGTGTATGTACATTTGTTATTACTATTATAGTATGTGTGTATGCGGTCTAACCGTATATCAATGTGTATGTACATTTGTTATTACTATTATAGTATGTGTGTATGCGGACTAACCGTATATCTATGTGTATCAATGTATATATACATTAGTAATTACTATTATAGCATGTGTGTATGCGGAATAACCGTATATTTATGTGTATCTATGTGCATGTTCATTTGGAATTACTATTATAATATGTATGTATGTATGTATGTATGTATGCGAACTAACCGTATAGCAGTGTGTATATACATTTGTAATTAATTAGAACCTACTTGCAGTTATGTTCCGTAATATCCAACACAGCAGTTAAAATACATCCATATATCAATTGTTAAAACAGAAAAGGAAAGCATCACATCCAGAGTTCTACATTTCCAATACAACCCAAACCGTGCATGCTTCGTAGTTATATAGGCCTTCCACACAATCGATTTCTTCCACTCTTCAGCTATTTGTACAGGCATGATACGGAACTGCGCAAATAAAACGATTTATTAAATATTTATAACTGCCCATAACTAAGTCACTATAGTTATTAACGAGCACATATCTATTTACACGGTTAATGTATAATTTTAAAGATCTTGTCATAATTGGTGATATAAGTTACGTAATTAAACGTTGTGATGTTTCTCTAACAAACTGCTTCATATATTTTCAAATATCCGTCCTTCACAAGCATGTAATTGTTTAGGCAGTATGGTCTTGTTTAAATGGGCCGCTTTTTTTTTTTTATAAAAGAGACCTATATTAAACTGTTATGATGTAAAATATGAAAACGCATGTGCACTAAACGACGCAGCATTCAAAGGACACGAACACAAGGAACCTTCAAATGAATGAAAGCATGAAAATGAGAGCACGTGGACAGGACGTATAACAACACAATTGACATAATATGAATGATCAATGAGGACACAGCCACTGGTATTTACACGTTCTTGTCTAACAAACTACGGTTTTACGTTTGTAACTATATACTTATATACCTTGTACTGCTTAAACAACAATGTTCTCTCCTCAACCTTTTCACGAGATGATACACATATAAGTAGTGCCTCTAACCTCATGCATATTCGGGAGCATACACATGCGCATGCAGGTGATAAGCACAAATATTTTCAGGTAAATAAAATCGATAGTGCAGACAGATAATTATACTCCATAAGAATTAGAAGAAGACAGAGCTGCGGGGTAAAAAACGTATACGGAAAAACAGAAATAAGTACGGTGTCCCGTTGAGGCAATCGCGTCATATTGATTAAATGAAGTATAGTCGAAACAACGAAATAAAGCAACTACGGTGGTGAAAAGATTACACGTACAACAAGACCGAGATACGGACTTAAATATAGCCAGCTATTCCGTTACAAGTACAACAATACGGAGATACGGACTTAAATATAGCCAGCTATTCTGTTACTAGTACAACAAGACGGAGATACGGACCTATATCCATTCCGTTACTAGTACAAGACGGAGATACGGACCTATATCCATTCCATTACTGATACAACAAGACGGAGATACGGACCCATATCCATTTCGTTACTAGTACAACAAGACGGAGATACGGACCTATATCCATTCCGTTACTGATACAACAAGACGGAGATACGGACCCATATCCATTTCGTTACTAGTACAACAAGACGGAGATACGGACCTATATCCATTCCGTTACTGGTACAACAAGACGGATATACTACCTATATCGATTTCGTTACTGGTACAACAAGACGGAGATACGGACCTATATCCATTCCATTACTGATACAACAAGACGGAGATACGGACCCATATCCATTTCGTTACTAGTACAACAAGACGGAGATACGGACCTATATCCATTCCGTTACTGGTACAACAAGACGGATATACTACCTATATCGATTTCGTTACTGGTACAACAAGACGGATAAACGGACCTTTATCCATTCCGTTACTGGTACAACAAGACGGAGATACGGACCTATATCCATTCCGTTACTGGTACAACAAGACGGAGATACGGACCAATATCCATTCCGTTACTGATACAACAAGACGGATATACGGACCTTTATCCATTCCGTTACTGGTACAACAAGACGGAGATATGGACCTATATCCATTCCGTTACTGATACAACGAGACGGATATACGGACCTTTATCCATTCCGTTACTGGTACAACAAGACGGAGATATGGACCTATATCCATTCCGTTACTGGTACAACAAGACGGAGATACGGACCAATATCCATTCCGTTACTGATACAACAAGACGGATATACGGACCTTTATCCATTCCGTTACTGGTACAACAAGACGGAGATACGGACCTATATCCATTCCGTTACTGGTACAACAAGACGGAGATACGGACCAATATCCATTCCGTTACTGATACAACAAGACGGATATACGGACCTTTATCCATTCCGTTACTGGTACAACAAGACGGAGATATGGACCTATATCCATTCCGTTACTGATACAACGAGACGGATATACGGACCTTTATCCATTCCGTTACTGGTACAACGAGACGGATATACGGACCTATATCCATTCCGTTACTGGTACAACAAGACGGAGATTCGGACCTATATCCATTCCGTTACTGGTACAACAAGACGGATATACGGACCTTCATGTATATCCATTCCTTTACTGGTACAACGAGACGGATATACTGACCTTTATCCGTTCCGTTACTGGTACAACAAGACGGAGATTCGGACCTATATCCATTCCGTTACTGGTACAACAAGACGGAGATACGGACCTATATCCATTCCGTTACTGGTACAACAAGACGGAGATATGGACCTATATCCATTCCGTTACTGGTACAACGAGACGGATATACGGACCTATATCCATTCCGTTACTGGTACAACAAGACGGAGATTCGGACCTATATCCATTCCGTTACTGGTACAACAAGACGGATATACGGACCTTCATGTATATCCATTCCGTTACTGGTACAACGAGACGGATATACTGACCTTTATCCGTTCCGTTACTGGTACAACAAGACGGAGATTCGGACCTATATCCATTCCGTTACTGGTACAACAAGACGGAGATACGGACCTATATCCATTCCGTTACTGGTACAACAAGACGGAGATATGGACCTATATCCATTCCGTTACTGGTACAACAAGACGGAGATACGGACCTATATCCATTCCGTTACTGGTACAACAAGACGGAGATATGGACCTATATCCATTCCGTTACTGGTACAACAAGACGGAGATACGGACCTATATCCATTCCGTTACTGGTACAACAAGACGGAGATACGGACCTATATCCATTCCGTTACTGGTACAACAAGACGGAGATATGGACCTATATCCATTCCGTTACTGATACAACGAGACGGATATACGGACCTTTATCCATTCCGTTACTGGTACAACAAGACGGAGATTCGGACTTATATCCATTCCGTTACTGGTACAACAAGACGGAAATACTGACCTTTATCCGTTCCGTTACTGGTACAACAAGACGGAGATTCGGACCTATATCCATTCCGTTACTGGTACAACAAGACGGAGATACGGACCAATATCCATTCCGTTACTGGTACAACGAGACGGATATACTGACCTTTATCCGTTCCGTTACTGGTACAACAAGACGGAGATTCGGACCTATATCCATTCCGTTACTGGTACAACAAGACGGAGATACGGACCTATATCCATTCCGTTACTGGTACAACGAGACGGATATACGGACCTTTATCCGTTCCGTTACTGGTACAACAAGACGGAGATTCGGACCTATATCCATTCCGTTACTGGTACAACAAGACGGAGATACGGACCTATATCCATTCCGTTACTGGTACAACGAGACGGATATACGGACCTTTATCCATTCCGTTACTGGTACAACAAGACGGAGAAACGGACCTATATCCATTCCGTTACTGGTACAACAAGACGGAGATACGGACCTATATCCATTCCGTTACTGGTACAACAAGACGGATATACGGACCTTTATCCATTCCGTTACTGGTACAACAAGACGGAGATACGGACCAATATCCATTCCGTTACTGATACAACAAGACGGATATACGGACCTTTATCCATTCCGTTACTGGTACAACAAGACGGAGATACGGTCCTATATCCATTCCGTTACTGATACAACGAGACGGATATACGGACCTTTATCCATTCCGTTACTGGTACAACAAGACGGAGATATGGACCTATATCCATTCTGTTACTGGTACAACGAGACGGATATACGGACCTTTATCCATTCCGTTACTGGTACAACAAGACGGAGATATGGACCTATATCCATTCCGTTACTGGTACAACAAGACGGAGATACGGACCTTTATCCGTTCCGTTACTGGTACAACAAGACGGAGATACGGACCCATATCCATTCCGTTACTGGTACAACGAGACGGATATACGGACCTTTATCCATTCCGTTACTGGTACAACAAGACGGAGATACGGACGTATATCCATTCCATTACTGATACAACAAGACGGAAATACGGACCTTCATGTATATCCATTCCGTTACTGGTACAACAAAACGGAAATACGGACCTATATCCATTCCGTTACTGGCTGGATATAGGTCCATATTTTTATTCAGTGATTGGAGAAGTTTTATATTGACATTTAAATGAATGAATATATGAAAGATGTTTTAAAGATACTGGTATAGCATTCCATGCTAGTGTACTATTATAACAAATGCTTTTTTTTAAATATTTGATGCAAGCCTTTTGGGAAACGAGACTTTTTTATCAATAGATCGTAATGATGTCTTATTCGAAGATGTCAAAAGGTTTGATATATAGGGTGGTGCTGTATTATTAATAATTTTAAATACCAGTAAAGCAGTGTGATAATAATATCTTTCAACAAAACGATTTTGTTTTCAATGGTTTATTTAGTATTATTCGTGCTGCTCTTTTCTGACTTTTATATTATTGTATTTTGTGTAGGTTTTCCATTTCCCTAAAATAATACAACAATAATCAAATGTGGACATTGTGTAGGCAACATAAAACAATCATTTTATTTCACATGTTAAATAATATGATATTTTTTTTAGAAGAACTATTTTTTAGTTTAATTTGAAACACATTTATGTAAGCTGAATATTCCGTGATAGTTTATTGTTTATATAAACACCTTATGCGGTAAAACTTTCTATGAACACATTGTAAATTGGGAAGATTAATTTGTATACCAAAGCAATTACCATACATTATTTTTTTTCAGGATTTTATGACATGTTATTATTTGTACACCATCTATTTATTGAATTTAATCTGTCATGGAGTTGAATTTGTATTTCTAATAAATCACTTGATATTCACCTTTTATGGTATCATCGGCATAGAGATCATTACTTCCAGTTTTAGAAATAAAAGCGATGTAATTCATATATAAAAGAAAATGTTTTCTATTCGAGAAATTTGATTCAAACAGTTGAACAGCTAATTCTGAAAAATGGTAAAGTTTCAATTTGTGAATTAATATATTATGATCAATGATCATCCTGACTTAGCGTAAATCGACAGATACAGCGTCAACATAGATATATTCAAGGTAAAGAAGTTATCCAGTAAATAGCATTGATTGATAATTTTATTTCATCCAATTTTCAGGAGAGCATATAAATAATACAATGTAATAGATATATTAATATTTCCAGCAAGGAAGACTAGCGAGACTACCCTGGATGTTCTGGTATTATTATCTTATTATACAGCTTGACATTTCAATAACACTCTGTCCTATAAATTATTAAGTTAACACCTCATACTGCAATTACCGTAGAATAAACACCACATATTTCAAGCTTAAGTACACTTTATACTATACAAAGTAATAAAATGCAACAAACAAATGAGAAAACATTTGTAAAGGACAGTATTAAAAAAACCCGCCTTATACTGACTACAGCTGTAACTGAAGAAACAGAACATCATAATATAATCACATGCTTTAACAGCTGCCAAATTATTGATGTTATTTCTAAAATAGTACTGTTAGTAGCTGAATTAGTTCTCTGTGTAGGAATCTAATCTATTTAACAATGTAATACAGCCAATCATATAAACATGTTGACAAACCAGGTATCACACAGAGCATGCTTAACGCAAAAGAAATACGCTTACTGAACAAAATAGAACACGAGTCGTAACTACAATGATGAAAAGTCGTAACTACGATGGTGAAAAGTCGAAACTACGATGATGAAAAGTCGAAACTACGATGGTGAAAAGTCGAAACCACGATTATGAAAAGTCGAAACTACGATGGAGAAAAGCCGAAACTACGATGGTGAAAAGTGGAAACCACGATGGTGAAAAGTCGAAACTACGATTATGAAAAGTCGAAACAACGGTGGTGAAAAGTCAATCAACGATGGTGAAAAATCGAAACTACGATGGTGAAAAGCCGAAACTACGATGGTTAAAAGTCGTAACTACGATGATGAAAAGCCGAAACTACGATGGTGAAAAGCCGAAACTACGATGGTAAAAAGCGGAAACCACGATGGTGAAAAGTCGAAACTTCGATTATGAAAAGTCGAAACTACGGTGTGAAAAGTCACAACAACGGTGGTGAAAAGTTAATGAACGATGGTGAAAAATCGAAACTACAGTGGTGAAAAGCCGAAACTACGATGGTTAAAAGTCGAAACTACGATGATGAAAAGCCGAAACTACGATGGTGAAAAGTTGAAACTACGATGGTGAAAAGCGGAAACCACGATGGTGAAAAGTCGAAACTTCGATTATGAAACGTCGAAACTACGGTAGTGAAAAGTCAAAACAACGATAGTGAAAAGTCAAAACAACGATGGTGAAAAGTTGAAACTACGATGGTGAAAAGTCGAAACTACGGTGGTGAAAAGTGGAAACCACGATGGTGAAAATTCGAAACTACGATTATGAAAAGTCGAAACAACGATAGTGAAAAGTCGAAATAACGATGGTGAAAAGTCAAAACTACGAAGGTGAAAAGCCGCAACTAAGACGGTGAAAAGCCGAAACTACGATGGTGAAAAGTGGAAACCACGATTTTGAAAAGTCGAAACTACGATGATGAAAAGTCGAAACTACGGTGGTGAAAAGTCAAAAACAACGATGGTGTAAAGTCGGAACTACGATGGTGAAAAGTCGAAACTACGATGATGAAAAGTCGAAACCACGATGATCAAAAGTCGAAACGTAGACTACGATGGTAAAACGTTAAAACTACGATGATGAAAAGTGGAAAACACGATGATAAAAATCGAAACTACAATGGTAAAAAGTCGAAACTACGATGATGTTAATCACAACAACGATGGTGAAAAGTCGAAACCACGATGGTGAAAGTCGAAACCACGTTGGTGAAAATTCGAACTACGATTGTAAAAAGTCGAAACCACGACGGTGAATCACAACTACGGTGGTGAAAAGTCGAAACCACGATGGTGAAAGTCGAAACCACGTTGGTGAAAATTCGAAATACGATTGTAAAAAGTCGAAACCACGACGGTGAAAAGTCGAAATTAAAATGGTGAAATTTTATATGATTTTAACGTATTAGTAAGCACACGTTACATATAGTAGCGTATGATATAAAAATACATTTTTGTTATATAGTTTCATAGGCAAAACAAAGCCTTTCACAGATATGTTTTTTATATACTTTCCACAGTTGTGTACGTACTTTCCGCAGTTGTGTATGTACTTTCCACACATGTATATGTACTTTCCATAGATGTGTTTGTACTTTCCACAGTACTGTACGTACGTTCCAAAGATGTGTATGTACGTTTCAAAGTTTTGTACGTACTTTCTACAGCAGTGTACGTAGTTTCCACATTTTTGTATGTACTTTCCTACCATGTGTATGAACTTTCGTCAGTTTTGTATGTACTTTCCACAGTTGTGTATGTACTTTCCACAGTTTTGTATATACTTTCCACAGTTTTATATATACTTTCCACAGTTTTGTTTGCACTTTTCACAGTATTGTACGTACTTTCCACAGTTTTACATGTACTTACCACACATGTGTATTTACTTTCCACAGTTGTGTATGTACTTTCCACAGTTTTGTATGTACTTTCCACAGTTTTGTATTTACTTTCCACAGTTTTGTACGTACTTTCCACAGTTTTGTTTGCACTTTTAACAGTTTTGTTTGCACTTTTCAGTTTTGTACGTACTTTCCACAGTTTTGTATGTACTTTTCACAGTTATATATGTACTTTTCACAGTTTTGTACGTACTTTCCACAGTTTTGTACGTACTTTCCACAGATGTGTAAGTACTTTCCACAAATGTGTATGAACTTTCCACAGTTTTGTATGTACTTTCCACAGTTTTATATGTACTTTTCACTGTTTTGTTTGCACTTTTCACAGTTTTGTACGTACTGTCCACAGTTTTGTATGTACTTTTCACAGTTATGTACGTATTTTCCACAGTTTTGTTTGCACTTTTCACAGTTTTGTACGTACTTTCCACAGTTTTGTATGTACTTTCCACAAATGTGTAGGTACCTTCCACAGATGTGTGTGTACTTTTCACAGTTTGCACTTACTTTCCACAGTGTTGTACGTACTTTCCACAGTTATAAATGTACTTTCCACGTACCCATTTTTTGTAGATGTATATGTACTCTCCACAGTTGTGTACTTATTTCCACATATATGTGTATGTTATTTTCACAGATGTGCTTGTACTTTTTATAGCTTTATACGTTCTTTCCATAGATATGCATATATTTTCCACAGATGTATTTGTACTTTCCACTGTTTTGTACGTACATTCCATACATGTGTTTGTACTTTCCATAGAGGTGTTTGTATTTTCCGCAGTTTTGTACGTATTTTCCACAGTTGTGTACGTATTTTCCACATATGTGTATGTACTTTCCACAGTTTTGTTTGTACATATGTTGTGTAGATGTGTATGTATTTTCCACAGCATTGTATGCACTTTTCACTGATGTGTATGTACTTTCCACAGTTTTTTTTACTTCCTTTTCACAGTTCTGTACGTACTTTCTACTGTTTTGTACGTACTTTCTACAGATTTGTATGTACTTTCCACACACGTATATGTACTTTCCACAAATGTGTTTGTACGCTTTACAGTTTTGTCTGTACTTTCTACACATGTGTATGTACTTTCCACACATGTGTATGTACTTTCCAAAGAGTTTTGTATGTACTTTCAACAGTTTTGTTCGTACTTACCACACATGTGTATTTACTTTCCAAACATGTGTTTGTACTTTCCAAAGAGTTTTGTATGTACTTTCCACAGTTTTTTACGTACTTTCCACAGATGTGTATGTACTTTCAACAGTTGTGTATGTACTTTCCACAGATGTGTATTTACTTTTCACATTTTTGTACCTACTTTCCACAGATATGTATGTACTTTCCACAGTTTTGTATGTACTTTCCACAGTTTTGTTCGTGCTTTCCGCAGATATGTATGTACTTTCCACAGTTTTGTAAGTACTTACCACAGATGTGTATGAACTTTCCACAGTTTTATACGTACTTTCCACAGATGTGTATGTGCTTTCTACATTTTTGTATGTACTTTCCACAGTTTTGTACGTGTTTTCCAGAGATACGTACATGTACGTGTTTTCCACAGATGTGTATGTACTTTGAACATTTTGTACGTACTTTCCGCAGATGTGTATGTACTTATCACAGTTGTGTATGTACTTTACGTAGGTGTGTACGTACTTTTCACAGTTATATATGGCTAGGAGTACCGAAGAGCTGCACAAGCATCGGCCTATAAAGCTCCAGCAGCAAATTGCAACCTCCACTCTCCGCTGTCACTGAGGAATCCAAAGTCACCAAGGCAAGACAAGTCATGATGCTGAGAGACAGTGTTGACGAAAAGATTAGAGGAGCCAGGGTGGAGGTGAAGACTGGTCGAAAGTAGAAGGCAAAACAAGGCTGTAGAAGATTCGGTGTCCAGACTTAAACAAAACGACCTGGTAGGAACCAGTACCTCTGTAAAGATGGGGCTAGGATGTGTGACCAGATCTAGCTGGAAGGCCACAACACCACAATAGCGAAGTTAACTGACCTATAAGGAAATTCGAGAGGTTGAAGGAGAAAAAAGGCAGGCAACAGCAGTATCAATGAAAAAGCAGAGCGGTTGACTCAGATGGGAGGGAACAAGGGCAATATCTCTTTCCTGGAACGACATCTGGAAGATGGAAGAACACCGGATAGGGTTTTTGTTACGATCCTTCTATGACGTTTTGCTTACACCGACCAACTTACCCAAATGGAGACCTACTGGGGATCCAAAGTGCAAGTCAGCTAGCATTGAACACATACATTTCTCGTGCAGCACGGCATTAACTTGTGGGAGATACACATGGCGGCACAACAATATCCTGAGCGAAAAAGCGATCAACCTAGACGTAGCTAGACGAAAAACGCATGTGGTAATGGAAGAGCCAATATTCGTTGACATTGTGAAAAATGAGACTCAACTAGGAAGGCACCCAGATCTACAGGTATCATGGCCACTGTGAGGGAAAGCCTTTAGCATCCTTGGCATAACAGGGCCATCAGACAAAAGGTCATCCGCGATATCTGCCGCCGGCAGACGGAATCAGTCTCACAGTGGTTATGGCAGAAGCGAGAGCAGCGATGGACTAGCTAACCAGCTCCTGGCCGAGACTGATCACCTCGGTCTGCGCATCTCTTGAGGGCGTAGTGGTACGCCCGAAGATGGAGACCCCCAATCGATGATGGAGACCCCCACTCGATGATGGAGACCCCCACCCGATGATGCAGCTGGATTGCATTGGACCATCATTGTATTTAGGTAATGTATTTTACAAGTTGTGTATGTACTTTCTGCTGTTATATATGCACTTTCCAAATTTGTATATGTACTTTCCATAGTTATATAGTGTACTTTCCACAGTTTTGTATGTACTTTCCACAGTTTTATATGTACTTTCCACAGTTTTGTATGATGTACTTTCCACAGTTTTGTATGTACTTTCCACAGTTTTGTATGTACTTTCCAATGTTTTGTATGTACTTTACACAGTTATATATGTACTTTCCACAGTTTGTGTACGTACTTTCAACATTTTTGTATGTACTTTCTACAGTTATGTATGTACTTTCTACAGTTATATATGTACTTTCCACAGTTTTTGGACATACTTTCCACAGTTTTGTATGTACTTTCCACAGTTTTATATGTACTTTCCACAGTTTTGTATGTACTTTTCACAATTATATATACTTTTCACAGTTTGTGTACGTACTTTCTACAAGTTGTGTATGTACTTTCCACAGTTTTATACGTACTTTCCACAGATGTGTATGTACTTTCCACAGATGTGTGTGTACTTTCCACAGATGTGTAAGTACTTTCCACAGATGTGTATATACTTTTTACAGTTTTGTATGCACTTTCCAGTTTTTGTATATACTTTCCACAGTTTTGTACGTACTTTCTACAGTTATATATGTACTTTCCACAGTTTTTGTACATATTTTCCACAGTTTTGTATGTACTTTCCACAGTTTTATATGTACTTTACACAGTTTTGTATGTACTTTTCACAATTATATATACTTTTCACAGTTTTTGTACGTACTTTCTATAAGTTGTGTATGTACTTTCCACAGTTTTATACGTACTTTCCACAGTTGTGTATGTACTTTCCACAGATGTGTAAGTACTTTCCACAGATGTGTATGTACTTTCCACAGATGTGTATGTACTTTCCACAGATGTGTAAATACTGTCCACAGATGTGTATGTACTTTTTACAGTTTTGTATGTACTTTCCACTGTTTTGTATGCTCTTTCCAGTTTTTGTATATACTTTTCACTGTTTTGTATGTACTTTCCACAGTTTTTGTACATACTTTCCACAGTTTTATATGTACTTTCCACACAGTTTTTGTATGTCCTTTCCACAGTTTTTGTATGTACTTTCCACAGTTTTGTTTGTACTTTCCTACCATGTGTATGAACTTTCCACAGTTTTGTATGTACTTTCCACACAGTTTTTGTATGTCCTTTCCACAGTTTTTGTATGTACTTCCGACATAGTTTTTGTATATACTTTTTGTAGTTAAATTTGTACTTTACACAGTTATATATGTACTTTCCTCAGTTCTTGTATGTACGTACTTTCCACATAGTTTTTGTATATACTTTCTGCAGTTACGTTTGTACTTTACACAATTATATATGCTCTTTCCTCAGTTTTTGTATGTACTTTCCACTGTTTTGTATGCATTTTCTACAGTTTTTGTATATACTTTCCACTGTTTTGTATGCACTTTCCACAGTTTCTGTATGTACTTTCCTCAGTTTCTGTACGTACTTTCCACAGTTTTTGTATGTACTTTCCACAGTTTTTGTATATACATTCCACACAATTTTTTGTTTATTTTTTCTGCAGTTAAGTATGTACTTTACACAGTTATTCATGCACTTTCCACAATTTTGAATATACTTGCCACAGTTTTTATTATTTTTTTTGTATACATTTTACTTTGATCAAACGCATAAGCTTTCTTTGCATCTGAGGGGATGAGATATTTATATATTTGGTTGTTCATATATACTCTAAACCTTGAATTGTTCTTCAACAAATTTAAATTGTACCAAGAAAACTATAATACCATTCGTGCGAGCATACAAGTATTTGTAGATGACTGCTAGTAATCTGATAATTCTATTACTCATGTATGTTATATCATGGAGAGTTCAACCTACCAAATATCGATCCTGAAAAGGCAGGCGAAGTCCCCGTGGATGTGCTTAATTAACAGAACAGACAATACAATGAAATATTGATTAATGAATTTAAAATGCGATTTGGACTAACGAATATTTATTTTAGTTATGGCTGCTATGTGTATTTGAGGAGTAAGTTGTTAATATGCACTTACGTTGTATACACTATCACGTTTGTTTGGTGTCAAACAGAAAATTGAAGAGGTTCATCCCTAAGGATATATTGGCAACATCCAATTTGCATTGTGCTCAATTCAATTAGTACTCGGACTACAGTCAGTAATTGTGGTAAAAAGGTTTGAGGGAGGTATCGTATGTACATAATAAGTGAAATAAGTGTTCCATACAATGGAAGCTAAATCCCAGAAGAAAAGAAATAACTGCCAATGAAACAAGACCATATGATAATGAGTTTATATTAACTGCGTCTATACATTGCAACATTCCTATTACAAGTTGACGTTTTTAAAATGAATAATGGGGAGGTCAGCAAAAAGCGCCGCTCACTCAAGATTTTTTTCAGCATAAAAAAATCGCAATGTCCATCTCATTCAACACGTTCATTTCGATACAGCCGTAATTAAGCATGTTTGATGTCAGTTTGGTATGCCGTAATTAAGCATGTTTGATATCAGTTTAATATTCCGTAATTAAGCATGTTTGGTATAACTTTGATATGCCGTAATTAAGCATGTTTGATATAACTTTGATATGCCGTAATTAAGCATGCTGGGTATAACCTTTATATGTCGTAATTAAGCATGTTGGGTATAACCTTGATATGCCGTAATTATGCATGTTGGATATAACTTTGATAAGTTGCAATTAATCATGTTTGGTATAACTTTTATATGCAGCATTTTAGCATGTTTGATATAATTTGATATGCCGCAATTAAGCATGTTTGATATAACTTTGATATGCCACAATTCAGCATGTTAAGTATAACTTTGATATGCCGCATTTAAGCATGTTTGATATAACTTTGTCACAATCAACGTGTTATGTATAACTTTGATATGCCGCATTTAAGCATGTTTGATATAACTTTGATATGCCGCAATTCAGCATGTTTGATATAACTTTGATATGCTGTAATTAAGCATGTTTGATATAACTTTGATATGTCGCAATTAATCATGTTTGGTATAACTTTGATATGCCGCAATTAAGCATGTTTGATTCAACTTTGATATACCGCAATTCAGCATGTTAGGTATAACTTTGACATGCCGTCATTTAAGCATGTTTGGTATAAGTTTGATATGCCGCAATTAACCATGTTTGGTATAACTTTGATATGCCGCATTTAAGCATGTTTGATATAACTTTGATATGCCGCAATTAAGCATATTTGATATAACTTTGATATGCCGTAATTAAGCATGTTTGGTGTAACTTTGATATGCCGAAATTAATCATGTTTGGTATAGCTGTGATATGTCGCATTTAAGCATGTTTGATATAACTTTGATATGTTGCAATTAACGTGTTTGGTATAACTTTGATATGCCGCAATTAAGCATGTTTGGTGTAACTTTGATATGCCGCAATTAAGCATGTTTGGTATATTTTTTGATATGCCGCAATCAACCATGTTTGGTATAACATTGATATGCCACAATTAAGCATGTTTGATATAACTTTGATATGCCACAATAAGCATGTTTGGTATAACTTTGATATGCCGCAATTAAGCATGTTTGATATAACTTTGATATGCCGCTATTAGCATGTTTGGTATAACTTTGATATGCCGCATTTAAGCATGTTTGGTATAAGTTTGATATGCCGCAATTAAGCATGTTTGATATAACTTTGATATGCCGTAATTAAGCATGTTTGATAAAATGCTGTAATTATGCATGTTTTATTATAACCTGTAATAGTTTAATCTTAACATATTTCAGTGTCTTTATAGAAAGAAATAATCACTCCTATTACAGTTTATTACAGTACCTACTATTTAGAATTTACCATCCTTAAATATCTGCTGGTGCGAAATTCAATTTATCTGCGTTCGTTGAATATTATGGTTAAAATATGTTTGAAAGAGCTCAATAAGAGTGGTTAAATAAAGGATGCCATATTATTACATATGCTGAAATTTGTTTTAACATATAACTTAGTGTTTGCTACGTTTATTTCTTGTCGACCATACATGGCAATATGTATTTAGACAATGTGTATCTGATGCAAACATGAGTGTAACGTTGATAGGCAGCTGGCATTTGGTTGTTGGTTATTCGAATATCCATCTACCAACTTGCCAACTACAGGTAACTGCTAACTTTACACTATTTAATGTGTGTTTGCAGTCGTGTCGGTGTGACGTGCAATAAGTATGTCCCTGCAGTACAGCTCGGGTTCTCTATAATACAACAATCAGAGCATCACCGTTATCCCTCGCCTGTATGATTAACGTCTCTACAGTCCAGTATACATTTCAGCAGTAGAGGCACAGCCATTGTGATTCATGGTTCCTCATCATATTAATATTATTCGTCAAATATAAAGATCAGTAGTTAAATAGATTAAGCTATTTTGTTACAAAGACCAATTTATAATTATACCACCGACTCCAGGAAAAAAGTTGTTATTTGGGAAATAGAAATGTGAGATTTCATATGGTGTCTATTTCCAAATTTGATACTTAATTAATCTTGGCTTTTTTTTGACCATTTAGTAAATGAATATAACATAGACTGAATATAGAAATATACAATGCAAATTAAAAGAGATTAATGTCGAACACAAATCAACAAACTATATTCCCATCAATACCTAATGACATGGGCTCTGTAGTTGTTACAAATCGCTGGGCTCGAAATTTGTTACTTATGACTAGGTTCGGTAGTTGTTACAATTTACTAATGACTAGATTCGGTAGTTGTTACAATGTACTTATGACTAGATTCGGTAGCTGTAATAATGTACTAATGACTAGGTTCGGAAGTTGTTACAATGTACTAATGACTAGGTTCGGTAGCTGTAACAAGGTACTAATGACTATGTTCGGTAGTTGTTACAATATACTAATGACAAGGTTTGGTAGTTGTAACACTGTACGAATGACTAGATTCGGTACAAGTTACAATGTATTAATGACTAGGTTCGGTAGTAGTTACAATGTACTAATGACTAAGTTCGGTAGTAGTTACAATGTACTTATGACTAGGTTCGGGGGTTGTTACAAAGTACTAATGACTAGTTTCGGTAGTAGTTACAATGTACTTATGACTAGGTTCGGGGGTTGTTACAAAGTACTAATGACAAGTTTCGGTAGAAGTTACAATGTACTAATGACTTGGTTCGGTAGTAGTTACAATGTACTTATGACTAAGTTCGGTAGCTGTAACAAGATACTAATGACAAGGTTCGGTAGTTGTTACAATGTACGAATGACTAGATTCGGTAGTAGTTACAATGTATTAATGACTAGGTTCGGTAGTAGTTACAATGTACTTATGACTAAGTTCGGTAGTAGTTACAATGTACTTATGACTAGGTTCGGGGGTTGTTACAAAGTACTAATGACTAGTTTCGGTAGTAGTTACAATGTACTTATGACTAGGTTCGGGGGTTGTTACAAAGTACTAATGACTAGTTTCGGTAGTAGTTACAATGTTTTCATGACAAGGTTCGGTAGTAGTTACAATGTACTAATGAATAGGTTCGGTAGTAGTTACAATGTACTTATGACTAGGTTTGGGGTTGTTACAAAGTGCTAATGACTAGTTTCGGTAGTAGTTACAATGTACTAATGACTAGGTTTGGTAGTAGTTACAATGTACTAATGAATAGGTTCGGTAGTAGTTACAATGTACTTATGACTAGGTTCGGGGGTTGTTACAAAGTACTAATGACTAGTTTCGGTAGTAGTTACAATGTACTAATGACTAAGTTCGGTAGTAGTTACAATGTTTTCATGACTAGGTTCGGTAGTAGTTACAATGTACTAATGAATAGGTTCGGTAGTAGTTACAATGAATTTGTGACTAAGTTCGGTAGTTGTTACAAAGTACTAATGACTAGTTTCGGTAGTAGTTACAATGTACTAATGACTATATTCGGTAGTAGTTACAATGTTCTTATGACTAGGTTGGGTAGTAGTTACAATGTTCTTATGACTAGGTTCGGGAGTTGTTACAAAGTACTAACGACTAGGTTCGGTAGTAGTAACAATGTACTAATGACTAGGTTCGGTAGTAGTTACAATGTACCTATGACTAGGTTCGGTAGTTGTTACAAAGTACTTACGACTAGGTTCGGTAGTTGTAACAATGTACTAAGGACTAGGTTCGGTAGAAGTTACAATGTACTTATGACTTGGTTCGAGAGTTGTTACAATGTACTTATGACTAGATTCGGGAGTTGTTACAATGTACTTATGACAAAGTTCGGGAGTTGTGACAATGTACTTATGTCTAGGTACGGGAGTAGTTACAATGTACTTATGACTAGGTTTGGGAGATGTTACAATTTACTTATGACTAGATTTGGGAGTTGTAACAATGTACCTATGATTAGATTCGTGAGTTGTTACAATGAACTTATGACTAGGTTCGGGAATTGTTACAATGTACTAATGACTAGGTTCGGTAGTAGTTACAATGTACTTATATGTAGATTCGGGAGTTGTTACAATGTACTTATGACTAGATTCGAGAGTAGTCACAATGTACTAATGACTATATTCGGTAAATGTTCAAATGTACTAATGACTGTGTTCGGTAATTGTTACAATGTACTAATGACTAGGTTCGGGAGTTGTTACAATGTAATTATGACTATGTTCGGGAGTTGTAACAATGTACTAATGACTATGTTCGGGAGTTGTAACCATGTACTAATGACTATGTTCGGGAGTTGTAACAATGTACTAATTACTACATTCGGTAGTTGTTGCAATGTACTAATGACTACGTTCGGTAGTTGTAACAATGTACTAATGACTAGGTTCGGTAGTTGTTACAATATACAAATGACTAGGTCCCGTAATTGTTACAATTTACTTATGACTAGATTCAATAGTAGCTACAATGTATTAATAACTAGGTTAGGGAGTTGTTACAATGTACTTATGACTAGGTTCGGCAGTTGTTATCAAATACTAATGACTACGTTCGGGAGTTGTTACAATGTGCTAATGACTAGGTTCGGTAGTTGTTACAATGTACTAATGACTAGAGTCGGGAGTTGTTACAATGTACTAATGACTAGGTTCGGGAGTAGTTACAATTTACTAATGACTAGGTTCGGTAGTTGTTACAATGTACTAATGACTAGGTTCGGTAGTTCTTACAATGCACTAATGATTAGGTTCGGTAGTTGTTACAATATAGTAATGACAAGGTTCGGTAGTTGTTACAATGCACTAATGACTAGGTTCGGTAGTTGTAACAATGTACTAATGACTAGGTTCGATAGTTGTTACAATATACTAATGACTAGGTTCGGTAGTTGTTACCATGTACTAATGACTAGGTTCGGTAGTTGTTACAATGTACTATTGACTACGTTCGCTAGTTGTTACAATTTACTAATGACTAGGTTTGGTAGTTGTTATCAAATACTAATGACTAAGTTCGGGAGTTGTAACAATATACCTATGACTAGGTTCGGTAGTTGTTACAATGTACTAATGACTAGGTTCGGTAGTTGTTACAATGTAAAAATGAATAGAGTCGGGAGTTGTTACAATGTACTAATGACTAGTTTCGGGAGTAGTTACAATGTACTAATGACTAGGTTCGGTAGTTGTTACAAATACTAAAGACTAGGTTCGGGAGTTGTTACAATGTATTAATGACTAGGTTCGGTAGTTGTTACAATGTACCAATGACTAGGTTCGGTAGCTGTAACAATGTACTAATGACTAGGTTCGGGAGTAGTTACAATGTACTAATGACTAGGTTCGGTAGTTGTTATCAAATACTTATGACTAGATTTGGGAGATGTTACAATGTGCTAATGACTAGATTTAGTAGTAGTTACAGTGTACTGATGACTAGAGTCGGAAGTTGTTACAATGTACTAATGACTAGGTTCGGTAGTTGTTACAGATACTAAAGACTAGGTTCGGGAGTTGTTACAATGTATTAATGACTAGGTTCGGGAGTTGTTACAATGTACCAATGACTAGGTTCGGTAGCTGTAACAATGTACTAATGACTAGGTTCGGGAGTAGTTACAATGTACTAATGACTAGGTTCGGTAGTTGTTATCAAATACTTATGACTAGGTTCGGGAGATGTTACAATGTGCTAATGACTAGATTTAGTAGTAGTTACAGTGTACTGATGACTAGAGTCGGAAGTTGTTACAATGTACTAATGACTAGATTCGAGAGTAGTTACAATATACTAATGACTAGGTTCGGTAGTTGTTACAAATACTGATGACTAGGTTCGGGAGTTGTGACAATGTACAAATGACTAGGTTCGGTAGTTCTTACAATGTACTAATGACTAGGTTCGGTAGTTGTAATAAATCACTTATGACTAGGTTTGGGAGTAGTTACAAAGCACTTATGACTAGGTTCGGTAGTTGTTACATGTACAATGTACTCATGACTAGGTACGGTAGTTGTTACACAGTACTAATGACTAGGTTCGGGAGTTGTAACAATGTATTAATGATTAGGTTCAGAAGTAGTTACCATGTACTAATGACTAGTTTCGGGAGTTGTTACTAATGACTAGGTTCAGTAGTAGCTACAGTGTACTATTCACTAGATTTTGGTAGTTGTCACAAAGTACAAATGACTAGGTTTGGTAGTAGTTACAATTTGCTAATGAGTATGTTCGGTAGTAGTTACAATGTATTAATGACTAGATTCGGTAGTTGTTACAATGTTTTAATGACTACATTCTGTAGTTGTTACAAAGTACTTATGACTAGGTTCGGGAGTTGTTACAATGTATTAAAGACTAGGTACGGTAGTTCTTACAATGTACTAATGACTAGGTTCGGTAGTTGTAGCAAAGTACTTATGACTAGGTCCGGCAGTTGTTACAAAGTACTGATGACTAGGTTAGGTAGTTGTTACAATGTACTAATGACTGGGTTCGGCAGTTGTTAACCAGTACTAATGACTAGGTTCGGGAGTTGTAACATTGTATTAATGATAAGGTTCAGTTGTAGTTACAAAGTACTAATGACTAGGTTCGGCAGTTGTTACACAGTACTAATGACTAGGTTCGGGAGTTGTAACAATGTATTAATGATAAGATTCAGTTGTAGTTACAAAGTACTTATGACTTGGTTCGGAAGTTGGTACTAATGATTAGGTTCAGTAGTAGTTTCAATGTACTAATGACTAGATTTGGTAGTTGTCACAAAGTACACATGACTAGGTTCGGTAGTAGTTACAATGTACAAATGACTATGTTCGGTAGTAGTTACAATGTATTGATGACTAGATTCGGTAGTTGTTACAATGTTTTAATGACTACATTCTGTAGTTGTTACAAAGTACTAATGACAAGGTTCGGGAGTTGTTACAATGTACTAATAACTTAGTTTTGTAGAAGTTACAATGTACTGATGACTAGGCTCGATAGTTGATACAATGTACTGATGACTAAGTTCTGGAGTTGTTACAAAGCACTTATGACTAGATTCGGTAGTAGTTACAATGTACTAATGACTAGGTTCGGGGGTTGTAACAAAGTACTAATGACTAAGTTCGGAAGTAGTTACAATGGACTGATAAGTTGGTTCGGTAGTAGTTACAATGTACTAATGACTAGGTTCGGTAGTTGTTACTATGTACTAATAACTAGGTTCGGTAGTTGTTACAATATACTAATGACTAGGTTCGGTAGTAGTTACATTGAACTAATGCCAAGGTTCAGTAGAAGTTACAATGTACTTATTATTGGGTTCGGTATTTGTTACTTATGACAAGGTTCAGTAGTAGTTATAATTTACTAATGGCAAGGTTCGATAGTGGTTTCCAATGACTAAGTTTGATAGTGGTTTCTAATGACTAGGTTTGATTGCAGTTACTAATGACTAGGTTTGATTGTGGTTACTAATGACTACAGTCGATATTTATCAATACTAGCTAGGATACATAGTGGTAACTAATGACTAGATTTGATAGTGGTTACTAATGTCTAGGTTTGATTGTGGTTACTAATGACTAAGGTTGATATTTATCAATAATAGCTAGGTCTCATAGTGGTAACTAATGACTAAGTTCGAAATTTATGAATAGTAGCTAGGTCTCATAGTGGTTACTAATGACTATGTTCTATACTTGTTAATAATGGCTAGGTTTGATAGTTTTTACTAATGGCTATGTTTGATTGTGGTTAAAAATGGCTAAGTTCGATGTTTGTAAATAAAGGCTACGTTTGATAGTGGTAAAAATGGCTAGGTTCGATTGTTTTTACTTATAACTAGGTTCGATATTTGTTAATGATGGCTAGATTTTATAGTTGTTACTAATGCCTAGGTTTGATATTTGTTAATAATGGCTTGGTTTGTTTGTGGTTAATAATGGCTAGGTTCGATTGTGGTTACAAATGGCTAGGTTCGATTGTTTTTACTTTTAACTAGGTTCGATAATTGTTAATGATGGCTAGATTTTATAGTTGTTACTAATGCCTAGGTTTGATGTTTGTTAATAATGGCTAGGTTTGTTTGTGGTTAATAATGGCTAGGTTCGATTGTGGTTACAAATGGCTAGGTCCGATATTTGTGACTAATGGCTAGGTTCGATTGTGGTTACTATTAACTAGGTTCGATATTTATTTATAAAATCGAGATTTGATTGGGGTTAGTAATGACTAGGTTCGATATTTGTAAATAATGGCTGGGTTTGATTGTGGCTACTAATGACTATGTTCGATATTTGTTAATGATGGCTAGATTTTATAGTTGTTACTAATGCCTAGGTTTGATATTTGTTAATAATGGCTAGGTTTGTTTGTGGTTAATAATGGCTAGGTTCGATTGTGGTTACAAATGGCTAGGTTCGATTGTTTTTACTTTTAACTAGGTTCGATAATTGTTAATGATGGCTAGATTTTATAGTTGTTACTAATGCCTAGGTTTGATATTTGTTAATAATGGCTAGGTTTGTTTATGGTTAATAATGGCTAGGTTCGATTGTGGTTACAAATGGCTAGGTCCGATATTTGTGACTAATGGCTAGGTTCGATTGTGGTTACTATTAACTAGGTTCGATATTTATTTATAAAATCGAGATTTGATTGGGGTTAGTAATGACTAGGTTCGATATTTGTAAATAATGGCTGGGTTTGATTGTGGCTACTAATGACTATGTTCGATATTTGTTAATAATGTCTAGGTTTGATAGTGGTTACTAATGACTAGGTTCGATATTTGTTAATAATGGCTATGTTTGATAGTGGTTAATGATGGCTAGGTTCGATTGTGGTTACTAATGACTATGTATGATATTTGTTAATAATGGTTATGTTTTATAGTTGTTACTAATGGCTAGGTTCGATGTTGTTTAGTAATGGCTATGTTTGATTGTGATTAATAATGGTTATTTTCGATTGTGGTTACTAATGGCTAGGTTCGATATTAGTTAATAATGGCTAGGTTTGATTGTGGTTACTAATGACTATGTTCGATAGTTGTTAATAATGGCTAGGTTTGATTGTGGTTACTAATGGCTAGGTTTGATTGTGGTTACAAATGGCTAGGTTCGATATTTGTGACTAATGGTTAGGTTCGATTGTGGTTACTATTGACTAGGTTCGATATTTATTAATAATGGCTAGGTTTGATTGTGGTTACAAATGGCTAGGTTCGATATTTGTGACAAATGGTTAGGTTCGATTGTGGTTACTATTTACTAGGTTCGATATTTATTAATAATAGCTAGGTTTGACTGTGGTTACTAATGACTAGGTTCGATATTTGTTAATATTGTCTAGGTTTGATAGTGGTTACGAATAGCTAGGCTCGATATTTATTAATAATGGCTAGGTTGGATTGTTGTTAATAATGGCTAGGTTTGATTGTGGTTACTATTAACTAGGTTCGATATTTATTAATAATAGCTAGGATTGATTGTGGTTACTAATGACTAGGTTCGATATTTGTTAATAATAGATATGTTTGATAGTCGTTACTAATTGCTAAGTTTGATTGTGGATACTAATGACTAGGTTCGATATTGATTAATACAAACTAGGTTTGATAGTGGCTAATAATGGCTAGGTTCGATTGTGATTACTAATGACTTGGTTCGATATTTGTAAATAATGGCTATTGTTGATAGTGGTTACTTATGACTAGGTTCGATTTTTGTTAACAATGGCTATGTTTGATAGTGGTTAATAATGGGTGGGTCAGATTGTGGATACTAATGACTAGGTTCGATATTTGTTAATAATCTCTAATTTTGATAGTGGTTATTTATTGCTAGGTTTGATTGTGGTTACTTACGACTATGTTCGATATTTGTTAATAATGGCTAGGTTTGACTGTGGTTAATAATGGCTAGGTTAGATAATTGTTAATTATGATTAGGTTTGATAGTTGTTAATAATGTCTAGGTTCGATATTAGTAAATAATGGCTAGGTTTGATTGTGGTTACTGATGGCTAGGTTTGATATTTGTTAATAATAGCTAGGTTTGATAGTGGTAACTTAAGGCTAGGTTCGATATTTGTTACTATTGAATAGGTTAGGCGTATTTGTTAATAATGGCTAGGTTTGATAGTGGTTAATAATGGCTAGGTTTGATAGTGGTTACTAATGGCTAGGTTAAATATTTGTTAATAATGACTAGGTTCGATATTAGTAAGTAATGGCTAGGTTTTATTGTGATTACTAATAACTAGGTTCGATATTTTTAATAATGGCTAGGTTTGATAGTGGTTTATAATGGCTAGGTTCCATTGTGGTTAATAATGATTAGGTTTGATATTTGTAAATAATGGCTAGGTATGATAGTGGTTACTAATGACTAGGTTCGATATTTATTATTAATGGCTATGTTTGATAATGGTTAATAATGGGTAAGTTCGATTGTGGTTACTAATGACTGGGTTCGATATTTGTTAATAATGGCTATGTTTGATAGTGGTTAATAATGGGTAAGTTCGATTGTGGTTACTAATGACTGGGTTCGATATTTGTTAATAATGGCTATGTTTGATAGTGGTTAATAATGGGTAAGTTCGATTGTGGTTACTAATGACTGGGTTCGATATTTGTTAATAATGGCTATGTTTGATAATGGTTAATAATGGCTAAGTTTGATTGTGGTTACTTATGAATATGTTCGATATTTGTTAATAATGGCTAAGTTTGATAGTGGTAACTTATGACTTAGTTTGATTGTGGTTACTAATGACTAAGTTTGATATTTGTTAATAATGGCTAGGTTTTATAGTTGTTACTAATGCCTAGGTGTGATATTTGTTAATAATTGCTAGGTTTTTTAGTTGTTACTAATGCCTAGGTTTGATATTTGTTAATAATGGCTAGGTTTGATTGTGGTTAATAATGGCTAGGTTCGATTGTGGTTACTATTGGCTAGGTTCGATATTGATTGAAAATAGGTAGGTTTGATTGTGGTTAGTAATGACTAAGTTCGATATTTGTAAATAATGGTTAGGCTTGATTGTGGTTACTAATGACTAGGTTTGATATTTGTTAATAATTTCTAGGTTTGATAGTGGTTACTAATGGCTAGGTTCGATATTTATTAATAATGGCTAGGTTCGATTGTGTTTAATTATGGCTAGGTTTGTTGGTGGTTACTAATGATTAGGTTCGATATTTGTCACTAATGGCTAAGTGACTAATGGTAAGTAATGACTAGGTTCGATATTAGTAAATAATGGCTAGGTTTGATTGTGGTTACAAATAACTAGGTTCGATATTTGTTAATAATGGCTAAGTTTGATAGTGGTTAATAATGGCTAGGTTCGATTGTGGTTACTAATGACTAGGTTCGATATTTGTAAATAATTGCTATGTTTGATAGTGGTTACTAATGGTTAGGTTCGATATTTGTTAATAATGGCTAGGTTTGATAGTGGTTACTAATGACTAGGTTCGATATTTGTTAATAATGGCTATGTTTGATAATGGTACATAATGGATAAGTTCGATTGTGGTAACTAATGACTAGGTTCGATATTTGTTAATAATGGCTAGGTTTGATAGTGGTTACTAATGGCTAGGTTCGATATTTGTTAATTATGGCTAGGTTTGATAATGGTACATAATGGATAAGTTCGATTGTGGTAACTAATGACTAGGTTCGATATTTGTTAATAATAGCTATTTTTGATAGTGGTTAATAATGGCTAGGTTTGATTGTGGTTACTTATGACTATGTTCGATATTTGTTAATAATGGCTAGGTTTGATTGTGGTAAATAATGGCTATGTTCTATAATTGTTAAATATGGCTAGGTTTGAAAGTGGTTAATAATGGCTAGGTTTGTTTGTTGTTACTTATGACTAGGTTTGATTGTATTTACTTATGACTACGTTTGATATTTGTTAATAATGGCTAGGTTTGATAGTATTTACTAATGGTTAGGTTCGATGTTTTTAATAATGGATAGGTTTGATTGTGGTTACTAATGACTAGGTTCGATATTTGTTAATGATATCTAGGTCTGATAGTGGTTACTAATGGCTAGGTTCGATATTTGTTAATAATGACTAGGTTTGATTGTGGTTACTAATGGCTTGGTTCGATATTTGTTGATAATAGCTAGGTTTGATAGTGGTTACTTTTCGCTAGATTCGATATTTGTTACTATTGAGTAGGTTAGGCGTATTTGTTAATAATTGCTAGGCTCGATATTTGTTAATGATGGCTGGGTTCGATTGTGATTACTAATGACTAGGTTCGGTATTTGTTAATAATGGCTATGTTTGATAGTGGTTAATAATGACTCGATTGGGGCTACTAATTAATAGGTTTGTTTGTGGTTACTTATGACAAGGTTACATCGTTGTTACTAATGTGTAGGTTCGATATTGATTAATAATGGCTAGGTTTGATTGTGGTTACTTATGGCTAAGTTCGATATTTATTACTAATAGCTAGGTTTGATAGTTGTTACTTATGACTAGGTTGGATATTTGTTAATAATGGCTATTTTCGATTGTCGTTAGTAATGGCTAGGTTCGATATTGATTAATAATGGCTAGGTTTGATTGTGGTTACTAATGGCTAGGTTCGATATTTATTACTAATAGCTAGGTTTGGTAGTGGTTACTTATGACTAGGTTCGATATTTGTTACTATTGATTAGGTTTGGCTTATTTGCTAATAATTGCTAGGTTCGATAGTATACAACTATTCCTTTTAGATTGTCAATTGTTAAAAAAAATGTATTCAAGGAAAATTACTGTTGATCAAGAGTCATTTTAATTTTGTTTGACAACACGTTCAGTCTGTTTGAGATTTCGTGTCCGTTCTGCAACCGGTACCTCAAAGGTCAAGGTCACACTTTGGGTTTGTTTAACAAAACTTTGAGTATGTTTCAGATTTCGTGTCCGGACTGTAACTTTGTCATGTATAGATAGATTTTATAAATGCATGCTACAAATGAGCAACATAACATGACGACGTGTTGTGCGTAACACCTAGACTCTCACTTTAAAGGTCAAGGTCACACTTTCAATTTGTTTGGTATTTCGTTTCTAGTCTGTAACTTTGTCTTATATGGAGCGATTTAACTTTGCTCAATTGATAAAGATGACATGACGATGTGTCACAGGTAACACCCAGACCCGTACTTAAAAGGTCATGGTCACACTTTGAGTTTATTTGTCAACTCTTTGAATCTGTTTGAGATTTTATGTCCGCTCTCTAACTTTGTCAAACATGGATGGATGTCCGAAAACTTCGCTCAGTTGATCAACATGGCATGACGACGTGTCGCATGTAAGACCCAGAACCATACCTCAAAGGTCAAGGTCACACTTTCAGTTTGTTTGACATTTCATGTCTGGTATGTAACCTTGTCTTACATGGAAGGATTTGAAAATATCTTGACACAAGTGATCAACATGGCATGATGCATTTACCTGTAGAAACACCCAGACCTTTAAATCAGATGTCAAGGTCATGGTACACAATTGTCAAGGTCACACTTTAATGTAAATCATGAATTGCGAGTCTAGTCCGAAACGTCATTCCATTACTCCAGATATTCATGGAGACATTTAAATCCGTACCTTATATAAAATATTTAGTTATTTTCACAGACCATTTGGGGAACATGTGACACTTAACAGTGATATTTCTTGTTATATTTATGTTCATTATTTTGCATTTGTGTTGTAAAGTTGTACATCTATATTTTATTTGTTGTTTTTATTTTCATGTCCTTAAATTTTATTCCAATTACTGTTGCAAGTTTTTTTTTATATTTATGTTCTTAGTTTAACAATTTGAATGTAAAGCAATCAACATCAATATAAACTTGAACACCATATGTGTACAATTTAGCATAAACACAGATGTTAAGCTTGACAAGAAAATGAGTTTTATACAACATTGCAACGTTTGTCGTGCCATATGAAGGTGTTATTATAATTAATAAATACTGTTATTATGTAGAAGCTGTCAAAAAGTATTGGCACAGTGTTAAGTAAACTTAAATCTACGCCGTAAGTTAAGCACATGCTATTGCAATGTTCAGAAGGAAATGCAATGTATTTTAAGTAAGGTAATGATGTTAACAAAACAACATGCCTCCTTATTTGTTATATAAATGATCTGCACTCCATCGCTCAGATACATCACGCCGTATAAGTTGGCTTTGATACCTAACTGTCAAATTTATTCCGACAGAACCACTTATTGACGCCAATAAATTATTATCTATGGCATAATTTAGAGACTTTGACGTCATTAATATTGATTACGACGAACAGTAAAAACGAATGAATGTGTACACGATTATACAGATATATTCAAATAATAGTTATTTTGTCAGCTACTGTAAAGAAGCTCAAAATGTTCAATAACAGTGTAGGCTTGCATTACCTCAGATGTTAAGTCACATGTTATACCGGACTATTGTGTCATATAATCTCTGACTCTGTTATGCCACACGTTACCCATTTCGCATGTTATAATGTCATGCGTAATTCCGGTGTTATGTACATGCAATCACTAACTGTGATTTCCATAAATCATTTCGGACTGTTGTATTATGTTATGAGTAATTCTAGTGTTATGTATATGCAATCACTGACTGTGATTTCACACAAGTCATATCTGACAGTTGTATTATGTCATGCGTAATTCCGGTGTTATGTACATGCAATCACTGACTGTGAATTAACACAGGTCATATCGGACAGTTGTATTATGTCATGCATAATCCCGGTATTATTTACATGCAATCACTGACTGTGATTTAATACGGGATTTACCGATTCAGACACTTTGAAAAATATCTAATATACGTTATATGCGTAGTTATCATTGAAAACTGCTTCAAATAAATAGTTGGTAACAACGACTTTTTCAAGTCAGTTGCTTGGTTGATACCTTATTTACATTATCAACCATAACGTTTGGTAGTGATTTTACACGAGGTTGCTATTTTGATGTTTGAAAACCTGTGAATTGTCAACACAAAATGATCAAACAATGTTACAAATGTTAACAGCCGTTGGTTACTCTTTGATACCGGCATTTCAAGTTAGGTCGCGCGAAAACAGTTAGTTCTTTTTTATTAAAACATCGGCATCTGGAGGCATAGAATGGGCCTCTGGAGGCATAGAATGCTATAAAAAACAAGGGCCTCAGAAGGCATAGAATGCTTTAAAAACATGGGCTTCTGGAAGCATAGAATGGGCCTCATGAGGCATAGAATGGGCCTCAGGAGGCATAAAATGCTATAAAAATGGGCCTCTGGAGGCATAGAATGCTATAAAAACATGGACATCTGGAGGCATAGAATACTATAAATCATGGGCCTCTGGAGGCATAGAATGCTATAAAAACTTGGGCCTCTGGAGGCATAGAATGTTACAAAAACATGGGCCTCTGGAGGCATAGAATGCTATAAAAACATGGGCCTCTGGAGGCATAGAATGGGCGTCTGGAGGCAAAGAAAGGGCCTCTGGAGGCATAGAATGGGCCTCTCCAGGCAAAAAATGCTATATAAACATGGGCCTCTGGAGGCATAGAATGCTATAAAAACATGAGTCTCTGGAGGCATAGAATGCTATTAAAACATAAGTCTCTGGAGGCATAGAATGCTACAAAAACATGGGCCTCTGGAGACATAGAATGCTATAAAAAATGGGCCTCTGGAGGCATAGAAGGCTATAAAAACATGGGCCTCTGGAAGCATAGAATGCTATAAAAACATGGGCATTTTAGGCATAGAATGCTATAAAAACATGGGCCTCTAGAGGCATATAATGCTACAAAATCATGGTCCTCTGGAGGCATAGATTGCTATAAAAACATGAGCCTCTGGAGGCATAGAATGCTACAAAAAACATAGGCCTCTGGAGGCATAAAATGCTATAAAAACATGGGCCTCTAGGGGCATAGAATGCTACAAAAACATGGGCCTCTGAAGGCATAGAATGCTACAAAAACATGGGCCTCTTGAGGCATAGAATGCTACAAAGACATGGTCTCTTGAGGCATAGAATGCTACAAAAACATGGACCTCTGGAGGCATAGAATGCTACAAAAACATGGGCCTCTGGAGGCATAGAATGCTACAAAAAAGGGCCTCTGGAGGCATAGAATTCAACAAAAACATGGGCCTCTAGAGGCATAGAATGCTACAAAAACATGGACCTCTGGAGGCATAGAATGCTATAAAAACATGGGCCTCTGGAGGCATAGAATGCTACAAAAACATGGGCTTTGAAGGCATAGAATGCTACAAAAACATGGGCCTTTGGAGGCATAAAATGCTATATAAAAACATGGGCCTCTGGAGGCAATGAAAGCTATCAAAATAATAGGCCTCTGGAGGCATAGAATGCTACAAAAAATGGGCCTCTGGAGGCATAGAATTCAACAAAAACATGGGCCTCTAGAGGCATATAATGCTATAAAAACATGGGCCTCTGGAGGCATAGATTGATACAAAAACATGGGCCAAGTGGCCTTTACCAGATGTACCCGTTAACGTCGTTGTTACGTTCAGGTAGTATTTGCCCAATTCTACCCGTAAACATAGGCATCTGGAGGAATAGAACGCTACAAAAACATGGGCCTCTGGAAGCAAAGATGCTATAAAAAATCGGCCTCTGGAGGCATAGAATGCTATAAAAACATGGGCCTCTTGAGGCATAGAATGCTACAAAAACATGGGCCTCTGGAAGCATAGAATGCTATAAAAACATGGGCCTCCGGGGGCATAGAATGGGCCTCTGGAGGCAAAGAATGGGCCTCTGAAGGCATAAAATGGGCTCTCGAGGCATAGAATGCTATAAAAACATGGGCCTCTGGAGGCAATGAAAGCTATCAAAATCATGGGCCTCTGGAGGCATAGAATGCTTCAAAAAATGGGCATCTGGAGGCATAGAATTCAACAAAAACATGGGCCTCTAGAGGCATATAATGCTATAAAAACATGTGCCTCTGGCGGCATAGAATGCTACAAAAACATGAGCTCTGAAGGCATAGAATGCTACAAAAACATGGGCCTTTGGAGGTATAGAATGCTATAAAAACATGGGCCTCTGGAAGCAATGAAAGCTATCAAAATCATGGGCCTCTGGAAGCATAGAATGCTTCAAAAAATGGGCCTCTGGAGGCATAGAATTCAACAAAAACATGGGCCTCTGGAGGCATATAATGCTATAAAAACATGGGCCTCTGGAGGCATAGAATGCTACAAAAACATTGGCCTATGGAGGCATAGACTTCTACAAAAACATGGGCCTCTGGAGGCATAGAATGCCACAAAAACATGGGCCTCTGGTGGCATAAAATGCTATAAAATCATAGGCCTCTGGAGGCATAGGATGCAACATAAACATGGGCTCTGAAGGCATAGAATGCTACAAAAACATGGGCCTCTGGAGGCATCGAATGCTATAAAAACAATGGCCTCAGGAGGCATATAATGCTACAAAAACATCGGCTTCTGGAGGCATAGAATGCTATAAAAAATGGGCCTCTGGAGGCATAGAATGTTATAAAAACATGGGCCTCTGGAGGCATAGAATGCTACAAAAACATGGGCTCTGGAAGCATAGAATGCTACATAAACATGGGCCTCTGGAGGCATAGAATGCTATATAAACATAGGCCTCTGGAGTCATAAAATGCTACAAAAACATGGGCCTCTAAAGGCGATGAATGCTGTAAAAAACATGGTCCTCTGGAGGCATAGAATGCTACAAAAACATGGGCATCTGGAGGCATAGAATGCTTCAAAATCATGGGCCTCAGGAAGCATAGAATGCTACAAAAACATGGGCTCTGGAAGCATAGATTGCTACAAAAACATTGGCCTCTGGAGGCTTAGAATGCTACAAAAACATGGGCCTCTAGAGGCATAGAATGCTACAAAAACATTGGCCTCTGGAGGCATAGAATGCTACAAAAACATGGGCCACTTGGCATTTACCAGATCTACCCGTTAACGTCGTTGTTACGTTCAGGTAGTATTTGCCCAATTCTACCCGTAAACGTCTCTGTAACGTTTAAGTAGTATCGGTCCAGATTTATCCGTTAACGTCTCTGTTATGTTCAGGTAGCATTTACCAAGATCTACCCGTTAATGTTGTTGTTACGTTCAGGTGGCATTTGCCCAGATCTACCCATTTACGTCATTTGCCCAGATCTATCCGTTACCGTCGTTGTTGTCTTCAGGCGGCATTTTCCAAGATCTATCCGTTTACGTCTTTGTTGTGTTCAGGTAGCATTTGCCAAGATCTACCCGAAAACGTTTTTGTTGTGTTCAGGTAGCTTTTGCCAAGATCTACCCTAAATGTTTTTGTTGTGTTCAGGTAGCATTTACCCAGATCTACCCGTTAACGTCTCTGTTATGTTCAATAGCATTTACCCAGATCTACCCGTTAACGTCTCTGTTATGTTCAGGTAGCATTTACCCAAATCTACCCGTTAACGTCTCTGTTATGTTCAGGAAGCATTTACCCAGATCTTCCCGTTAACGTCTCTGTTATGTTCAGGTAGCATTTACCCAGATCTACCCGTTAACGTCTCTGTTATGTTCAGGTAGTATTTACCCAGATATACCCATTAACGTCTCTGTTATGTTCAGGTAGTATTTACCCAGATCTACCCGCTAACGTCTCTGTTATGTTCAGGTAGCATTTGCCCAGATCCATCCGCTAACGTAGTTGTTACGTTCAGGTGGCATTTACCCAGATCTACTCATTTACGTCATTTGCCCAGATCTATCCGTTACCGTCGTTGTTGTCTTCAGGCGGCATTTGCCAAGATCTACCCGTTAACGTCTTTGTTGTGTTCAGGTAGATTTGCCCTAATCTACCCGTAAAAGTTTTTGCTGTGTTCAGGTAGCTTTTGCCAAGATCTACCCGAAATGTTTTTGTTGTGTTCAGGTGACATTTGCCCATATCTACCCGTTAACGTCTTTGTTATGTTCAGGTAGCATTTACCCAGATCTACCCGTTAACGTCTTTGATGTGTTCAGATAGCATTTGCCCTGATCTACCCGTTAATGTCTTTGTTGCGTTTAGATGGCATTTTCCCAGATTTACCCGTATACGTTTTTGTTGTGTTCAGGTGGCTTTTGCCAAGATCTACCCGTTAACGTCTCTGTTATGTTCAGGTAGTATTTGCCAAGATCTACCCGTTAACGTTTTTGTTGTGTTCAGATGGCTTTTGCCCATATCTTCCCGTTAACGTCTTTGTTATGTTCATGTAGCATTTACCCAGATCTACCCGTTAACGTCTTTGATGTGTTCAGATAGCATTTGCCCTGATCTACCCGTTAACGTCTTTGTTGCGTTCAGGTGGCATTTTCCCAGATCTACCCGTTAACATTTTTGTTGTGTCCAGGTGGCTTTTGCCAAGATCTACCCGTTAACGTCTCTGTTATGTTCAGGTAGTATTTGCCAAGATATAACCGTTAACGTTTTTGTTGTGTTCAGGTGGTTTTTGCCAAGATCTACCCGTTAACGTCTTTGTTGTGTCCAGGTAGCATTTGCCCTGATCTACCCGTTAACGTCTTTGTTGCGTTCAGGTGGCATTTTCCCAGATCTACCCGTTAACGTCTTTGTTGCGTTCAGGTGGCATTTTCCCAGATCTACCCGTTAACGTCTTTGTTGCGTTCAGGTTGCATTTGCCCTGATATAGCCGTTAACGTCTCCGTTATGTTCAGGTGGCATTTGCCAAGATCTACCCGTTAATGTCTTTGATGTGTTCAGGTAGCATTTGCCCTGATCTACCCGTTAACGTCTTTGTTGTGTTCAGGTTGCATTTCCCCAGATCTACCCGTTAACGTTTTTGTTGTGTTCAGGTGGCATTTGCCAAGATCTACCCGTTAACGTCTTTGATGTGTTCAGGTGGCTTTTGCCCAGATCTACTCGTTAACGTCTTTGATGTGTTCAGGTGGCATTTGCCAAGAACTACCCGTTAATGTCTCTGTTATGTTCAGGTGGCATTTGCCTGATCTACCCGTAAACGTCTTTGATGTGTTCAGGTGGCATTTGCACTGATCTACCCGTAAACGTCTCTGTTATGTTCAGTTGGCATTTGCCAAGATCTACCTGTTAACGTCTTTGTTGTGTTCAGGTAGCATTTGCCCTGATCTACCCGTTAACGTCTTTGTTGTTTTCAGGTAGCATTTGCCCTGATCTACCCGTTAACGTCTCTGTTATGTTCAGGTGGCATTTGCCAAGATCTACCCGTTAACGTCTTTGTTGTGTTCAGGTAGCATTTGCCCTGATCTACCCGTTAACATCTTTGTTGTGTTCAGGTGGCATTTGCCCTGATCCACCCGTTAACGTCTTTGTTGTGTTCAGGTAGCATTTGCCAAGATCTACCCGTTAACGTCTTTGTTGTGATCAGGGAGCATTTGCCCTGATCTGCCCGTTAACGTTTTTGTTGTGTTCAGGTAGCATTTGCCCTGATCTACACGTTAACGTCTTTATTGTGTTCAGGTGGCATTTGTCCTGATCTACCCGTTAACGTCTTTTATGTGTTCATGTAGCATTTGCCAAGATTTACCCGTTAACGTTTTTGTTGTGTTCAGGTAGCATTTGCCAAGATCTACCCGTTAACGTCTTTGTTGTGTTCAGGTAGCATTTGCCCTGATCTACCCGTTAACGTCTTTGTTGTGTTCAGGTGGCATTTGCCCTGATCTACCCGTTAACGTCTTTGTTGTGTTCAGGTAGCAGTTGCCCTGATCTACCCGTTAACGTCTTTGATGTGTTCAGGTGGCATTTCCCCAGATCTACCCGTTAACGTCTTTGATGTGTTCAGGTGGCATTTTCCCAGATCTACCCGTTAACGTCTTTGTTGTGTTCAGGTAGTATTCGCCAAGATTTACCCGTTAACGTCTTTGTTGTGTTCAGGTAGCATTTGCCCTGATCTACCCGTTAACGTCTTTGTTGTGTTCAGGTGACATTTGCCCTGATCTACCCGTTAACGTCTTTGATGTGTTCAGATAGCATTTGCCCTGATCTACCCGTTAACGTCTTTGTTGCGTTCAGGTGGCATTTTCCCAGATCTACCCGTTAACATTTTTGTTGTGTCCAGGTGGCTTTTGCCAAGATCTACCCGTTAACGTCTCTGTTATGTTCAGGTAGTATTTGCCAAGATATAACCGTTAACGTTTTTGTTGTGTTCAGGTGGTTTTTGCCAAGATCTACCCGTTAACGTCTTTGTTGTGTCCAGGTAGCATTTGCCCTGACCTACCCTTTAACGTCTTTGAAGTGTTCAGGTTGCATTTGCCCTGATATAGCCGTTAACGTCTCCGTTATGTTCAGGTGGCATTTGCCAAGATCTACCCGTTAATGTCTTTGATGTGTTCAGGTAGCATTTGCCCTGATCTACCCGTTAACGTCTTTGTTGTGTTCAGGTTGCATTTCCCCAGATCTACCCGTTAACGTTTTTGTTGTGTTCAGGTGGCATTTGCCAAGATCTACCCGTTAACGTCTTTGATGTGTTCAGGTGGCTTTTGCCCAGATCTACTCGTTAACGTCTTTGATGTGTTCAGGTGGCATTTGCCAAGATCTACCCGTTAATGTCTCTGTTATGTTCAGGTGGCATTTGCCTGATCTACCCGTAAACGTCTTTGATGTGTTCAGGTGGCATTTGCACTGATCTACCCGTAAACGTCTCTGTTATGTTCAGTTGGCATTTGCCAAGATCTACCTGTTAACGTCTTTGTTGTGTTCAGGTAGCATTTGCCCTGATCTACCCGTTAACGTCTTTGTTGTTTTCAGGTAGCATTTGCCCTGATCTACCCGTTAACGTCTCTGTTATGTTCAGGTGGCATTTGCCAAGATCTACCCGTTAACGTCTTTGTTGTGTTCAGGTAGCATTTGCCCTGATCTACCCGTTAACATCTTTGTTGTGTTCAGGTGGCATTTGCCCTGATCCACCCGTTAACGTCTTTGTTGTGTTCAGGTAGCATTTGCCAAGATCTACCCGTTAACGTCTTTGTTGTGATCAGGGAGCATTTGCCCTGATCTGCCCGTTAACGTTTTTGTTGTGTTCAGGTAGCATTTGCCCTGATCTACACGTTAACGTCTTTATTGTGTTCAGGTGGCATTTGTCCTGATCTACCCGTTAACGTCTTTTATGTGTTCATGTAGCATTTGCCAAGATTTACCCGTTAACGTTTTTGTTGTGTTCAGGTAGCATTTGCCAAGATCTACCCGTTAACGTCTTTGTTGTGTTCAGGTAGCATTTGCCCTGATCTACCCGTTAACGTCTTTGTTGTGTTCAGGTGGCATTTGCCCTGATCTACCCGTTAACGTCTTGTTTGTGTTCAGGTAGCAGTTGCCCTGATCTACCCGTTAACGTCTTTGATGTGTTCAGGTGGCATTTCCCCAGATCTACCCGTTAACGTCTTTGATGTGTTCAGGTGGCATTTTCCCAGATCTACCCGTTAACGTCTTTGTTGTGTTCAGGTAGTATTCGCCAAGATTTACCCGTTAACGTCTTTGTTGTGTTCAGGTAGCATTTGCCCTGATCTACCCGTTAACGTCTTTGTTGTGTTCAGGTGACATTTGCCCTGATCTACCCGTTAATGTTTTGTTTGTGTTCAGGTAGCATTTACCCACATCTACCCGCTAACGTCTTTGATGTGTTCAGGTGGCATTTCCCCAGATCTACCCGTTTACGTCTTTGATGTGTTCAGGTGGTATTTCCCCAGATCTACCCAGTAACGTCTTTGTTTTGTTCAGGTAGCATTTGCCAAGATCTACCCGTTAACGTCTTTGTTGTGTTCAGGTAGTATTTGCCAAGGTCTACCCGTTAACGTCTTTGTTGTGTTCAGGTAGCATTAACCCAGATCTACTCATTTACGTCATTTGCCCAGATCTATCCGTTACCGTCGTTGTTGGCTTCAGGCGGCATTTGCCAAGATCTACCCGTTAACGTCTTTGTTGTGTTCAGGTAGATTTGCCCTAATCTACCCGTAAACGTTTTTGCTGTGTTCAGGTAGCTTTTGCCAAGATCTACCCGAAATGTTTTTGTTGTGTTCAGGTGACATTTGCCCATATCTACCCGTTAACGTCTTTGTTATGTTCAGGTAGCATTTACCCAGATCTACCCGTTAACGTCTTTGATGTGTTCAGATAGCATTTGCCCTGATCTACCCGTTAATGTCTTTGTTGCGTTTAGATGGCATTTTCCCAGATTTACCCTTATAGGTTTTTGTTGTGTTCAGGTGGCTTTTGCCAAGATCTACCCGTTAACGTCTCTGTTATGTTCAGGTAGTATTTGCCAAGATCTACCCGTTAACGTTTTTGTTGTGTTCAGATGGCTTTTGCCCATATCTTCCCGTTAACGTCTTTGTTATGTTCATGTAGCATTTACCCAGATCTACCCGTTAACGTCTTTGATGTGTTCAGATAGCATTTGCCCTGATCTACCCGTTAACGTCTTTGTTGCGTTCAGGTGGCATTTTCCCAGATCTACCCGTTAACATTTTTGTTGTGTCCAGGTGGCTTTTGCCAAGATCTACCCGTTAACGTGTCTGTTATGTTCAGGTAGTATTTGCCAAGATATAACCGTTAACGTTTTTGTTGTGTTCAGGTGGTTTTTGCCAAGATCTACCCGTTAACGTCTTTGTTGTGTCCAGGTAGCATTTGCCCTGACCTACCCTTTAACGTCTTTGAAGTGTTCAGGTTGCATTTGCCCTGATATAGCCGTTAACGTCTCCGTTATGTTCAGGTGGCATTTCCCCAGATCTACCCGTTAACGTTTTTGTTGTGTTCAGGTGGCATTTGCCAAGATCTACCCGTTAACGTCTTTGATGTGTTCAATTGGCTTTTGCCAAGATCTACCCGTTAACGTCTTTGATGTGTTCAGGTGGCTTTTGCCCAGATCTACTCGTTAACGTCTTTGATGTGTTCAGGTGGCATTTGCCAAGATATACCCGTTAATGTCTCTGTTATGTTCAGGTGGCATTTGCCTGATCTACCCGTAAACGTCTTTGATGTGTTCAGGTGGCATTTGCACTGATCTACCCGTAAACGTCTCTGTTATGTTCAGTTGGCATTTGCCAAGATCTACCTGTTAACGACTTTGTTGTGTTCAGGTAGCATTTGCCCTGATCTACCCGTTAACGTCTTGGTTGTTTTCAGGTAGCATTTGCCCTGATCCACCCGTTAACGTCTCTGTTATGTTCAGGTGGCATTTGCCAAGATCTACCCGTTAACGTCTTTGTTGTGTTCAGGTAACATTTGCCCAGATCTACCCGTTAACATCTTTGTTGTGTTCAGGTGGCATTTGCCCTGATCCACCCGTTAACGTCTTTGTTGTGTTCAGGTAGCATTTGCCAAGATCTACCCGTTAACGTCTTTGTTGTGATCAGGGAGCATTTGCCCTGATCTGCCCGTTAACGTTTTTGTTGTGTTCAGGTAGCATTTGCCCTGATCTACACGTTAACGTCTTTATTGTGTTCAGGTGGCATTTGTCCTGATCTACCCGTTAACATCTTTTATGTGTTCATGTAGCATTTGCCAAGATTTACCCGTTAACGTTTTTGTTGTGTTCAGGTAGCATTTGCCAAGATCTACCCGTTAACGTCTTTGTTGTGTTCAGGTAGCATTTGCCCTGATCTACCCGTTAACGTCTTTGTTGTGTTCAGGTGGCATTTGCCAAGATCTACCCGTTAACGTCTTGTTTGTGTTCAGGTAGCAGTTGCCCTGATCTACCCGTTAACGTCTTTGATGTGTTCAGGTGGCATTTCCCCAGATCTACCCGTTAACGTCTTTGATGTGTTCAGATGGCATTTTCCCAGATCTACCCGTTAACGTCTTTGTTGTGTTCAGGTAGTATTCGCCAAGATTTACCCGTTAACGTCTTTGTTGTGTTCAGGTAGCATTTGCCCTGATCTACCCGTTAACGTCTTTGTTGTGTTCAGGTGACATTTGCCCTGATCTACCCGTTAATGTTTTGTTTGTGTTCAGGTAGCATTTACCCACATCTACCCGTAAACGTCTTTGATGTGTTCAGGTGGCATTTCCCCAGATCTACCCGTTTACGTCTTTGATGTGTTCAGGTGGCATTTCCCCAGATCTACCCAGTAACGTCTTTGTTTTGTTCAGGTAGCATTTGCCAAGATCTACCCGTTAACGTCTTTGTTGTGTTCAGGTAGTATTTGCCAAGGTCTACCCGTTAACGTCTTTGTTGTGTTCAGGTAGCATTTACCAACATCTACCCGTTAACGTCTTTGATGTGTTCAGGTGGCATTTGCCCTGATGTACCCGTTAACGTCTTTGTTGTGTTAAGGTGGCATTTGCCAAGATCTACCCGTTAACGTCTTTGTTGTGGTCAGGTAGTATTTACCAAGATCTACCCGTTAACGTCAGGTAGCATTTACCATGATCTACCCGTTAACGTCTTTGATGTGTTCAGGTGGCATTTCCCCAGATTTACCCGTTAACGTCTTTGTTGTGTTAAGGTGGCATTTGTCCTGATCTACCCGTTAACGTCTTTGTTGTGTTCAGGTAGCATTTGCCAAGATCTACCCGTTAACGTCTTGTTGTGTTCAGGTAGCATTTACCCACATCTAACCGTTAACGTCTTTGATGTGTTCAGGTGGAATTTCCCCAGATCTACCCGTTAACGTTTTTGTTGTATTCAGGTGGCATTTCCCCAGATCTACCCGTTAACGTCTTTGTTGTGTTCAGGTGGCATTTCCCCAGATCTACCCGTTAACGTCTTTGTTGTGTTCAGGTGGCATTTACCCAGATCTACCCGTTAACGTTTTTGTTGTGTTCAGGTGGCATTTTCCCAGATCTTCCCGTTAACGTCTTTGTTGTGTTCAGATGGCATTTACCCTGATCTACCCGTTAACGTCTTTGATGTGTTCAGGTGGCATTTCCCCAGATCTACCCGTTAACGTCTTTGTTGTGTTCAGGTGGCATTTACCCAGATCTACCCGTTAACGTTTTTGTTGTGTTCAGGTGGCATTTTCCCAGATCTTCCCGTTAACGTCTTTGTTGTGTTCAGGTGGCGTTTACCCTGATCTACCCGTTAACGTCTTTGATGTGTTCAGGTGGCATTTACCCAGATCTACCCGTTAACGTTTTTGTTGTGTTCAGGTGGCATTTACCCAGATTTACCCGTTAACGTTTTTGTTGTGTTCAGGTGGCATTTTCCCAGATCTACCAGTTAACATCTTTGTTGTGTTCATGTGGCATTTGCCCAGATCTACCTGTTAACGTCTCTGTTGTGTTCAGGTGGCATTTACCCTGATCTACCCGTTAACGTCTCTGTTATGTTCAGGTGGCATTTACCCAGATCTACCCGTTAATGTCTCTGTTATGTTCAGGTGGCTTTTACCCAGATCTACCCGTTAACGTTTTGGTTGTGCTCAGGTGGCATTTTCCCAGACTACCCGTTAACGTCTTTGTTGTGTTCAGGTGGCATTTACACTAATCTTCCCGTTAACGTCTTTGTTGTGTTCAGATGGATTTTGCCCTGATTTACCCGTTAACGTCTTTGTTGTGTTCAGGTGGCATTTACCCAGATCTATCCGTTTATGTCTCTGTTATGTTCAGGTGGCATTTGCCCTGCTCTAACCGTTAACGTCTCTGTTATGTTCAGGTGGCTTTTACCCAGATCTACCCGTTAACGTTTTTGTTGTGTTCAGGTGGCATTTTTTTTAGATCTACCCGTTAACGTCTGTATTGTGTTCAGGTGGCATTTACCAAGATGTACCCGTTAACGTCTTTGTTATGTTCAGGTGGCATTTACCCAGATCTACCCATTAACGTCTTTGATGTGTTCAGGTGGCATTTACCCAGATGTACCCATTAACGTCTTTGATGTGTTCAGGTGGCATTTGCCCTGATGTACCCTTTAACGTCTCTGGTATGTTCAGGTGGCATTTTCCCAGATCTACCCGAAATGTCTTTGTTGTGTTCATGTGGAATTTGCCAACATCTACCCGTTAACGTCTTTGTTGTGTTCAGGTAGCATTTGTCCTGATCTACCCAGTAACGTCTTTGTCGTGTTTAGGTAGCATTTGCGCTGGTCTATCCGTTAACGTCTTTGTTGTGTTCAGATAGCATTTGCCCTTATCTACCCGTTAACGTCGTTGTTGTGTTCAGGTAGCAGTTGCCCTGATCTACCCGAAAACGTCGTTGTTTGGTTCAGGTAGCATTTGCCCTGATCTACCTGTTATCTTCGTTGTTGTGTTCAGGTAGCATTTACCCAGATCTACCTGTTTACGTCTTTGTTATGTTCAGATAGCATTTACCCAGATCTACCCGTTAACGTCTTTGTTATGTTCAGGTAGCATTTACCAAGATCTTCCAAGGAATTATATAGCTTTGTATAGTACCTTGGAGCTAGTGGATTGATTAACTAAAATATATCTTCTGTAGGAATCAAGTATAACCAGCGGCATCTTTAATCATTGGTAAGATGAATACATGTAGCTAGTGTAGCTAGTTCGTTACCAGATAGGGCAAAACTTGCATTTCTAAATGACATGGCTGAAGGCAGCTTTGTATCAGCATTATTTATGACGTCATCAAGCAGTTGACAAAGTTATAATAATTGTAGAAAGTGGTTACTAAAAAGATGATTTTTTGTTTAAGGAGGTTAAATTGAAGGTGAGGAAAGAAAGTGTTTGTTGTTTTTATTTTCTTACCAATCTAACGTTATATATTGAACGCCCCTCGTACATCCGGGTATGTCACTTGTACCATATTAATAACCTCCTTAAATGTCTGTCCATTAAATATTTGTTCTGGGTAAGCAGTTGTTTAATTGGCTAAAATCAATAAAATTAACTGATTTATATACAATGTTTAATTTTATCAAAAAATCTCATTTCTAACGTTATAATTCACATTATTTATACGTCACTCCAAGCATGTAAAGTACTTCATGGGTAAAGTCGTGCTAAAATAGTACAGAATCTGATGTCATTCCTATCATAGAACGGTATCCCATTTGTATAACTGTGTTATTAAGTAACCGTGACCGATACCTATTTAGTCTTATGACAAATGACGCTATCATTATTTTTTATATCTAATACTCGGGCTTATGGGTGAACTCCATAGCCAAGGGAAGCTACATGTATAAACACTCGCACATGATTAGTGGGGCAATTGGTTGAAGTGTAAACAAACATCAAATGGAGAAACTTCTAGAAGTTTGTCAAACAGTAGGTTAAGTATTTATTTGTGAACACACGTCCAAATTGTGCAATTGCCAGGGATAGGTCGAACATTAGGTTAAGTTCTACAAAAAGGAAATTTCGTGATAAAATACAATAATATTTTCTCCTAAATACTAACCCAAAGCAAAACAACGGAGGCCGTTTTGAAAATAAATCTGCGTAACATGGTCTCAGAATCAGGGATCATGGCAACTCCTTCTTGAACGTGACCAAGTACCAGCTCACCGTCACCATGAACTAGATAAAATTGAACATTCAGAGCTATTTGACACAATGGAAAAATTGATTATTCATTTCAGGAGAGAAGTGAGGACACGCATGGTATTGAAGGCTCTAGTATTACATAAACAGTTTGAGAGATAGAGAGAATAGGTCAGGGACAATATGTCACAGTCATCAATATACGTATTGATAAAATAGTCATTTGATTCTGTCTAAATGAAACAAAACAAGCTACCTTTAGTTGGTTGTCACCCATATGGATTTCTCTAACGATAAGAAATATATAGAGGGTAAGTTCAGTATTTGCTTAGCACGAAACCATTTTTTCCCTCAGCATTTCTTTGCTTAGGAAAACTGAGATCTAGTCGTAAATAAAATTTAATGAATATTTTCCAAAAAATATGTGTTGGACTGTTTCGTGCAAGGGGAAGCACCTAAAGTATAAACAAGTGGTATTAATTTTGATAAAATAGGTGAAGATATGTTGACCAAAAAATGATCGGATTGGGTCAGTTAACTCACATGATCTTGTAACAAACTGATGTTAATGTAACTAGCATGCTTATCACACGAAAACAACATTAAACACACATAATAATGCTATATTGACATACAGTAGAAATACGTAATGATGCTATATTGACATACAGTAGAAATACGTAATGATGCTATATTGACATACAGTAAAAATACGTAATAATGTTATATTGACATACAGTAAAAACTACGTAATAATGTTATATTGACATACAGTAGAAATACGTAATAATGTTATATTGACATACAGTAAAAACTACGTAATAATGTTATATTGACATACAGCAGAAATACGTAATTATGCTATAATGATAAACAGTAGAAATACGTAATAATGTTATATTGACATACAGTAGAAATACGTAATTATGCTATAATGATATACAGTAGAAATACGTAATTATGCTATAATGATAAAGAGTAGAAATACGTTATTATGCTATATTGACATACAGTAAAAACTACGTAATTATGCTATATTGACATACAGTAGAAATACGTAATTATGCTATATTGACATACAGAAAAAAACAAAGTAATGATGCTATATTGACATACAGTAAAAAACTACGTAATAATGTTATATTGACATACAGTAGAAATACGTAATTATGTTATATTGACATACAGTAAAAATACGTAATGATGCTATATAGACATACAGTTAAAACTACGTAATGATGCTATATTGATATACAGCAGAAATATTGACATACAGCAAAAATATGTAATGATCCTATATAGACATACAGCAGAAATACGTAATGATGCTTTATTGGCATACAGTAAAAAACGTTATGATGCTATATTGACATACAGTAGAAATACTGACATACAGTACAAATACGTAATGATGCTTTATTGACATACAGTAGAAATATTGGCATATAGTAAAAATACGTAATGATCCTATATAAACATACAGTAGAAATACGTAATGATGCTTTATTGATATACAGTAGAAATATTGGCATATAGTAAAAATACGTCATGATCCTATATAAACATACAGTAGAAATACGTAATGATGCTTTATTAACATACAGTAGAAATATTGGCATATAGTAAAAATACGTTATGCTACTATATTGACATTCAGTAAAATACGTTATATTGTTATTGATATACAGTAAAACTACATAATGATGTGACATTGACATACAGTAGAATTACGAAATAATATGATATTAACATACAGTAAAAACTACGTAATGCTGCTATATTGACATACAGTAGAAATACGTAATAATGTTATATTACATACAGTAAAATACATAATGTGCTCTTCTGCCATACAGTTATAACTATGCAATGATGCTTTATTGGAAGTCAGTAAAATAGATAGCGGTGTTATATTTACATACAGTAAAAATTACAAAATAATGTTGCTACATTTACCTCAACTAAAGACTGTGTTCTCTTTTTCCTCGTGATGCTTTATGCATCTGCCACGAATAATTGTCCCTTGTAACGCGTAGAACGTCATTTGATATTCCACCAGGCTCTAGTCATGAACGTTTTTATTTAACAAAATGATTAATGAAAGTTGATTTTTGGCAGCATATATACAAACCACTTCCCACAATATTATGCAGTCATAATATCTATCTATCTATCTATCTATCTATCTATCTATCTATCTATCTATCTATCTATCTATCTATCTATCTATCTATCTATCTATCTATCTATCTATCTATCTATCTATCTATCTATCTATCTATCTATCTATCTATCTATCTATCTATCTATCTATCTATCTATCTATCTATCTATCTATCTATCTATCTATCTATCTATCTATCTATCTATCTATCTATCTATCTATCTATCTATCTATCTATCTATCTATCTATCTATCTATCTATCTATCTTATCTATCTATCTATCTATCTATCTATCTATCTATCTATCTATCTATCTATCTATCTATCTATCTATCTATCTATCTATCTATCTATCTATCTATCTATCTATCTATCTATCTATCTATCTATCTATCTATCTATCTATCTATCTATCTATCTATCTATCTATCTATCTATCTATCTATCTATCTATCTATCTATCTATCTATCTATCTATCTATCTATCTATCTATCTATCTATCTATCTATCTATCTATCTATCTATCTATCTATCTATCTATCTATCTATCTATCTATCTATCTATCTATCTATCTATCTATCTATCTATCTATCTATCTATCTATCTATCTATCTATCTATCTATCTATCTATCTATCTATCTATCTATCTATCTATCTATCTATCTATCTATCTATCTATCTATCTATCTATCTATCTATCTATCTATCTATCTATCTATCTATCTATCTATCTATCTATCTATCTATCTATCTATCTATCTATCTATCTATCTATCTATCTATCTATCTATCTATCTATCTATCTATCTATCTATCTATCTATCTATCTATCTATCTATCTATCTATCTATCTATCTATCTATCTATCTATCTATCTATCTATCTATCTATCTATCTATCTATCTATCTATCTATCTATCTATCTATCTATCTATCTATCTATCTATCTATCTATCTATCTATCTATCTATCTATCTATCTATCTATCTATCTATCTATCTATCTATCTATCTATCTATCTATCTATCTATCTATCTATCTATCTATCTATCTATCTATCTATCTATCTATCTATCTATCTATCTATCTATCTATCTATCTATCTATCTATCTATCTATCTATCTATATTTGGTTACATATATATTTCAATATCACAGATTTATATCACTTAGCTTGTCATACGATATGCGAACTATTTATGTCGCAATGTATTCAATATCTCTATAACTGCACCGATATCGCTGATAATACCACTTGTCAGGATATATGCACCAAACATGACAATTAAACTACAGTGATCTTATAATCGTGTGAAAACTTTCACTGAATGTTAACGCATGCAATCTCTCTGGAATCGATTATTATTTCAACATGTAAATGAGGGTAACTATGATAGTAGTTGTGTTACAGATCAATCCACTGCTTTAGCTGTATTACATCTCTCATAGAAATTGTGTATTACTTTTTTCTTTTTTCAATATTTGAAATAAGAAAGACACAAACATTGATCATGAGCTAAATGATAGAACAGTCAATAGGTTAAACAATATATACGTATATTGCATTGATAATATTAAAACTGTATTAAAATTGTAATGTTCGTATTATGAATGTTTATTTGTTAGATTTCACTTTAATCATGTGTTTACCATGTGTTAAAAATTGTATAATGGACCGGAGGCCTACATTACTGAAATAAAATATATTGTCTATATTGTCAATATGTCATCAATAACGGCGTCATATATTACCTGGCTTGTTTTACCTTAACGGTGTGAGGTAAGTGATCTTGAGACGACAACCACTCGTCTAAGGGGGACCCTATCTCATTTATTACCTAGCTAATATTACGAGTATAATTATGCTTTAAGAACGTATAAATGTATCGCATTTACCCACAAATATTTCAAACTCATATCAGATGTCAGTTTTGTTTACTTACGCATGTAAGGAACTTCTTGTTCACAACGTCATGGAAACCATTCTTATAATAGCGTTTGTCTGTGCCTGTTCCGCTTAGCAAATATTTAGCATAAATCAATATAGCATTTAACAAATTTACTGCTTCATTTAGTACATCCAAGAGATATTACCATATAATTTAACTTTATTGTTAACTGCCTTTCGTTAAGCTTTACTTCAAGATATGTCCAGATAGCTCTAGAAAATTGACATTCTCAAAATAGATACATGTTTATTTCACATTCATAGTACAGAAATCACATAAACTTGTATTACATATGTTGCATTTATACAGGAATTTGTTGTTAGGTATAACTCGCATTATATATTTGTATTGAAAAGCGCGTAATTTTGTATCTATTAGTCATCTGAAAGGTATTGTGTACAATTTTCCAGTTAAATCCAGCTGTTAATCCGTCTGATCCTGGATTTTTATGAAACCTTCACATGAGTTTTTTCATCTTCGTTCAGTTTCATCTAAAATATATTTTGGGTTCGTAATTTCGCTATTATTTTTTTACTAGTCTTATTTTTATAGTTTTATTTTTTGATCTTTTCTTTTCTAAATTGCTAAACTACTTTGTGTTTTTTTTCTGCCCCTTCTTTCCATTCTGCTTTCACTCTAAGTAATATTCCCTTCGTTTGTGTTTTAATAATTTCCTTAATTCAGATATCTTTTCTTTTACATTATTTAAAATTGTCATATTGTTTTGATTTTTCGATAGATCTTTTTCTAAATTATCAATATCAGTTTTAAGTTTCATTTCTAATTTTACTATTTTCTTTTTTTCTTGAAATTTTCGTGAGTTGCCCATTATGTGTTAGGATAAGCTTATTCATTGATATCTGCTATTTCTTGTATCGAATATTTTATTTTATCCTGATAGTACTTTTCTAAAATAATGTTATTTTTAAGTTTAAAAAATCCTGGTCCTCGAGGTTGATTATCCACATTTATATTAAAATAAACTAACAAATAATCTGACCGTAAACCGGTTATAAATTTTACATTGTGTAATTGCATTTACTATGTTGTTCGAAACTAGGAAAAAGACCAGTCTTCAAAATATTGGCAATTTTTGGTTGGAGTGCCACGTATAATGTTTTGGATTTGGATTTAAAGTTCTCTATATATCATTCGTATAGTTATTTTGTATGCTATTAATTATTTTATCCCTATTTTTCTCGTTGTAAGTTTTATTTTATTTTTCTTATCTTGATCAATGTAATTAATAGTATTGAAATTACCACCAGTAATTAAAGTGTAACTTTCATTTGAAATAATAAAATCTTCTATTTTTGTAAGAAATGTAACATGTTCTGTTGCATTATTTGGTGCAAAAACAAATAAAATACATAATCTTTTTCATTTATATTAATCTTTAACGATTGCATTACAACGAAAATATGTGTTTATGAAACAAAACTATTATTAATTCTAAATATTTAACGAATGCAATTAGACATATTGATGACAAACTATACTCATTAATGTCAGTATTGCTCAATTTACAAACGATACAGATCACTGTCAGTTTTACCTAATAAACAAACTATACACATTTTTGTCAGTATTGTTAAATATACAAACGGTACAAATTATTGTCCGTATTAGTTTAAATTACAAACTATACACACTGATGTCAGTATTGCATAATATACAAACTATACACATTATTGTAAGTATTGTTCAATATACAAACTATACGCATCTATGTCAGCATTGTTCAATATACAAACTATACGCATCTATGTCAGTATTGTCCAATATGCAAACTATACGCATCTATGTCAGTATTGTCCAATATACAAACCATGTACATCACTGTCAGTATTGTTCAATATACAAACTATACACATTACTGTCAGTATTGTTCAATACACAAACTATACACACCACTGTAAGTATTGATCAATATACAAACTTTACGCATAACTGTTAGTATTGTTCAATACACAAAGTATACACATCACTGTCAGTACTGTTCACTTTACAAACTATACACACACACCATTGTCAGTATTGTTCAATATACAAAGCATACACATTACTGTCAGTATTGTTCAATATAAAAACTATACACAATAATGTCAGTATTGTTTAATATACAAACTATACACATCACTGTAAGTATTGATCAATATACAAACTTTACACATAACTGTTAGTATTGATCAATATACAAACTATACACATTACTGTCAGTTTTGTTCAATACACAAACTATACACATTACTGTCAGTATTGTTCAATACACAAACTATACACATCACTGTAAGTATTGATCAATATACAAACTTTACACATTACTGTCAGTATTGTTCAATATACAAATTATACACATTACTGTCAGTATTGTTCAATATACAAACTATACACATAACTGTCAGTATTGTTCACTTTACAAACTATACACAAACACCATTGTCAGTATTGTTTAATAAACAAAGCATACACATTAATGTCAGTATTGTTCAATATACAAACTATACACATTAATGTCAATATTGTTCAATATACAAACTATACACATAACTGTCAGTATTGTTCACTTTACAAACTATACACAAACACCATTGTCAGTATTGTTTAATAAACAAAGCATACACATTAATGTCAGTATTGTTCAATATACAAACTTTACACATTACTGTCAGTATTGTTCAATATACAAACTATACACATTAATGTCAGTATTGTTCAATATACAAACTATACACATTACTGTCAGTATTGTTCAATACACAAAGTATACGCATCACTGTAAGTATTGTTCAATATACAAACTATACGGATCTATGTCAGTATTGTTCAATATACAACCATACACATTACTGTCAGTATTGTTCAATATAAAAAATCTATACACATTATTGTCAGTGCTTAGTTGGTCTTCCCATTCTCACACATGGTAACTATGGATACACATACACATGAAAGATAACGTGATGTAGTATGACGTTATGTTACGTCCACAAAACGTACCTGCGGTGTAACGTTATTGTACACGCGTTCACATACATTCATTAAAGTCTTAATGTATACTAAACTATACGTTTGGGCACACATACTCACGTATATTACACATCATGGAGTTTATATTGTTTGATTTATATTACATCATAGTCATTACTGTCAGCATCCGTTTGATCTGGAAAACAATACCGTCTGTCTATTGTAAATCAGTATCAACTAAATTGACCCTCTGAACTTGATAATCAAATTCAAAATAACACTGCTAACTCGCGAAAGCTTTAAACCGAACGTTACCCGTTCACAGAATAGCAAGCGCATTATCTGGTTTTGGGCCATGGGAGATCCAACCATTTCGGGTAATCACTATACTTCAAATGTTCCACATCATCGTTGTTGTATTTAACGTACAATTTACTCTCGAATGACCAACTTCGTTGGACTCTCGGTCTTAGTTGGACTCTATCTCGGTCTTTGTTGGACTCTGTCTCGATCTTTGTTGGACTCTATCTCGGTCTTTGTTTGACTCTGTCTCGGTCTTTTTTGGACTCTGTCTTGGTCTTTGTTGGACTCTATCTCGGTCTTTATTGGACTCTATTGGACTCTATCTCGTTCTTTGTTGGACTTTGTCTCGGTCTTTGTTGGACTCTGTCTCCGTCTTTGTTGGACGATAGCACCTCTTGGTTAATGCGTGTTCATTCACGAACGTTCCTGAACCTTTAAACATTTTAGCATTTTTCATGACAGTTATTTTCGTCTGCATCTGCTTGCCTTTATCATATTTCCCCATTCTGTGTGCGATATCAATGTTACGTGTCGTAAGATTAAGCTTAAGCTTGTTGTTTAGCAGCGTTACAACACCTGAGGAGGTTTCTTCTGTTGTTTCTCCTTCTTTATCATGAGTAAACCCTGAAATACGGATGTTATTTCGGCGCCCGTACTGTTCCGATTCGTTCATTTTCTCCTTTCTTTCAAAAGTCTCTTTCCGTAGTTAACTCTTTAGTTGTTTGTTTACATTTTTTATTTCTTCATTTTGACTTTTACAAGCTTCAATTTCTTTTTTAAGATATTCGTGCTTTTTCGTGCATTTCTCCTTTTATCATTTCAACTCCTTTCTTTCATGTCTTCTAGAGTATTGATTAGAATGTCTTTGATGAAACTTTTGTCGTCTTTTGTTAAAATATTATTTAATTTCGTGTGAATTTTGTCAATTTTTTCCATCATTTCTGGAGAAGAACTTGCCAGAATTCAGATGAATCATCGCATAAAACATTATATATTTGGCTTAAACAATATTTATTTGTTATTAACATAATACGTACATGTATTTAATATACAGCGATACTTAACACCAGAATTGAAAAGAAAGCTATTTCTAGTTTATATAAGTTTTAGCAAGGATTACACAATGGTGTTACAAAGAAAACAGACTAATAACTAGACAAACGGATTATAAGCAGCGCTTGAGATGAAAACAATTAATGTGTGCAAGTAACTTGATCATTGAGAATATAGTTGCAGCTGGTTGGGAACGTATATAGACTGCATGACTCCTCTTCATGAAATGGACAAAACAACTTACAACACGTACAGGTATTGTAATATTGTATAACTAGTTTTAGGTTATTATAAGAACACGCCACTCAGCAAAACAACTTACAACACGTACAGGTATTGTGATATTGTATAACTATTTTTAGGTTATTATAAGAACACGACACTCAGCAAAACAACTTACAACACGTACAAGTATTGTGATATTGTATAACTAGTTTTAGGTTATTATAAGAACACGACACTCAGCAAAACAACTTACAACACGTACAAGTATTGTGATATTGTATAACTAGTTTTAGGTTATTATAATAACACGCCACTCAGCAAAACAACTTACAACACGTACAAGTATTGTGATATTGTATAACTAGTTTTAGGTTATTATAAGAACACGACACTCAGCAAAACAACTTACAACACGTACAAGTATTGTGATATTGTATAACTAGTTTTAGGTTATTATAATAACACGCCACTCAGCAAAACAACTTACAACACGTACAAGTATTGTGATATTGTATAACTATTTTTAGGTTATTATAAGAACACGACACTCAGCAAAACAACTTACAACACGTACAAGTATTGTGATATTGTATAACTAGTTTTAGGTTATTATAAGAACACGACACTCAGCAAAACAACTTACAACACGTACAAGTATTGTGCTATTGTATAACTAGTTTTAGGTTATTATAATAACACGCCACTCAGCAAAACAACTTACAACACGTACAAGTATTGTGATATTGTATAACTAGTTTTAGGTTATTATAAGAACACGACACTCAGCAAAACAACTTACAACACGTACAAGTATTGTGATATTGTATAACTAGTTTTAGGTTATTATAAGAACACGACACTCAGCAAAACAACTTACAACACGTTCAAGTATTGTGATATTGTATAACTAGTTTTAGGTTATTATAATAACACGCCACTCAGCAAAACAACTTACAACACGTACAAGTATTGTGATATTGTATAACTAGTTTTAGGTTATTATAAGAACACGACACTCAGCAAAACAACTTACAACACGTACAAGTATTGTGATATTGTATAACTAGTTTTAGGTTATTATAAGAACACGACACTCAGCAAAACAACTTACAACACGTACAAGTATTGTAATATTGTATGACTAGTTTTAGGTTATTATAAGAACACGACACTCAGCAAAACAACTTACAACACGTACAAGTATTGTGATATTGTATGACTAGTTTTAGGTTATTATAAGAACACGACACTCAGCAAAACAACTTACAACACGTAAAAGTAGTGTGATATTGTATGACTAGTTTTAGGTTATTATAAGAACACGACACTCAGCAAAACAACTTACATCACGTACAAGTATTGTGATATTGTATAACTAGTTTTAGGTTATTATAAGAACACGACACTCAGCAAAACAACTTACAACACGTACAAGTATTGTGATATTGTATAACTAGTTTTAGGTTATTATAATAACACGCCACTCAGCAAAACAACTTACACCACGTACAAGTATTGTGATATTGTATAACTAGTTTTAGGTTATTATAAGAACACGACACTCAGCAAAACAACTTACAACACGTACAAGTATTGTGATATTGTATAACTAGTTTTAGGTTATTATAATAACACGCCACTCAGCAAAACAACTTACAACACGTACAAGTATTGTGATATTGTATAACTATTTTTAGGTTATTATAAGAACACGCCACTCAGCAAAACAACTTACAACACGTACAAGTATTGTGATATTGTATGACTAGTTTTAGGTTATCATAAGAACACGAAACTCAGCAAAACAACTTACAACACGTCCAATTATTGTGATATTGTATGACTAGTTTTAGGTTCTTATAAGAACACGAAACTCAGCAAAACAACTTACAACACGTCCAAGTATTGTGATATTGTATGACTAGTTTTAGGTTATCATAAGAACACGACACTCAGCAAGCAAAACAACTTATAACACGTACAAGTATTGTTATATTGTATAACTAGTTTTAGGTTATCATAAGTAGATTTAGGTTATCATAAGAACACGCCACTCAGTAAAACAACTTACAACACGTACAAGTATTGTAATATTGTATAACTAGTTTTAGGTTATCATAAGAACACGCCACTCAGCAAAACAACTTACAACACGTACAAGTATTGTAATATTGCATGACTAGTTTTAGGTTATTATAAGAACACGACACTCAGCAAAACAACTTACAACACGTACAAGTATTGTAATATTGCATGACTAGTTTTAGGTTATTATAAGAACACGACACTCAGCAAAACAACTTACAACACGTACAAGTATTGTGATATTGTATGACTAGTTTTAGGTTATCATAAGAACACGCCACTCAGCAAAACAACTTACATCACGTACAAGTATTGTAATATTGTATAACTAGTTTTAGGTTATTATAAGAACACGCCACTCAGCAAAACAACTTACAACACGTACAGGTATTGTAATATTGTATAACTAGTTTTAGGTTATTATAAGAACACGACACTCAGCAAAACAACTTACAACACGTACAAGTATTGTAATATTGCATGACTAGTTTTAGGTTATTATAAGAACACGACACTCAGCAAAACAACTTACAACACGTACAAGTATTGTAATATTGCATGACTAGTTTTAGGTTATTATAAGAACACGCCATTCAGCAAAACAACTTACAACACGTACAAGTATTGTAATATTGCATGACTAGTTTTAGGTTATTATAAGAACACGCCACTCAGCAAAACAACTTACATCACGTACAAGTATTGTAATATTGTATAACTAGTTTTAGGTTATTATAAGAACACGCCACTCAGCAAAACAACTTACAACACGTACAAGTATTGTTATATTGTATAACTAGTTTAAGGTTATTATAAGAACACGCCACTCAGCAAAACAACTTGCAACACGTACAAGTATTGTGATATTGTATAACTAGTTTTAGGTTATTATAAGAAAACGCCACTCAGCAAAACAACCATTACTGTATTTTCCAAAAATTTACAATTTCATAAAAGGCATTTCAAGCTATTTCCATAATAGACAAATGCCTCGGAAATGTTATCAGTTTTATATTTACTATTACAACTTCCATCACTTGTACATGAGAGACAATATTGGGGTAAAATCTAGGCATTTTGTTTTTTTACAGATTCAGAAAAGCATCCCTGACATTCTCAAACAAATAGACCATTTTAGACAGGGGATTGATAATATAATCTTAGACCATTTCTAAACAGCACAGACAGGTTAGTCTACCTAAATTGGCTTTAAATCAGTAATAATAAATAATCAAACGGGCTGAAGATGGTTTGGTTGGGAAGTAATCTAGACATTTTTTTAAAAATCCTCTCCAAGCAGCATTGATTTTTCAAAATTTTTCCCCAAGATTAAACATTACCAAGGGTCAAATTTCAGTAGTTTATCTTCATTATTTGTCTTCAAATTATCCGAATTTGATTTTGGTCATATCCCATAAAACTACAGAACTTGAGCAATATATTTTTATAAATAAAAGCATAACGACCTTAAGGGGTATCGCTAGTTTTTTCCAACCACAACATTAATGCCAAATATATTTTCAGTACGTGTTTTGAAAGAATGTGTCTTTTATAATTCTTGATCGATTTTCAATAACTTTAGATGTCCTAGAACTACATTATGTTTCTAACATAAACATATGAAGACTATTTGAAATTGAATACTAAATGAAAACATGTTTCAAAGTGACTCATTAATTGTTTTAATACAATGAGTAAATAGCCTAATATTGGAACCAAGATAATAATACTTAATATATTAGAATTTGAAATCCAAAACTTTTATACATTTAGCTAACTGGGCAAAATGTTTTACATCTTTCCCTTACTCTGCATCAATTCATGTGTTACCTAATAATCTGCATACATGGCCAGGGATGCATTCATTGTTTATTAACGTTAGCTAACATATTTTCGTGGACACTGCTTTAACCACATATTAGCACACAATATGTGATAATTTTAGGGAACCAAGCATTTAAACGTGTTTGTTGCTTAACGGTGCTTAACGCATATTTTTCAGCAGGAAGTAACGTGAACCAGTCAAATAGAGTTTGCTTACACAACATAGAACTCCACTGGTTTACTTTTCGGTCAAGATACGAAGATACATTGGCTACTGTATGCAGATGGTGCGTTATAGTTACTTTTTGTTAAGTTTATAATGGTTGATTAAGGTCTAAATACATTTCAACAATATCATATGGTATTTTCTGCTAAAAAATCACGCTCTTAGACTTTTAACTGCATTTCAGTTGGATCAAAGAGTTGAACTTCTTTTAACAGTGTACTCATTCTTACAGAGGAGTAATTTGCCATTTTGGGTTAGAGTGGAGTGGATATCGCCAGAAATCTAGCATTGGTTCTATGGCCTTTGGAGAAAGCCCCAGGTAAAAACAAACTACCGTTACCAATATTACAACTCGGTAGTACGTCATGCTAGCGTATTTTGATAGTCAACAATAGCGGAAAAAACGATTCCTTTGAAGCACCGAACACTCCCCAGAAACTAGCTTGTTTATGTGACGACCAAGTTTGGATTTTGTATATTTTTTGCGGCATTTTGAAAATAGGGTATGGTTAAGTAAATGCCGATAACTGATTTTTAGATGGTAAAAGTTTCCAAAATTTGGAAATAAACCAGTTTTATTATATAGTTAATATACGTGAGTATATCCGAACATATAGCTACTATACTCCCGCTAGTGTCGGTAACGTCAGTACGTGAGGATATCCGACCATATAGCTACTATACTCCCGCTAGTGTCGGTAGAGTCAGTACGTGAGTATATCCGACCATATGGCTACTATGCTCCCGCTAGTGTCGGTAGAGTCAATACGTGAGTATATCCGACCATATAATTACTATACTCCCGCAAGTATCGGTAGAGCCAGTACGTGAGTATATCCGACCATATAGCTACTATACTCCCGCTAGTGTCGGTAGAGTCAGTACGTGAGTATATCCGACCATATGGCTACTATACTCCCGCTAGTGTCGGTAGAGTCAGTACGTGAGTATATCCGACCATATGGCTACTATATTCCCGCTAGTGTCGGTAGAGTCAGTACGTGAGTATATTCGACCATATGACTACTATACACCCGCTAGTGTCGGTAGAGTCAGTACGAGAGTATATCCGACCATATGGCTACTATACTCCCGCTAGTGTCTGTAGAGTCAGTACGTGAGTATATCCGACAATCACGCTATTATACTCCAGATAGTGTCGGTGGAGTCAGCATGCGAGTATATCCGACGATATAGCTACTATACTCCCACTAGTGTCAGTGGAATAAGTATGCGAGTTTATCCGACCGTATAGCTTATATACTCCCTCTAGTGTCGTTAGAGTCAGTATGTGAGTATATCCGACGATATAGCTACTATACTCCCGCTAGTTTCGGTGGAGTCAGTATGTGAATATTTCCGACCACACAGCTACTATACTCCCGCTAGTGTCGGTGGAGTCAGTATGTGAGTAAATCCGACCATATAGCTACTATACTCCCGCTAGTGTCAGTGGAGTTAGTATGTGAGTATTCGACCATATAGCTACTGTACTCCCGCTATTGTTTGTGGAGTCAGTATGTGAGTATATCCGACGATATAGCTACTATACTCCCGCCAGTGTCGCTAGAGTCAGTATGTGAGTATATCCGACGATATAGCTACTATACTCCCGCTAATTTCGGTGGAGTCAGTATGTGAGTATTCGACCATATAGCTACTATATTCCCGCTAGTGTTGATAGAATCAGTATATGAGTGTATCCGACCATACAGCTACTATACTCTCGCTAGTGACGGTGGAGTCAGTATGTGAGTAAATCCGACGATATAGCTACTATACTCCCGCTATTGTTGGTAGAGTCAGTATGTGAGTATATCCGACCATATAGCGACTATACTCCCGCTAGTGTCGGTAGAGTCAGTATGTGAGTATATCCGACCATATAGCTACTATACTCCCGTTAGTATCGTTAGAATCAGTACGTGAGTATATCAGCCCATATAGTTACTATACTCCCACTAGTGTCGGTAGGTCAGTACGTGAGTATATCCGACCATATAGCTACTATAATCCCGCTAGTGTCTGTAGAATCAGTATGTGAGTATATCCGACCGTTTAGCTACTATACTTCCGCTAGTGTATGTAGATTCAGTATGTGAGTATACCGACCGTATAGCTACTATACTCCCACAAGTGTCGGTAGAGTCAGTATATGAGTATATCTGACCGTATAGCTACTATACTCCCGCTAGTGTCAGTAGAGTCAGTATGTGAGTATATCCGACCATATAGCTACTATACTTCCAGTAGTTTCGGTAGAGTCAGTATGTGAGTATATCCGACCATATAGCTACTATACTCCCGCTAGTGTCGGTAGAGTCAGTATGTGAATATATCCGACCATATAGCTACTATACTCCCGCTAGTGTCGGTAGAATCATACGTGAGTATATCAGACCATATAGTTACTATACTCCCACTAGTGTCGGTAGAGTCAATATTTGAGTATATCCGACCATATAGCTACTATACCACCGCTAATGTCGGTCGGTCAGTACATGAGTATATCCGACCATATAGCTACTATACTCCCGCAAGTGTCGGTAGAATCAGTATGTGAGTATATCCGACTGTATAGCTACTATACTCCCGCAAGTGTCAGTAGAGTCAATATGTGAGTATATCTGACCGTATAGCTACTATACTCCCGCTAGTGTCGGTGGAGTCAGAATGTGAGTATATCCGACCGTATAGCTACTATACCCCCGCTTGTGTCGGTGGAGTCAGTATGTGAGTATATCCGACCGTATAGCTACAATACTCCCGCTAGTGTCGGTAGAGTCAGTATGTGAATATATCCGACCGTATAGCTACTATACTCCCGCTAGTGTCGGTAGAATCAGTATTTGAGTATATCCGACCATATAGCTACTATACTCCCGCTTGTGACGGTAAAATCAGTACGTGAGTATATCCGACCATATAGCTACTATACTTCCGCTGTTGCCGGTAGAGTCTGTACGTGAGTATATCCAATCATATATCTACTATACTCCCGCTGGTGCAGGTAGAGTCTGTACATGAGTTTATCCGGCCATATAGCTACTATACTCCCGCTCGTGCCGGTAGATTGAGTACGTGAGTTTATCCAACCATATAGCTACTATACTCCCACTAGTGTCGGTAGAGTCAGTACGTGAGTATATCCGACCTTATTGCTACTATACACCCGCTAGTGTCAGTAGAGTCAGTACGTGAGTATATCCGACCATATAGCTACTATACTCCTTCTAGTGTCGTAAGAATCAGTAAGTGAGTATATCCGACCATATAGATACTATACTCCAGCTAGTATCGGTAGAGTCAGTATAAGAGTATATCCGATCATATAGATACTATTCTCCCGCTAGTGTCGGTTGAGTCAGTACGTGAGAATATCCGACCTCATAGCTACTATACTCCCGCTAGTGTCGGTAGAGTCAGTACGTGAGTATATCCGACCGTATAGCTACTATACTCCCGCTGGTTTCGGTAGAGTCAGTACGTGAGTATATCCGACCGTATAGCTACTATACTCCCGCTAGTGTCGGTAGAGTCAGTACGTGAGTATATCGAACCATATAGCTACAATACTCCCGCTAGTGCCGGTAGAGTCAGTAGGTGAGTATATCCGACCATATAGCTACTATACTCCCGCTAGTGTCGGTAGAGTCAGTATGCGAGTATATCCGACCACAAAGCTACTATAATCCTGCTAGTGTTGGTATAGTCAGTACGTGAGTATATCCGACCATATAGCTACTATACTCCCGCTAGTGTCGGTATAGTCAGTACGTGAGTATATCCGACCGTATAGCTACTATACTCCCGCTAGTGTCGGTAGAATAAGTATGTTAGTATATCCGACCATATAGCTACTATACTCCCGCTAGTGTCGGTAGAATCAGTACGTGATTATATAAGACCATATAGCTACTATACTCCCGCTAGTGTCGGTAGAGTCATTACGTGAGTATATCCGACCATATAGCTACATTACTCCCGCTAGTGTCGGTAGAGTCAGTACGTGAGTATATCCGAACATATAGCAACTATACACCCGCTAGTGTCGGTAGAGTCAGTACGTGAGTATATCCGACCATATAGCTACTATACTCCTGCTAGTGTCGGTAGAGTCAGTACGTGAGTATATCCGACCATATAGTAACTATACTCCCGCAAGTGTCTGTAGAGACAGTACGCGAGTATATCCGACCATATAGCTACTATACTCCCGCTAGTGTCGGTGGAATCAGTATGTGAGTATATGCGACCATATAGCTACTATACTTCCTCTAGTGTCGGGAGAGTCATTATGTGAGTATATCCGACCATATAGCTACTATACTCCCGCTAGTGTATGTAGAATCAGTTTGTGAGTATATCCGACCATATAGCTACTATTCTTCCGCTAGTGTCGGTAGAATCAGTATGTGAGTATATCCGACCATATAGCTACTATACTCCCGCTAGTGTCGGTAGAATCAGTATGTGAGCATATCCGACCATATAGCTACTATACTCCCGCTAGTGTCGGTAGAGTCAGTATGTGAGTATATCCGACCATATAGCTACTATACTCCCGCTAGTGTCGGTAGGTCAGTACGTGAGTATATCCGAACTTATAGCTACTATACTCCCGCTAGTGTCGGTAGAGTCAGTACGTGAGTATATCCGACCATATAACTACTATACTCCCGCTAGTGTCGGTAGAGTCAGTACGTGAGTATATCCGACCATATAGCTACTTTTCTCCCGCTAGGGTCGGTAGAGTCAGTATGTGAGTATATCCGACCATATAGCTACTATACTCCCGCTAGTATCGTTGGAATCAGTATGTGAGTATATCCGACCATATAGCTACTATACTCCCGCTAGTGTCGTTGGTATCAGTATGTGAGTATATCAGACCATATAGCAACTATACTCCCACTAGTGTAGGGAGAGTCAGTATGTGAGTATATCCGACCATATGGCTACTATACTCCCGCTAGTGTATGTTGAGTCAGTTTGTGAGTATATTCGACCATATAGCTACTATACTCCCGCTAGTGTCGTTAGAATCAGTATGTGAGTATATCCGACCATTTAGCTACTATTCTGCCGCTAGTGTCAGTAGAATCAGTATGTTAGTATATCCGACCATATAGTTACTTTACTCCCACTAGTGTCGGTAGAATCAGTATGTGAGTATATCCGACCATATAGCTACTATACTCCCGCTAGTGTCGGTAGAGTCAGTATGTGAGTATATCCGACCATATAGCTACTATACTCCCTCTAGTGTCGGTAGAATCAGTATGTGAGTATATCCGACCATATAGCTACTATATTCCCGCTAGTGTCGGAAGAGTCAGTATGTGAGAATATCCGACCATATAGCTGCTATACTCCCGCTAGTGTCGGTAGAATCAGTATGTGAGTATATTCGACCATATAGCTACTATACTCCCGCTAGTGTCGGTAGAATCAGTATGTGAGTATATCCGACCATATAGCTACTATTCTCCCGCTAGTGTCGGTATAGTCAGTATGTGAGTGTATCCGACCATATAGCTACTATACTCAAGCTAGTGTCGGTAGAGTCAGTTCGTGAATATATCCGACCATATAGCTACTATTTTCATGCTAGAGTTTATTGTGTTTTATCTCATGTCGACTAAAATGTCGGTCATTAGCTGTACATAGCTAATATTTATTGTGTTTCATCTCATGTCGACTATAAATACAAATCTATACTTCGCCGCTAGTGAGTGGTATAATGCAGCCATGACAGTCCAGCTAATCTCATCTCACGCTCTTGTGCTATATAAATGGTACAGGAAATAAATCATGCATGTAAAACCACGCTGTTTATACAGATATCGATCACTCAAAGTAAAACCGATATCTCCATGGGTATACTTAATTAACTGACATACGAGTGCAATCAAATATTAATCAATGACTCAATGTTATTTAGAAAAAAATGTTCATTTGTTTTTGATAGATTAACGAAGCACAGGGTCAATACGTTTTGTGAAAAATAAGAATATCTGGTAACGTATTGAGTCCCATCCCTACTTGGCCACAAAATCATTGACAATAAAGCTCATTTGGGATTATGATGTAAGAAAGTTTACCAATATCTGGATAATTACTGCACAATCCTTGCGGTACTGGTTTGTTAACAATGAAGGGAACACAATGAGACAAGGGAATGTTTAACAAAGTTGACAATAGAAGAGACTTTCATTTTATTTACGAGTATACGATACTGGTAATTTTAGAACAAAAGTTTACTTTTCCAGTTGTACGTATTTAAACTTAGGATCGATAGTTACACAACTTAATTTCATATAAACTTTTAGAGCTATAATTTGTGTAGGGTTTCACATTAGGTTTTCAACGGAATAAAAAAAACTGATTTAAAAATTATAAAGGATGTTGATTTAAAAGGTTTCACCATATTTTCATACATGTAGATTGTATTGTAATACCCACATTGTATTGATCCATTTATATAGCTTTTTTATGTTTATATTTGTGTAAAGTATTTAGCCTTGATTGCGATTTCAACATGAATCTATGAATGATAACGATGACACAGTTTCTTTACTTGGCGTTGTTCAAATATGGGTAATTTGAGAAAGGTAACCCCAGCCTATACGACCACTATCGACCGACTGTCCATTACATGCCACCACAGGGAGTGTTTGCAACGAGAAGCGTATCGACCATTTGAGCGAGCAACTTTGTTTGTGCCAGTTTTAATACCGATACATTCCGATATACAAGACGGGGAGTATGTATTACACGCTTTTGCAACACGTTAATTGTGGTTAATAGATTTGGGTTCATCAGCTTCCCCATGTCAGTATTGGGGGTAGATCTCAAGGAAACATCGTGCATCCTGTCTGATGTATGCGGAATCGGCGTATGGATTGTCTCACATTTGGCAGCGCACGTGAAAAAGTGAGAACTAGCGTGATACTGCACCTTTCTTACCTATGTACTGTAGTAGATCGTCTTCCTTTTATGCAGTCAATTTTTAAGCTCTGTCTCCACATATATGGCATCATTACCCCTGTTTCGAAGCTGTTGTTTGACAGTTCGTCTATGGTTTGGTAGCAGTCTTCTTCTGTGCAAATTCTGTAAACTCTCACACCATCCTTATAGGATCACTTTTTTTGTAGAATGCGACGACCCTTTATTGAGATAAAGTCGCTTGTCTGTAGCTTTAGTGTACAGATCAGCTGGTTCTTTTAAATAGATGTAAATACATCACGGGATTCGAGTTGTTCTTTAGAATAACGAAGTTCAAGCTACATGCGGGGATGTATTGTGTTTGCAAAAGTATGGAAAGCCTTTAGTGATTCCAAACCGTGTATCCAAAGGCCTCACACACCGTCAACAAAAAATAAACTTACTTTTATCTTGTATCTTGTATTTTTATGGTAACCGGTCCGACAGCTGCAATGATTCTGTAATAATTAATTCTCCCAAGCACATAGTCATGTCGATACATAATTCATTCCTAGGTGAGACCCAATCGCTGGTTCCTTCTTTTTAGATATTTTTTTATAATATTTGTCAACAAAATAAATATATCTTGTAGTATTTGGAAACATGGTATGATCTACATGTATCAATATGTTCTAAAAACGAAACATCTTAAGATTAAATCACACAGATTTATTAAATGTCAATAGGAAACAGACACTATAGAATCTATTACACGACGTGTTTAAGCTCAATTTACTTTTGTTACAGCTTTGAAATATGGTCATTGTTTAAGTCAGTAAAATGACATGACACTCTTATATGGGCTATTGAACAGTACTTATAGAACTTTTGAAGTAATTAACCGTTATAACATGTCCAAGATAATATGGTTATATAACTTCTGTGTAAATTTATCAAAATTCTTTTTAATGAAACCTGCCGGTGCTGGAGTGCACATAACGTCAAATACCGCAATATTTGACGATTCACGGTCATTACTCCGACTTTAATAATTCAATTTTAGCCAGTTCAAGAACTTGTTCTAAATATAATGGATATATAATTACTGTGTAAGTTTGGTGAGGATCAAATAAAAAAAATTGCTTAATAGTTCAAATTAAAAATACAGGTGCCAAAGTCAATACAGGGTCAAATAATGCAATTGTTTATGTTTCAAGGGCAATAACTTTTACGGCATAATTTTTATTATAGTATAATGAAGATAAATTGAAAAATGCGGATGTTATATAATAAACAAGTTCAAACAATACACTATTTAATGTTTCAATGGACATAAAGCCGAATTTAATTATCCGTTTGGTCTGTTCAAAAACATTTCCGAGATATTACAGTTATATCATTACTTTGTAAGTTAAGAGAGCATCAAATGTTGGTATTTGAGTGCACACAAGGTAAAACAGTGCAAGTTTTGATGTTTCCGGGGCCGTTACTCTGACAGTAATTATTCGATATGGCCAGTGTAAGAACTTGTCTGAGATATTATAGTTATATAGCAACTGAGTAAGTTTGGTGAGGATCAAATTTAAACTGCACGTGCTAAAATGCACACAAGGTCAAATAGTGCACTTCTATAAGTTTCAAGGGCCATAACTCCATATTTAATTATCCGATTTGGCCAGTTCAAGAACTGTCCGAGACATTATGGTAATATAACTACTGTGTAAGTAATATCAAAATAAAAATGAAGGTGATAAATATACAAAGTCAAATAGTGCTAGTTTTGATGTTAAAACGCAATAACTCTGACAATAGTTATCCGATTTGGCCAATTCAAGAACTTTTCGGAGATGTTATGGTTATATGACTACTATCGTATATAAATTTGGTGAAATGCCAATGAACTTTGCTATGGTGAGCTAAGTATATCGTGTTATCGACGTTAATACCGTTTTCTATGGAGCTATTGTGAGTAATAATTCAACATGAACCATTACCTTAAATAAGAAACACAAGTCCCTGCGGAAAAAACTTAATTAACAGGCACACTATTACGATGAAATATTAATCAATCAATAGCATTATATTAGGCAGAAAGTATTTATTTAGCAATAATGTATTGATCAAAATAAGCACAAGTGTAATTTATGTCATTAATGACATGTCCCAAGTGAGAAAACATTGACCCCGCCTGATAAAATACAAACTTATTGTGTTGAACATATTCAACCGATTTATATACAAGTAAATAAGATTATAAGCATATATATTAAGGGAGATAATCGAAAAAAAAACATCAACGGTATTTCCATTTTTGGGGATCTTTTTAGATGCAAATTCACAACGTATGATATAAATACGGACTACAGAATCAACTACCTCAATTGAAAACGACAGATATGATATACTAAGGTCGGACATGGAGATACAGTGAAATAAGAATAATGATACTTTAGAATGGGAGATAATTTTAAGTTATTTACATAAATGTGTTAATATTGCATTTCTAGACACATACACGTAGTGTTTAGTAATTGACAGTTGTTACGATATTTTAAAAAAAGATTATCTATTTTGTTTTACATAAGATAACGGAAATGCTGGCAGAATTATGGGTGTGGTGATAGTATTTATTCGTTTCAAAGGTATTTCCTTTGTTGATAGGTTTATTCTTGAATTTGAATAAAGTTGTGCTTTTTTTCACACTTTTATGAGGGGAGAATGAAGTAGGGTTGCACACTTTTGAAAGACTAATTTTGAATATGTAATAGTTGTATAAAGCGATTTAAATGTAAAAATAACGACAATAATTCAGATGAATTTATTAAAACAAATGCTATAGCATTAATGTTATGGATGGTCGTTGTAAAAATTACGTTCAATGACATCAACATTTGTAATGTAATGAATAAATTATGGATTTGTTTAGTTAAACATATTTTATAGCCATATAAGCACATATAACATTATATTTTATGTTTAGTTTAAACATAGTTTATTGCCATACAAACACGTATTACATTATATATTGTGTTAAGTTAAAACATAGTTAGTATTGCGATACAAACACATATTACATTATATATAATGTTTAGTTTAAACATAGATTATTGCCATACAAACAAATACTTTATTATATATTGTGTTAATTGCCACACACACCTTCATATTACATTACATATTGTGTTTAGTTAAACCATGTTTATTGACATTCAAACACATATTACAATATATATTATGGTTAGATTAAACCTAGTTTATAGCCATACAAACACATATTGCATTATATATTATGTTTACTGTAAACACAGTTTATTGCCATACAAACACATATTACATTTTATATTATGTTTAGTTTAAACACAGTTTATTGCGATACAAACACTATTGCATTGTATATTATGTTTAGTTTAAACATAGTTTATTGCCATACAAACACATACTTTATTATATATTAAGCTAAACATTGTTAATTGCCACACACACCATCATATTACATTATATATTGTGTTTAGTAAAACCATGTTTATTGACATTCAAACACATATTATATTATATATTATGTTTAGATTAAACCTAGTTTATAGCCATATAAACACATATAACATAATATATTGTGTTAAATTTAAACATAGATTATTGCCATACAAACACATATTACATTTTATATTGTGTTTAGTTTAAACCTAGTTTATTGCCATAAAAACACATATTGCATTATATATTATGTTAAGTTTAAAAACAGTTTGTAACCAAACAAACACATATAACATTACATATTGTGTTTAGTTTAAACCTAGTTTATTGCCATAAAAACACATATTGCATTATATATTATGTTAAGTTTAAATACAGTTTATTGCCATACAAACACATATAACATTACATATTGTGTTTAGTTTAAACCTAGTTTATTGCCATAAAAACACATATTGCATTATATATTATGTTAAGTTTAAATACAGTTTATTGCCATACAAACACATATTACATTATATATTGTGTTTAGTTTAAACCTAGTTTATTGCCATAAAAACACATATTGCATTATATATAATGTTAAGTTTAAATACAGTTTATTGCCATAAAAACACATATTACATTATATATAATGTTAAGTTTAAATACAGTTTATTGCCATAAAAACACATATTACATTATATATAATGTTAAGTTTAAATACAGTTTATTGCCATAAAAACACATATTGCATTATATATTATGTTAAGTTTAAATACAGTTTATTGCCATACAAACACATATTACATTATATATTGTGTTTAGTTTAAAAACAGTTTGTTACCATACAAACACATATTACATTATATATTGTGTTTAATTTAAACATAGTGTATTGCCATAAAAACACATATTTCATTATATATTGTGTTTAGCTAAACCTAGTTTATTGCCATACGAATATATATATTGTATTATATATTGTGTTTAGTTTAAACATGGTGTATTGACATACAAACACATATTACATTATATATTGTGTTTATTTTAAACATGTTGTATTGCCATATATACCCATATTGCATTATGTATTATGTTTAGTTTAGACACAGTGTATTGTCATCCAAACACATATTGCATTATATATTATGTTTATTTTAAACACATTTTATTGCCATACAAACGCATATTACATTATATACTTTGTTTTGTTTCAACATAGTGTATTGCCATAGAAACGCGTATTACATTATATTCTGTGTTTTGTTTAAACATTGTTTATTGCCATATAAACACATATTACATTATATACTGTGTTTTGTTTCAACATAGTTTATTACCTTATAAACACATATTACATTATATACTGTGTTTTGTTTCAACATAGTTTATTACCTTATAAACACATATTACATTATATACTGTGTTTTGTTTCAACATAGTTTATTACCTTATAAACACATGTTACATTATATACTGTGTTTTGTTTCAACATAGTTTATTACCTTATAAACACATATTACATTATATACTGTGTTCTGTTTCAACATAGTTTATTACCTTATAAACACATATTACATTATATACTGTGTTTTGTTTCAACATAGTTTATTACCTTATAAACACATATTACATTATATACTGTGTTTTGTTTCAACATAGTTTATTACCTTATAAACACATATCACATTATATACTGCGTTTTGTTTCAACATAGTTTATTACCTTATAAACACATATTGCATTATATATTATGTTTAGAGTAAACCTAGTTCATTGCCATACAAACACATATTACATTATAATTAAATTGTGTTGAGTAAACCTATTTTATTGCCATATAGGCACATATTACATTTCATATTATGTTTAGTTTAAACATGGTTTATTTCCATATAATCACATATAACCATATATATTAGGGTTAAACTGTATGCTAATGTATTTATGACTGCAACTGAGAAATGATTTAAATGAGCATGCTTATCTTCATCTTTTTCTATGTATATATTGCAGTATGGCAGAAAAAAATCGCTATGAATGTCTTAAAAATAAAATTTTAAAATTGATAATTAAAAAAATTCAAATGGTTTCGTATGTCAAATCCACTTAAACGATATTTAAATTGGAGTGATAAACTTGAATGGAAATTCTCATTCTTAAAATTGACATCTTTTGAATCTTTCTTTTTACAATCCCTTCTCTATTCCCTACATACAAAAAAGTATTTCTTATGTTATTCATGTGCATAGAGACATTTCATCTTTAAAGTTTACATTTAGATATAAAGTGTAACCTTAACAAACAAATAATATGATTATTTTCATATTCTAAACTTTTTAAAAAGTAATATCAGTATTGTGATCTGTTAGAATATATAAACATAGTCTGAAGGCACTTGCTAATATAAAATGTACATATTAACATTCTACTGATCTTTATTATTGTGTTGTGTTGCAGTTTACATGTATGTATAATGAAAATAAAAACATTGAAACAAAAATAGACAGCTCTATAATACTACTCTTTGTAAGATGGAACACATTTTACAACATGTAATGATTTAACATTCTACTCAAAATATTGATGCGAATCGCAAGGTTCACGTTCCGGAACGGCTACTCTACAGTAGTTTTGTTTTATACTCAATAGTTACTGTAAATACATATTTATGCCGTAAAATGAAAACTGTGTATGCAAATAGTTTTAAATTTGTAGTAAGGCTAAGGCTTTACAAAGTATTAAATAAAAATGGAGTCCCAGGCAATTTGTTCAATGGAAAAGGTAAAAATACGAGGGGCATTCAATATATTCTGTCAGTGGTCTTCGGATATTTAAGAATTTCACAGGAACACGAATTTTTTTGCATGCCAACCCATCAAAGTATTTCCCTCGCACAGATACACACTTTTGAAGTTTTGCTAGTCTCCCCTTGGTAAACTGTTCAGACACTGAATCATTGCAGACCCAAGGGCACTTCTAGTAGCAAAGCGTTTAACTGCGAGCATTATTTTAGCATTGGAAATAGGAAACAGTCACAGGGGCTTAAGTCAGGAGAATTAAGGAAGTGTTCAATCTGAAAAAAACATATTCTTGTTTTATGAAAAATTGTACACTTTTACTTTTGTGGGCAAAAGCATTGTCACGAATAAGCTGAATGCCTTCTAAAACTTTACTTGGGCGTTGTTTTTATTAAAAAAGATTGACAGATTTAAATATTTTATCTTTGTAAAACTTGCCTGTAATTGTTTTATTCTCTTTGCAAGGCATTTGTACAACAGGACCACCAGAATTGAAGAAAATGGCATATAAAAACCTTCTTGGCGATTCTTGTCCTCTTCTCTAAGACCAGCCTAGCCTAATTTTTAACAAGTCATTGTTTGTTATTGATGCGCAGTTGGATTTCAAAATAATAAACCCAAGTTTTATCCCCAGTGAGCAAATCAGAAAATTTTTCTAGGATTACAATTTTGTTGATAGTTTTCAAAAGTTTTTTTAGCACAATCTAAACGCTTGGCCTTTTGGTCAGGTGTCAGCAAGTGGGGGATCCATCTAGCACAAAGCTTATTTAATTTCAAACAGTTAGTCAGAATACGATGTACGGTGCCTTCTGAAATGCCTAGACTATAAGATATACGGGAAACAGTTTACCGTCCATATTCTTCTACCATAGCTCAAACAGCTGGGCGATTTTCTTCTTGTAGGCTATGCCGACCTCCATTAAATTTCATAACCCAACGAAAAACTGTTCTTAAAGTTACAGTAGAACTATCATGTATACGACATAATTCAGAATAAATCTATTTTGGTGATAATTGCAAAGAAACTCGGGATTTAATTTAAGCCCTTATTTCTAATTATTCTTCAGGTTTCATTATGACATTGAAATATAGCTACTGTACATGAGTGTGCATAATTTAACAATGAATATCTTGGTGAATTATAATCAGATTAAATTTTTAATTCGCAGGTGTTTTGAATAAATATATAAGAAATTAGTAGAATGCAGCAGTTGATTTTTATGATATCAAACATTTTCAGGGGCGGTTATAGCGGGAGAGGAACATCTTTCTCACACACCAACCCTAGATTACCATAAATCCCAAATATTGAAGTCATCTTACGTCCATTACAGTATCGTTGACATAAAATATTTATAATTATGCCAAGTTACCCAAGAAGACAAGCCGTTCTGTTTTAAAAGGAAACTTTATTTTACATTATTTTTTTTTCAGGATGGATCCAAAGGTTTGCTGATTTTGTGGAAAAGTATTGGAAAATCCAAATGTCAACTGACAGCATGAAGTTACTCATATGTTAGAAAGGTCATTCAAATGTAGCCTATGCACGCTGGTGATATAAGACACAGGTGTTACACTTGTGGCTAGTTATTTTGCTGCTTGATAAATAAACTTTCTAGGCACAAAAACTTACAAAAAAATGTTTAATTTGTGAAAGAGAATTGATGCTTTTAGCTCATTTTGAAAACATTTAAAGCCACGACAGACCGTCGGTCTATCCAACAAAATGTTTAATTCTTGCAGGTATCTGAAGCTACACCGCCTAACTACGCGTATATACGTTTTGGACTTAATTACCTCACACCAGTGCCAAATTGATATCTGTTTCACTTAAGGACTGTGAGGAAAATTAAAGATAACTACTGTAATGAAACGTTACGTGTATTCCATATGAGGGTAAATGTTAGAAATTAATGAATATTTAAATACCGCTGTGCATAAAAAGAAACATGAAATCAGTATTGGTATGTTTGCAAATGTGTGCATGAAGTGTTAAGAATGTAATTTCATAATGCTCTTATCTTGTGTATCAGATTTAAGATGATGCTACTAGTATTTAAAAAATGTTTCCAAAGTGTGGTACTATTTGATACCTTGACACGATGTGGTACAAAATATTCTCTAGTGTTATGGTTATTTTGAATACCTCCAGTCATTGGTCAGATATAGTATACTGGAACACTTCAGATATTGCCTGTTGATAGCTGTCATTAGTTACACGACGGCCTTAAACAGTACATATGGTTTGCAAGTGTATAATTCATATTGTATTTCACATTTGTTAATTACTATGTTGTTGGAATGAATCATCTCATAGTCATCTGTATGTATGTAGGCCTGCTTTTGTTTTAGCGGGTCCGTATTAATTTGTTTTTGTGTCTTTGATTTATTATTTCCTTTTTTCATGAATATCACACAAGGGATGTTCACAGTAAATCATGTTTTCATCAATATTTAATTTCATTTTGTTGGATTTACTTGATTAAGAATACACGTGAGTATATTTTCCAATAGTTTCGTGTCTGCCGGTATGAGTGATATATAAGGATTATCTGTAACGTCTTAACATATTTTGACAATGCTGTAAAACAATCCCACAACGCCGTCTTTCTTTAAGAAGTGTTGTGAAAAATGACAAAGTGACGACATTTAACCACATTAAGAAAATGTTTATATGTAAAATATAATTCTTCCGATGTAACGAAAAGTACTTATTTCACGTTTGAATACACCTAAATAAGTTCAGTGTGACACGTTTATTGCTATAAGTAAGTGCAGCGGCTATCATGTTCATAATTCATCAATTTATTACCAATAACAACAACAAACAAAAACACCATACAAACAATTAAAAAATATCTCCTTTTCCGATGTTAAATGTGCATACAGGAAAGTAACGGTGTCAATTTCAATATTAATGCATTGACTAATGACATATTACGACTTTTATCAACAGCAGCTGTTATATCCTTGTCGGACAATATTTCGGTCGATGCTATCCCGTGACATTCGTTGATAAGGTTAATGTCAAAATTGTTAAATTTTACCCAATTTATAAACGATTATACATCAATATTTAAAACTTCGTCTACAACTTTTGACCTGACACTAGTGTCAGATCGTGAGAAAATTTCGTAAAGCGGTGTTTGTATCAGTGCTCTTTTCATGCCATATTGTACAAAACAAGTTACATGTACGAGAAGAACTATTGGAAACCTTAATACTGTTATGTTGCGTTCTTTGATATAACTGTAGCAAAGATGATTTTCAACAATGGTTACTAAGTAACAGTGACACTGTGTCTAACGCGTGGAATAAATCGAAATAATTTTATTCAGTAATTTAAACATATAATGTTTCTCATTATATACAAATTCAAATAATAAATGCAACACATGATACGTAGATAATAGACAAATAATCAATATACTGTTAGATTCAAGTAAATTAGAAATATAACGTTGTCTAAATACATACATTTGTTTTACTATTTTTTTAGGTTGGACAAATATAAATTACACATTCAATACACTTTGTCAATATATACATGAGTAGATCAACACAATGAAGATAGATGTTGTGATTATACAAGGAATTACGAACACCAAAAGCTTGATAAATATATTTACAAAGATTTAATAAAACTGATTATTTCTTACTTTACATTAACTCAATTAATTTTAACATACTTGACTGTTTATAATAATATAATTTTATAAAAGTTTTACGGCTGTCATTATAACTAGGACATTTTAACACAAAATGGTATTCATCTTCTTTGTCGTTAAAGTTACATAGAGTACAATAAGTTACGTTCCATTCTGTTCTGTGCGTAACGACCGGTTTCAATGTTTAACTGAAACTATTGTTTATAAGGCAAGACTTATTTTACTGACACACTTAAAAAATTAAACCTGATTCTAAGTCATTGTGGAAAACCTTAAAGGAACTTGGTATGCATTCAAAATAGGGAAAAATTGTAATATTTGGTCATAAAATTGAGCTTTGTTTTAATAAATTAAAGGTAGCTCAGAAAATAAACTCATTTTACATATCCGTTACTTCTAAACTAGAGAAATTACTAACGTGTTTTAACAAGTATGGACAGAACTATGTCAGAGATTTATTAACCAAATAGTTATTTTTTCTCCATTGTTTCTGAAACAACGTATCAAATATTTGAACAATTTTAGTGTGCCAACAAAGCTCATTCCCTAAAGTTTTGTTAGAGATAGTTCTTCTATCAAAGCATGACCTTTTACTCACGTTATAAATCTGTCTAGCATTAAGAGAACTGTTCCTGGTGATTTGAAGGCAGCTAGAGTTGTTCCCCTTTTTAAGATACTGAGGTTTTTAACTATCGTCCACTGTCAAGTTTAAGTTTATTTCCAAGATATTTGAAAAGCTCGTATACGACCAGGTTACCTATATGATGAGTTTTTACAGTTTTAGTCCTGTTTCAGGCATTAATTTTTATATTTGTGGTAATCGTCTAGGTATGTTTTATCCAAAAGGCGTTTAATACAGTTGCTTACGGCATTCTACTGATGGAATTAGAAGCTCTTAACTTAAATACTGATGCAGTTAGGTACAGTTAGGGGGTTTCTGTCATATCTATTAGGTGGTATTTAATATTTTACATTCTGTTTACATTTTTGCAAATTATTTCATATGAATAACCAAATAATTGATCTTTCAGTCAGGAAAAGTCGACATATACTTTGAAAATATTCTATCTATCGCAAAAGAATAAAATCTATCCTTTGATTGCCAGCTAATGGAATGATGGTGATATTATACATAACAAATTATAATAATATTTCCTTGTTTAAAGTACGCTTACATGAAATAACATCTGTATGACTTAACGTTACGCTAAACTGTTGTTGTTTTGTACTTTTCAAATTCAATACATATATTTGATATATTGTAAAGATCAAATTCTGTACATCGTACTGTTGTGATACATTCTCCACTTTTACTATTTGTCATGAAATATGCTTGTATATGTATCCCTATGGGTTTTAAGCCTAATGGATTTGAAATAAACTACTGCTCTATCAGACTGTCACCTTCTGGATGGTGTTTCTGGAACATTTTCTGCACATGCTAGTATCACCTGTCAATACTGAAACCACTTCAATTTTTAATATATGTATATGACATGTCAGCTGTGGTAAAACAACTTCTTTTTAAAGTCGATGAATCTGGAATTTAAGTCGCAGGTAATGTAAGTGGTCTACGTCGAGGGTATTCTTAAATATTTTGGTAAATGGTCTACGTCGAGAGTATTCTTAAATATTTTGGTAAATGGTCTACGTCGAGGGTATTCTTGAATATGTTGGTAATAGGTCTACGTCGAGGGTATTTGTAAATATGTTGGTAAATGGTCTACGTCGAGGGTGTTCGTGAATATGTTGGTAAATGGTCAACGTCGATGGTATTCGTGAATATATTGGTTAATGGTCTACGTCGATGGTATTCGTGAATAGGTTGGTAAATGGTCTACGTCGATGGTATTCGTGTATATATTGGGAAATTGTCAACGTCGAGGGTATTCGTGAATATGTTGGTAAGTGGTCTACGTCGAGGGTATTCGTGAATATGTTGGTAAATGGTCTACGTCGAGGGTATTCGTGAATATGTTGGTAAATGGTCTACGTCGAGAGTATTCGTGTATATGTTGGGAAATGGTCTACGTCGATGGTATTCGTGAATATGTTGGTAAATGGTCTACGTCGAGGGTATTCGTGAATATGTTGGTAAATGGTCTACGTCGAGGGTATTCGCGAATATGTTGGTAAAGTTAATGGTCTACGTCGATGGTATTCGTGAATATGTTGGTAAATGGTCAATGTCGATGGTATTCGTGAATATGTTGGTAAATGGTCTACGTCGATGGTATTCGTGAATATGTTGGTAAATGGTCTACGTCGAGGGTAATCGTGTATATATTGGGAAATGGTCTACGTTGAGGGTATTTGTGAATATGTTGGTAAATGGTCTACGTCGATGGTATTCGTGAATATGTTGGTAAATGGTCTACGTCGAGGGTATTCGTGAATATGTTGGTAAATGGTCTACGTCGATGGTATTCGTGAATATGTTGGTAAATGGTCTACGTCGAGGGTATTCGTGAATATGTTGGGAAATGGTCTACGTCGAGGGTATTCGTGAATATGTTGGTAAATGGTCTACGTCGATGGTATTCGTTAAAATGTTGGTAAATTTACGTCTAGGGTATTCGTGAATATGTTGGTAAATGGTCTACGTTGAGGGTATTCGTGAATATATTGGTAAATGGTCTACGTCGAGGGTATTCGTGAATATGTTGGTAAATAGTCTACGTCGAGGGTATTCGTGAATATGTTGGTAAATGGTCTACGTCGAGGGTATTCGTGAATATGTTGGTAAATGGTCTACGTCGAGAGTATTCGTGTATATGTTGGGAAATGGTCTACGTCGATGGTATTCGTGAATATGTTGGTAAATGGTCTACGTCGAGGGTATTCGTGAATATGTTGGTAAATGGTCTACGTCGAGGGTATTCGCGAATATGTTGGTAAAGTTAATGGTCTACGTCGATGGTATTCGTGAATATGTTGGTAAATGGTCAATGTCGATGGTATTCGTGAATATGTTGGTAAATGGTCTACGTCGATGGTATTCGTGAATATGTTGGTAAATGGTCTACGTCGAGGGTAATCGTGTATATATTGGGAAATGGTCTACGTTGAGGGTATTTGTGAATATGTTGGTAAATGGTCTACGTCGATGGTATTCGTGAATATGTTGGTAAATGGTCTACGTCGAGGGTATTCGTGAATATGTTGGTAAATGGTCTACGTCGATGGTATTCGTGAATATGTTGGTAAATGGTCTACGTCGAGGGTATTCGTGAATATGTTGGGAAATGGTCTACGTCGAGGGTATTCGTGAATATGTTGGTAAATGGCCTACATCGATGGTATTCGTGAAAATGTTGGTAAATTTACGTCGAGGGTATTCGTGAATATGTTGGTAAATGGTCTACGTTGAGGGTATTCGTGAATATATTGGTAAATGGTCTACGTCGAGGGTATTCGTGAATATGTTGGTAAATAGTCTACGTCGAGGGTATTCGTGAATATGTTGGTAAATGGTCTACGTCGAGGGTATTCGTGAATATGTTGGTAAATGGTCTACGTCGAGGGTATTCGTGAATATGTTGGAAAATAGTCTACGTCGATGGTATTCGTGAATATGTTGGTAAATGGTCTACGTTGAGGGTATTCGTGAATATGTTGGTAAATAGTCTACGTCGAGTGTATTCGTGTATATATTGGGAAATGGTCAACGTCGAGGGTATTCGTGAATATGTTGGTAAATGGTCTACGTCGATGGTATTCGTGAATATGTTGGTAAATGGTCTACGTCGATGGTATTCGTGAATATGTTGGTAAATGGTCTACGCCGATGGTATTTGTAAATATGTTGGTAAATGGTCTACGTCGAAGGTGTTCGTGAATATGTTGGTAAATGGTCAACGTCGATGGTATTCGTGAATATATTGGTTAATGGTCTACGTCGATGGTATTCGTGAATAGGTTGGTAAATGGTCTACGTCGATGGTATTCGTGTATATATTGGGAAATTGTCAACGTCGAGGGTATTCGTGAATATGTTGGTAAGTGGTCTACGTCGAGGGTATTCGTGAATATGTTGGTAAATGGTCTACGTCGAGGGTATTCGTGAATATGTTGGTAAATGGTCTACGTCGAGAGTATTCGTGTATATGTTGGGAAATGGTCTACGTCGATGGTATTCGTGAATATGTTGGTAAATGGTCTACGTCGAGGGTATTCGTGAATATGTTGGTAAATGGTCTACGTCGAGGGTATTCGCGAATATGTTGGTAAAGTTAATGGTCTACGTCGATGGTATTCGTGAATATGTTGGTAAATGGTCAATGTCGATGGTATTCGTGAATATGTTGGTAAATGGTCTACGTCGATGGTATTCGTGAATATGTTGGTAAATGGTCTACGTCGAGGGTAATCGTGTATATGTTGGGAAATGGTCTACGTTGAGGGTATTTGTGAATATGTTGGTAAATGGTCTACGTCGATGGTATTCGTGAATATGTTGGTAAATGGTCTACGTCGAGGGTATTCGTGAATATGTTGGTAAATGGTCTACGTCGATGGTATTCGTGAATATGTTGGTAAATGGTCTACGTCGAGGGTATTCGTGAATATGTTGGGAAATGGTCTACGTCGAGGGTATTCGTGAATATGTTGGTAAATGGTCTACGTCGATGGTATTCGTGAAAATGTTGGTAAATTTACGTCGAGGGTATTCGTGAATATGTTGGTAAATGGTCTACGTTGAGGGTATTCGTGAATATATTGGTAAATGGTCTACGTCGAGGGTATTCGTGAATATGTTGGTAAATAGTCTACGTCGAGGGTATTCGTGAATATGTTGGTAAATGGTCTACGTCGAGGGTATTCGTGAATATGTTGGTAAATGGTCTACGTCGAGGGTATTCGTGAATATGTTGGAAAATAGTCTACGTCGATGGTATTGTGAATATGTTGGTAAATGGTCTACGTTGAGGGTATTCGTGAATATGTTGGTAAATGGTCTACGTCGAGTGTATTCGTGTATATATTGGGAAATGGTCAACGTCGAGGGTATTCGTGAATATGTTGGTAAATGGTCTACGTCGATGGTATTCGTGAATATGTTGGTAAATGGTCTACGTCGATGGTATTCGTGAATATGTTGGTAAATGGTCTACGCCGATGGTATTCGTGAATATGTTGGTAAATGGTCTACGTCGAGGGTATTCGTGAATATGTTGGTAAATGGTCTACGTCGAGGGTATTCGCGAATATGTTGGTAAATGGTCTACGTCGATGGTATTCGTGAATAAGTTGGTAAATGGTCTACGTCGAGGGTATTGGTGAATATGTTGGAAAATAGTCTACGTCGATGGTATTCGTGAATATGTTGGTAAATGGTCTACGTTGAGGGTATTCGTGAATATGTTGGTAAATAGTCTACGTCCAGGGTATTCTTGAATATGTTGGTAAATGTTTGGTGGACAACAAACTATCTCTAAAATATCGTTCATTATAGCCCAAACAAAATATCGTTCATTATAGCCCATACAAAATTCTCACCGTAAGTCAGTCTCGGTATGACAAAATGACATTCCAATGTGGATTGATTAATCCGATTGATCTTGATAGTTTTTACACGACTGCTATGTTAAAGGGCATATTTATCCACAGTCTGTCAAAAAGAGATTGGCCCACATGCCCACAATCTAGATCTGTGTATGATCATGCAGCTGTGGTACAGTTTAGATCAACAACAAACAAAAACAACTAATACTTTTATGATACTGGAAAAATTAGATAAGCATTTGGTTTTAAATTTCAAATTTCCGGCCAGTGTTTTATCGATGCACCGTTCAATAAGAACGATTACATTGCAATAACAAAGGCAGCATCATTCAAACGGAATTTTAAGACTGTTCAAAGTGTCAAGGGTCAATTGATGATTCAGCCGCACGCACACATGCGTGAAAATATCACCATGACGTCGCATACAATTTGCCGCAATTAACACGGCGACATTAAGGTTAAATAACTGTTTATACATTATAAAAGAATATGCATAAAAAAAAAAAAAAAAAAAAATGAATTACTATCATCAATTAAAATGTATCGGAAGTAATATTGTGTATTTAACATGCAGCAGTAGATCTATATTCAAACATGACTGCGGCGTGGTCTAGTGGTAGAGCGTTTGTCTCGCATGCGGAAGGTCGTGGGTTCAATCCACGGCATGGTCATACCAAAGACTTTAAAAACGGTACTAAAAGCTTCCTCGCTCAGCATTTGGAGGAGAGTTCTAGGTCTGGTCGGCCCGGTGTCAGTATAATGTGACTGGGTGGGGTATCATACCATGTGTTTGCGGCATGATACTCCAGTGTGACAGCGCTTAGAATACTGTCTCAAGTAGACACCGTCGCGATATGACTGAAAAATTGTTCAAAGCGACGCTAAACACCATACAACAACAACAACATACGGGAAATGGTCAACGTCGAGGGTATTCGTGAATATGTTGGTAAATGGTCTACGTCGATGGTATTCGTGAATATGTTGGTAAATGGTCTACGTCGATGGTATTCGTGAATATGTTGGTAAATGGTCTACGCCGATGGTATTTGTAAATATGTTGGTAAATGGTCTACGTCGAAGGTGTTCGTGAATATGTTGGTAAATGGTCAACGTCGATGGTATTCGTGAATATATTGGTTAATGGTCTACGTCGATGGTATTCGTGAATAGGTTGGTAAATGGTCTACGTCGATGGTATTCGTGTATATATTGGGAAATTGTCAACGTCGAGGGTATTCGTGAATATGTTGGTAAGTGGTCTACGTCGAGGGTATTCGTGAATATGTTGGTAAATGGTCTACGTCGAGGGTATTCGTGAATATGTTGGTAAATGGTCTACGTCGAGAGTATTCGTGTATATGTTGGGAAATGGTCTACGTCGATGGTATTCGTGAATATGTTGGTAAATGGTCTACGTCGAGGGTATTCGTGAATATGTTGGTAAATGGTCTACGTCGAGGGTATTCGCGAATATGTTGGTAAAGTTAATGGTCTACGTCGATGGTATTCGTGAATATGTTGGTAAATGGTCAATGTCGATGGTATTCGTGAATATGTTGGTAAATGGTCTACGTCGATGGTATTCGTGAATATGTTGGTAAATGGTCTACGTCGAGGGTAATCGTGTATATGTTGGGAAATGGTCTACGTTGAGGGTATTTGTGAATATGTTGGTAAATGGTCTACGTCGATGGTATTCGTGAATATGTTGGTAAATGGTCTACGTCGAGGGTATTCGTGAATATGTTGGTAAATGGTCTACGTCGATGGTATTCGTGAATATGTTGGTAAATGGTCTACGTCGAGGGTATTCGTGAATATGTTGGGAAATGGTCTACGTCGAGGGTATTCGTGAATATGTTGGTAAATGGTCTACGTCGATGGTATTCGTGAAAATGTTGGTAAATTTACGTCGAGGGTATTCGTGAATATGTTGGTAAATGGTCTACGTTGAGGGTATTCGTGAATATATTGGTAAATGGTCTACGTCGAGGGTATTCGTGAATATGTTGGTAAATAGTCTACGTCGAGGGTATTCGTGAATATGTTGGTAAATGGTCTACGTCGAGGGTATTCGTGAATATGTTGGTAAATGGTCTACGTCAAGGGTATTCGTGAATATGTTGGAAAATAGTCTACGTCGATGGTATTGTGAATATGTTGGTAAATGGTCTACGTTGAGGGTATTCGTGAATATGTTGGTAAATGGTCTACGTCGAGTGTATTCGTGTATATATTGGGAAATGGTCAACGTCGAGGGTATTCGTGAATATGTTGGTAAATGGTCTACGTCGATGGTATTCGTGAATATGTTGGTAAATGGTCTACGCCGATGGTATTCGTGAATATGTTGGTAAATGGTCTACGTCGAGGGTATTCGTGAATATGTTGGTAAATGGTCTACGTCGAGGGTATTCGCGAATATGTTGGTAAATGGTCTACGTCGATGGTATTCGTGAATAGGTTGGTAAATGGTCTACGTCGAGGGTATTGGTGAATATGTTGGAAAATAGTCTACGTCGATGGTATTCGTGAATATGTTGGTAAATGGTCTACGTTGAGGGTATTCGTGAATATGTTGGTAAATAGTCTACGTCCAGGGTATTCTTGAATATGTTGGTAAATGTTTGGTGGACAACAAACTATCTCTAAAATATCGTTCATTATAGCCCAAACAAAATATCGTTCATTATAGCCCATACAAAATTCTCACCGTAAGTCAGTCTCGGTATGACAAAATGACATTCCAATGTGGATTGATTAATCCGATTGATCTTGATAGTTTTTACACGACTGCTATGTTAAAGGGCATATTTATCCACAGTCTGTCAAAAAGAGATTGGCCCACATGCCCACAATCTAGATCTGTGTATGATCATGCAGCTGTGGTACAGTTTAGATCAACAACAAACAAAAACAACTAATACTTTTATGATACTGGAAAAATTAGATAAGCATTTGGTTTTAAATTTCAAATTTCCGGCCAGTGTTTTATCGATGCACCGTTCAATAAGAACGATTACATTGCAATAACAAAGGCAGCATCATTCAAACGGAATTTTAAGACTGTTCAAAGTGTCAAGGGTCAATTGATGATTCAGCCGCACGCACACATGCGTGAAAATATCACCATGACGTCGCATACAATTTGCCGCAATTAACACGGCGACATTAAGGTTAAATAACTGTTTATACATTATAAAAGAATATGCATAAAAAAAATAATAAAAAAAAATGAATTACTATCATCAATTAAAATGTATCGGAAGTAATATTGTGTATTTAACATGCAGCAGTAGATCTATATTCAAACATGACTGCGGCGTGGTCTAGTGGTAGAGCGTTTGTCTCGCATGCGGAAGGTCGTGGGTTCAATCCACGGCATGGTCATACCAAAGACTTTAAAAACGGTACTAAAAGCTTCCTCGCTCAGCATTTGGAGGAGAGTTCTAGGTCTGGTCGGCCCGGTGTCAGTATAATGTGACTGGGTGGGGTATCATACCATGTGTTTGCGGCATGATACTCCAGTGTGACAGCGCTTAGAATACTGTCTCAAGTAGACACCGTCGCGATATGACTGAAAAATTGTTCAAAGCGACGCTAAACACCATACAACAACAACAACATACAACAACATATTCAAACATACTGAATCTATGCAGAGCCATCGCTTTAATTTAGACCCAATGAATGAATGAAGGGTATTAAATCTTCTGATCACATACGTCATTGGCGTAGATGGGCATACACCGATGCGCTTGTCCGTAGCATAAATTTGGGAAGATACTATTTTTGTTGTGTCGTTTATCATATTATTTGATGGCCTAATGTGTATATTTCGTTAATACATGACAACATTTCACTGTGTTGTCGTATTTCATTCCTTGGTGTTCCTTTTAACACCAATCATTTTATCATTAGTAGGTGCAAGATATATCCGAATGGTGTTTACAAAGCGGAAAAAGATTAAATCATGGCTTCTGGCTCAAAGTCGGATAGGACCTAGTGACCTTCACAACTATATTAAATGTCAGTCCTATATAGTTCTCATTTCACAGCTTTATAAAATATCAGCCCTATACAGTTCTCACTACACAGCTATATAAAATGTCAGCCCTATATAGTCTCACTTCACAGCTATATAAAATGTCAGCCCTATATAGTTCTCACTACACAGCTATATAAAATGTCAGCCCTATATAGTTCTCACTTCACAGCTTTATAAAATGTTAGCCCTATATAGTTCTCACTACACAGCTATATTAAATGTCAGCCCTATATAGTTCTCACTACACAGCTATATAAAATGTCAGCCCTATATAGTTCTCACAGCCCTATATAGTTCTCACTACACAGCTATATAAAACGTCAGCCATAAATAGTTCTCACTTCACAGCTATGTAAAATGTCAGCCCTATATAGTCCTCACTACACAGCTATATAAAATGTCATCCCTATACAGTCTCACTTCATAGCTATATAAAATGTCAGCCCTATATAGTTCTCACTTCACAGCTATATAAAAAGTCAGCCCTATATAGTCCTCACTACACAGCTATATAAAATATCATCCCTATATATTCTCACTTCACAGTTATATAAAAAGTCAGTCCTATATAGTTCTCACTTCACAGCAGTATAAAATGTCAGCCCTATATAGTCCTCACTACATAGCTATATAAAATGTCATCCTTATACAGTCTCACTTCACAGCTATATAAAAAGTTAGCCCTATATAGTTCTCACTTCATATCTATATAAAATGTCAGCCCTATATAGTTCTCACTTCACAGCTAAATTAAAAGTCAGCCCTATATAGTTCTCACTACAAAGCTATATAAAATGTCAGCCCTATATAGTCTCACTTCACAGTTATATAAAAAAGCCAGTCCTATATAGTTCTCACTTCACTGCTATATAAAATGTCAGCCCTATATAGTTCTCACTTCACAGCTATATAAAATGTCAGCCCTATATAGTTTTCACTACACAGCTGTATAAAAAGTCAGCCCTATATAGTTTTCACTTCACAGCTATATAAAATGTCAGCCCTATATAGTCTCACTTCACAACTATATAAAATATCAGCCCTGTATAGGTCTCACTACACAGCTATATAAAATGTCAGCCCTATATAGTCTCATTTCACAACTATATAAAATGTCAGCCCTATATAGTCTCACTTCACAGTTATATAAAAGGTCAGCCCTATATAGTCTCACTTCACAACTATATAACATATCAGCCCTGTATAGGTCTCACTACACAGCTATATAAAATGTCAGCCCTATATAGTCTCACTTCACAGCTATATAAAATGTCAGCCCTATATAGTCTCACTTCACAGTTATATAAAATGTCAGCCCTATATAGTCTCACTTCACAGTTATATAAAATGTCAGCCCTATATAGTCTTACTTCACAACTATATAAAATGTCAGCCCTATATAGTCTCACTTCACAGTTATATAAAATGTCAGCCCTATATAGTCTCACTTCACAACTATATAAAATATCAGCCCTGTATAGGTCTCACTACACAGCTATATAAAATGTCAGCCCTATATAGTCTCACTTCACAGCTATATAAAATGTCAGCCCTATATAGTCTCACTTCACAGTTATATAAAATGTCAGCCCTATATAGTCTCACTTCACAGTTATATAAAATGTCAGCCATATATAGTCTCACTTCACAACTATATAAAATGTCAGCCCTATATAGTCTCACTTCACAGTTATATAAAATGTCAGCCCTATATAGTCTCACTTCACAGTTATATAAAATGTCAGCCCTATATAGTCTCACTTCACAACTATATAAAATGTCAACCCTATATAGTCTCACTTCACAGCTATATAAAATGTCAGCCCTATATAGTCTCACTTCACAGTTATATAAAATGTCAGCCCTATATAGTCTCACTTCACAGTTATATAAAATGTCAGCCCTATATAGTCTCACTTCACAGTTATATGAAATGTCAGCCCTGTATAGGTCTCACTACACAGCTATATAAAATGTTTAGAATGTCCACGGTAAAAACATATTTCACATAGATTTTTTTATAGCAGGAATATATCCCCAAATTAAAATGCACAATAACTGGAAGGCTGACTAGCGTGCAGTGACACCCTAAGACTTTTTTTTAAAAAAAGAGCCATCCAGTGCTCATAAATACATACATCCGTTAAACTGCTATTTTAACACCAATGATGTCTTATTGCAGTACATTCTATGGCAGCTTTTAATCTACTTATCTGCAGCATGCTTGAATTCATCAACCCTGCATGTATGAACTCGGAAATGAAATCGGAAAAAATATCGGGTAACTTTGGATATAAGTCCGTTACCTGTGAATTCCCCCGATTTTTTAGTCTTGGTCATCTGTGACGCTTGGTTTTCTTTGGTTTTTATTATGAAGAAGCAAGCGTCGAAAATGATTTTTATTTTCTTATTCGCTTTATCAAACGAAAATAAAGCATTTATCTTCTTTCACAGTAAACTCAGGGAGTAAAAGACTACAAGACATGATAAAGGATAGTGTCTCTTGCATTGCCATTGTAACACATATTTAGATTAAAATTCAAATAACAATCTGTCAGATCCTGAGAGCATCATAGAATAACTGCAACAGCATTGTATTATATACATTTTTTTCTAATAGTGAAGTTACTGTTCTTGAACAGTTACCTGTCAATATACAAACTCTTATATATTATTATTAAAATAAAGATTCAACAAACCAAACAGAAATTTATACTCTAAAATTCATCTAGAAGAGCTAACTTCTAAAACCCAGCAGTTAACAGGCACCCCCCGTATCTGACTTAATAAATTTTAGAGTATCATAGTCATACATTGAACAGTTTGCAACTTACAAGTTGTGTATCTTAATTGTTTCATAAACGGGTGGGAGTGGTGGGCCCATTCGAGATATATAAGTAGCGATAGTAAAACGGAAAATGCAGACTTCGAATGGTGAGAATTTACACACGTGTACCTTATATACTGGTCACTGTGTGGTTGGAAAATCATGCACTTTCCAGACTTCAGTGACGTTTAAATTGTGTTGGGGGAAATGAAAAAGAGACTCGGTGGTTATTTGTATGTGAATTGACAAAAAACTGACAAATGGCAGACACACATTGGCTGATGTAAACCTAAAATTAGTGTGTGTTTTTTCAAAAAGTCTTTATAATTGATATAGTAAGAAAGATAATTTTCTTGATCTGCTGTAGATCTACCATCAGGTTTGATATCAGGTTAACTAATTGTAACATGAAACCCTTTGAAATCGTCAAAATCGGCAGAAAGCCTAAATTGGGGAGGGTTGCAATATTCTATTTTTTTTTTAAGTTTTAGAACGTGAGAATTTGATATATTAGTATTTTTACATTGTCAACTGATGTATTGAGAATGACTGTAAAGTTAGTAGGTAGTTCGCAGTTGGTAGTTGGGGATTCGAATAACCAACTACCGACCAGCTGCCAGTTGGGAATTCGGATTCGTTATTATAATTACTATTTCATTTACACATTTTACTCGTGTTAATATGTTTGAAAATATATGTCAATAATAAATGTATGTAAATTAATATAAAATTTAAATCCCCAACTGGCAGCTGGTTGGTAGTTGGCGATTCGCAGCGAATCACCAACTGGACATTTTGAATCGCCGTCTGATGAGTATACTCGTTATGTTGAAGAACCAACCCGGCAAAAGTGTGTTATTTATTATTATAATCTTATTTTTATTGAATTGATTTGTTAAAAAAATAAAACAGCGATTTAAAAAAAAGAATCTGAATCCCCAACTGGCAGCTGGTTGATAGTTGGCGATTCGCCGCGAATCCCCAACTGGAAATTTTGAATCGTCTCCTGGTGAAAAAACTCATGGTATTGAAGAAACTGCGCGGGAATATGGAAGGATATCACCGCCATAACTCTAAGTTTGCAATTTATCGTTTGTACCTTGTGTAATGGGTGTAAATGTTTCTTTCTTCTAAGTCCTTTGTAGGAAATGAAATATTTCACCTTTGTAACTTTGCTTTTTGTCTATCCTACTATATCCTATCATTGTAAAAGTCACATACTTCCTGTCATTATATAACGAGTTCAGCATAATCACGTGTTTCAAAAGGATTCGAATTGCAAACGTTAACTATGCAGTTAGCATGTTGTACAACGCACTTGGGAAATATGCAACAATGCGAAATACACAGTTGGCATTGTCAGTTATGACGACAGGTGCCGCTAGACGTATATGAATGAATAACGACTGGTCCCTAGTAGAATCGGCGTGGCTTTGTTTTCATCGTTGGTCATATGGAACAAATGGTCAGCTACCACCATTGAGAGGAGCTCTCTGGTAGGCTGAAAAAAGTATAGGGATTTTCAGGGGGTTATATTTTTATAGTAAGCTTAATTTTGGTTGGATGAAAATGTCAAACTGGCAAATGATCACAATAAACTATAAGTTTATTACGTTTGTGTCAATAAATAATCAAAATTATGTTTTTGTGACTGACTAAATTCATTTTATCAAGGAAATTGTGTGGAAAGTAAAATTGGTAAAATTTACTTTTTTTCATGCTGAAAGTGGGGGTACCCAACTTCAGGTGGCAAAAAGTCGTAAAAGTGATACTAGGAAAGTACTTTACTATGATGTAGGACTTTTTGGTGGAGCGCGTAGTCTAGTGGTAGAGCTCCGAACCCATGATCGGAGAATCGTGGGTTTAATCCTCCGCCACGGCTATGTGTGGTGTCCTTGAGCAAGACACATGTGCATGTGCTTAGTACTGGTTCTAACCAGGAAGCATTCGAGCGTGATTTGCCCAAGTTGTGATAACTTGTTTTACAATCAAAGTAAAATAAATAAGTTTAAACTAAAGTTTTTGGTCCGCGAATGGTAGAAATAGTGAAAATTAGGTCAAACGTTATAATGTAAGTCTATGGAAAACGCAATGGTGGTGGCTGACCTAAAAGAAACCTCACACCTTTTGTGGTCAGTACCACCATTGAGAGAAGCTCTCTGATTGGCCGAAAAAATGTATAGGGATGTTCAGGGGATATATTTTATAGTAAGGTTATTTCTGGTTGGATGAAAATGTCAAACTGGCAAGAGATCACAATAAAATATATGTTAATTATGTCTGTGTCAATAAAAGAATATATTTCTGTGACTGACTAAATTCATTTTATTATGGAAACTGTATGGAAAGTAAAATTGGTGAAATTAAGTGTTTTTTCATGCTGAAAGTGGGGGTAACCAACTTGAGGGGGCAAAGAAGTGGTAAAAAGGGGGTACTTTTGACCCCATTTTGGGGACATTTTAATTTGAGTCTAGGATAGTACTTTAATATGATGTAGGACTTTTTTTTATCCACGAATGGTAGAAATAGTAAAAATAAGGTCAAACGTTATAATGTAAGTCTATGGAAAACGCAATGGTGGTAGCTGACCTAAATGTGTAAGGCTGTATTTAGAGTCGCGAATTCTGATGACTGTTTACATCAAATATTTCCTTTCGCAACTTCTTGGGTTGTTTACAGGGGACCTGTCTGTAATTTTGCAGCACCACTGAACGTTATAATAGGAAGTTAGGATTTATTACAATGATGACGTTCAGCGTCAGCACAGTCGAAATAGTCCGGTACCCTGTCCAAATACATTCCCTACACTCATTACAAAGGGAGTGAACATTGGAATAAAAAGATATTCGTGACTGACTGCAGCCGAAACACATATCGAAACATGCATCAAATTCTAAAAATACATTTTACGCAACAAGTTATGTTTAATCTGACACGAAGAGACAAAACTTATGTAACGTTTACAATTATAGGATATAAAAGGATAGACAAATAGCAAAGTTACAAAGGTTTCATTCCCACAAAGAACTAAGAAGAAAGAAACATTTACACCAATTGCACAAAGAACAAACAACAAATTTCAGACTAAGAGTTATGGCGGTGATACCCTTCCATACGGGAACGGTGATTATTTATTGTTATGAACTGTTTTTCTATAGAATTAATTTGTTCTCGAAAACAAATATCGATTTGAAAAAAATCCGAATCCCAAATTGGCAATTTTGAATCACCGTCTTTTGAGTATATTCGTTTAATTGAAAAACCAAACCACCATTGGTGTTATAATCATCCTAAACCGGTTTTCTTTATTGAATTTATTTAATAAACACAATCCGAATCCCCAACTGGCAGGTGGTTGATAGTTGGTGATTTGCGACGAATCCCAAACTGGAAATGTTGAATCGCCGTCTGATGAGTATACTCGTTATATTGTGGAAACGACGCTGTGCTGGTGTCTTTATTATTATTTTGAGCTGTTTTTCTATTGAATTGATTTGTTAAAATAATAAAACAGCGATTTAATAAACAAACTCCGAATCCCCAACTGACATGCAGTTTCACTGTTTGCTCGGTACTATCTGAAAAAAAATCCGAATCCCCATCTGGCCATTTTGAATCACCGTCTGGTGAGTATATTCGCTTTATTGAATAACAAAACCACCACTGGTGTTATAATGTTTTAATCAATACATGGGAGTACATACAAGACAAACGCCATCATATATATATTTAATTATGTTCTCCGAGATAGTATTAGAAAGTAATACAATATAGTAAATATTAGATGAATAAGATTGTATTGTACAGACATACATTGTAGTAGTTTGCTTACTTCGCGACAAATGGAAGCGCAATATTATGTCCTAATTCCCGATATAGATGAAACATGCTTTCTTGTTGCAAGTAAGATTTTCCTCCCATTATTCAGCTACTCCATTTGTAATGAACGAAAATAAGCTGACTGCATGAAGAAATCGGTACTGATGAAACACTGTCAAGGAATGATCCCCCTCAGATCATCTGTTGTGCTCATGATTATTTTGTTGTAATCCATAGTAGAAATAAGCTGAAACGGTTAAATTACATTAATAATTACCATTGGCCCCTTTTGATGATTGTCACTCTTTCATTTAGTGTTTCTGTACACGTTGTCTATGTCACGATATTGATTGTCTCTTCATAGTTAATGAAACCACTACAGGTATTTAAAGCACCGACATCTCAATCCATCTGTAACCCGAGCCTCTGTTTAGCATTCCTGAAATGTGTTGAATAGTTTCTTATTTTCATAATTCATGTAACAATTTTCTGTTTAACAGGAAACACAGAACATGACGGTGTATAAATTTATTTTTAACATTTACTCAATGTAAGAATACTGCTCGAATCCCCGTCTGGCAACAGTCTCCAGGATGATAGATATACAGCATTATGTATCTTTATCAATCGTCTCTCACCGCTGATTCAAGTGGGAAAGCTATCAGTTACTTGCGGAGATGGGGTGTGCTCAAATACTGGTTAATTCCAGGAAACAGTGGTTAGGTGATCGTCTGTTAGCCCTCGATGGCATGAGAATGGATTGTGACAGTAAATCAGATACTGGGACCATGTTAACAAAAAGTATTTGAAAAACATGATGTTTTTCCAGAAGACTAGGAAATGCACATATTATGAAAAATTAAGAACAATCACTACCAGTTCACCAGGCAGTGTTCTAAAATTTTAATGACAATTCAAAGATTAAAGTTGGAAGTAGCCCTGTACAGGAATAAAAAATTCAAGTTAATGTAATAATAATGGATGACAGTGCGACTACTATAGCCAAGATAAATACCAGAAAAAATGACTTGAATGGACTCGTAGATAAAACTCTGAAGATATTATGTTGAGTAGCAGGTCACTGGTGATCCAACCTTTATTGACAGTACATGGTTTAACCACTAGGCCCCTAACATTTCAAACTTTTACAACTATTGATGTTCATCAATTATCGAGTATATATGAAATGTATAAAAGCAATTTAACAGTAATTACATTATAAATTACAAATATTATAATTGCTATTTAGTGCATCATTTAAAAATATGAAAGTTACTTCTGCAATGAAACTTCATTTATAAAAATTTACAACAGATAATTTTTACAATTTTAGGGAAAGGGAAGTTAACATTTAGCACTGTAGCTTGGTAACAAGCAAGGTGACATGTATTTTTTATTTTATTTCATGATATTGTTTGTTGTTGTGCTTCTTTGTAGAAAGAATGAAACAATTCTCCACGTAGAACATTTTTTTTATTGAATTGGTGTGAATTGGTGTGAAAATGCATCGATTGCAGCCATTTTATGAAAAGGGGAGGTAACATTTAGCATTGTAACTTTGTAACAAGCATGGTGACCTGTATTTTTTATTTTATTTTCTGACATAGTTTGTTATAATGCCTCTTTGTAGAAAGAATGAAACAATTCTCCGCATTAGAACTTTTTTTATTATTGAATTGGTGTCAAAATGCATCATTTACGGCCATTTTATGAAAAGGGAGGTAACATTTAGCTCTGTAACTTAGTAACAAGCATGGGGACATCTATTTTTTGTTTTATTTTCTGATATAGTTTGGTTTAGTGCCTCTTTGTAGAAATAATGAAACAATTCTCCGCGTTACAACTTTTTTTATTATTGAATTAGTGTAAAAATGCATCGTTTGCGGCCATTTTATGAAAAAGGGAGGTAACATTTAGCAATGTAACTTAGTAACAAGTAAGGTAATATATGTTTTTTATTTTATTTTCTGATATAGTTTGTTAAAGTGCCTCTTTGTAGAAAGAATGAAACAATTCTCTGCATTAGAACTTTTTTTATTATTGAATTAATGTCAAAATGCATCGTTTACGGCCATTTTATGAAAAGGGATGTAACATTTAGCACTGTAACTTAGTAACAAGCATGGGGACATATATATTTTTTTTATTTTCTGATATAGTTTGTTATGGTGCCTCTTTGTAGAAAGAATGAAACAATTCTCCGCTTTAGAACTTTTTTTATTTTTAAATTAGTGTAAAAATACATCGTTAACGGCCAATTCTATAATCGTAGAAATTTATGAAAATTACTGTATGAAATGTGAAACTCAAAAGAGCATCACGACTTTTTCTGTTTTAGATACTTTATCTTTTGTTACATGAGTGACAACAATATTTTGTTGAAATATATCACTTTGTTAGTAAATTAAACAAGATTTATAACTTACACCATTTTGTTGTTTTTTCTTTAAAAAATGTAAAAAGGTGTAGTTTAAAAATAGTCCTAGCAAAAAAACAAGCATGGGGACCTATATATTTTTTTAGTGTTTTAAACTTGTCTTACTTCAAAGTACTTGTGTGCAAAATTTAAAAAAAATCTCCGCGCTAGAACTTACTCGAAGAAACGTCTTTAAGTGTAACACTCGTCTTTAAAAATGAAAGATATAAATTTAGTTGCCGTAGGCCTTCATGTTATATACATATATACCATCTGAATTTCTTAGACATAATTTAAAATTGCTCTTTATATCAAGTTAAGGAGGGGCGTTTCTTTTTTGTCAGTATAGAAATGGAACGTAGGCCTCATTCTAAAGCTTAATTTTGTGTAAAGGCAATACTGTTTTCACTACAGACCCATTCAATTTTATCGTGTATTTTGTATTTCTTTCTAACTCGATCATATATACTTTTTTCTCTCGTGGACGATGATATACTATTAATAACCAAACTATAAACTATTTCATATCTTTTTTTTTTCAGAACGCAAGGGGAAATCGTATAAGAATGCGAATAATTCAAAGAAAATAAACGTCAGGAAGATCATTTTTCAGGTACTTGTAATATAAGAAACATAAGATATAAATTATAAGTCTTTTCAAATCAATGGACCCGAAGGTTGAAATGAGCTTTTAATTTAGCGCTTTTTCATGCACTGCCATTTGCAGCACTTTGGAAGACATAAATTTTGTTTATTGCAAGTTTATTTCTCATGAATATACAATTGGAGTTTAGTCATTACCTTTACTTTTTCATAATAATGCCCAAAGTATATACCAACATGTCATATTTAAGAATTATCCAGCATCCGTATGTTTGAGTCTGTGAATGGAACAGCGAGGAATATGCCATTTTTGTGATCACAGTTAAACTGAATTGCAAAATAGACACAGAAACCAAGTTCATCATGTTTTATCGAAACATTCCAGTAAAGATGTTTTTTTTATTGTAAAATGTATCCGAAACTAAAATGTTTAGCATCAGACGGGCCTATGGACTAGTGACAGATGTTTATTCATACAACAATTTATCGTTATACATTGTATTTAATTTCTATTAAAACTATCAGAGTTCGAATAACATAGTTGAAGATGAAATCTAGAAGAAAACAATGAGGCGTCATTTTTTTATACATTTGAGAGCAACACAGATAAACAGCTAGAGAAGAGAGAGATATTATCAACTGAATAATTGTTGTAATAAATAATATATACTATTCTTTTTTAGAAACTCGTAATAGACACGTTGTTGATGACGATAAAGTTGACGTTGGTGATAACGATGAAGTGAACGTTGGTGATAACGATAAAGTGGACGTTGGTGATGACGATGAAGTTGACGTTGGTGATGACGATAAAGTTGACGTTGGTGATAACGATAAAGTGAACGTTGGTGATGACGATAAAGTGGACGTTGGTGATGACGATGAAGTGGACGTTGGTGATGACGATGAAGAGGACGTTGGTGATAACGATAAAGTTGACGTTGGTGATGACGATGAAGTGGACGTTGGTGATAACGATAAAGTGGACGTTGGTGATAACGATGAAGTGGACGTTAGTGATAAGATGAAGTTGACGTTGGTGATAACGATGAAGTGAACATTGGTGATAACGATAAAGTGGACGTTGGTGATAACGATGAAGTGGACGTTGGTGATAACGATAAAGTGGACGTTGGTGATGACGATGAAGTTGACGTTGGTGATGACGATAAAGTTGACGTTGGTGATAACGATAAAGTGAACGTTGGTGATGACGATAAAGTGGACGTTGGTGATGACGATGAAGTGGACGTTGGTGATGACGATGAAGAGGACGTTGGTGATAACGATAAAGTTGACGTTGGTGATGACGATGAAGTGGACGTTGGTGATAACGATAAAGTGGACGTTGGTGATGACGATGAAGTGAACGTTGGTGATAACGTTAAAGTTGACGTTGGTGATGACGATGAAGTGAACGTTGGTGATAACGATTAAGTGAACGTTGGTGATGACGACAAAGTGAACGATGGTGATGACGGAAAAGTGGACGTTGGTAAAGAAGAAGCAAACGATGGATAAGATGAAGTCAGCGAATTAGTAAAAGAAGGTAATGGCATAAGATTAAATTACTAAATAGCATACATATATGTTTGATAGCTTGTACACCATAAGCTCATTTATCTCTATCAGACTGATACATTCATAGAGGAGGTTACATTCTTACTCATCTATTATTGAATTTATTAAACGAGTTAGCAAAAAATATTTTTTCGAGGCTCTTCCGAGTGTAATATTATGTTTGCCAATGAGTGTGATAAATTAAAAAATAAATGAGTACGAATGATTACTCCTATCACATAACTCAGATATAAAGTGCTATTACCATTTATTAAACATATCGTGTCTATAAGGAACGAGAAAAAGCCCGGCATATTTGCTTCCGACACTCGTCGTATGACGCAATGTTTAAAAAATAACGACATCAACACCATTATATATTCGGAGAAGCCGGAACGTAGTTTGGCATTTTACGTAAGAGAGCCGAGTAAAACGGAAAACACAGAACGAGGAATAGAAAGCGATATTGCACTAGGTTTAATGAAATCCAATATATATCATAAATTTATTATGGTACTTCATCGTAAGGTATAATAATATTATAGAACGAAAAATTACAGCTATAAACAATCTTATTGAAAGGTCGATTTCAGGTTGTTTCGTGTATTTTTTGTTAACTTCACTCATTATTTATAAATGACTCAATGTAATAATATTGTTCCTTTCAGAACAATTTCTGAAAAGGAATAAATATAAAATATACGTGGATTCTGAGGAATGGAAATATGTTAAAGTGATAGGTGGAGATAGAAGGAAACTGAATGGGCCCATCAAAGTACTTAGCAAGATAATATCCGAAAAGAATCCACACTGTGTTCTTGTATTTAAGGAAAACCGAGTGAAAAGACCGAAAAATCGTAAAAAGAATTGCGCGTACTTCCACGGTTTAGCATAGTGTAAATATGATGGGTGTATCAAATATCATTTTACTATAAAGAAAACACCACAACCAAACAGAAGGATAAAGGTTCACGTTTAAATAATTGGCCAAATAAAACACAACAATGATCTAATAAGCAAAAAGTACCAGAGACCAACTACTGGATGTGATAGAGAAGAAATGGTTAAAAAATTGAAAGCGAAAGGAACGACATCAACTTACTATAAAAATCTGAGCAATGCAACTCGCACAAGTTTGGATAGTGGCAACTACAATGGAGTTCCAACAAAATGAGCACTGCGGCAAATGTTGCACGAAGTAATTTCTAAAGAACTCTTAGACAGGGATATCTTTAAAGAAATCGACATTATCCGTGATACATTGTCAGGTTTGTTTCTAGGTGGATATGTTCGTTTTTTTTTCTCTAAAAACCCGTTTACCATTGGCATGTTTTCTGATACTCGAATAAAAATCGGAATCGACCTAATCAAGAAAGGAGCAGGTGAATTTCACCTCGATGCTACTGGATCTGTTGTGGACAAGGTACCTGAACAGACACAAAGTATTTCATTATGCCTTTGTTGAACGAAGAAGTCATGGCGACCCCCCGATTCCTCTTGCCGAACGTATATCAAACAGCCACACTGTTCCCGATATCACCAATTTTTTTAACTCGGGTGAGGTATTCTATAAAATAACGCAACAGGCGTTATTATATTCCACAAAAAGTTGAAGTAGACAACAGTTGGGCGCTAATACACAGTGTGAATTTAGCCATGAATCAAATGCCCACCAGCACTTACATACAGAATATTTGGGACGGTAAAATACCATATTGCAAACTACACATATACCACGTGGCGGTATTTCTAAGGGATACAGATCGATCTGTTAAAAATATGGTGATGCACTGCGTAGGTACGATGATTAAAGCAGAATCGTTACAGAGGCTAACGGCATTATTTGAACTTCTCTGTCATGTAACGCTATCTAGACGAGCGCCTTCAGACAAAACCATGAAGTTACTTAATAGTCTTATTGAAGAAGGTGATCTGCCTGAAGCCAAGTTAGATTAGTTTAATCATATTTTATTGCATTTATAATTGCAGCAATGGGGTTTGGCCACAAGTTCTCACAACATTAGTTACGGCCCTTCCCCTAAAATATTACAAATAATTGAGGAAGAAAAAATTAACATGACATGGCATAACACATGATAAAGGGTTAATACAAAATGAAAAGAGACGTACCACAGTGTGTACACAGTTCCATCAGTTAATACCAATTGAAATAATAGAGAAAAATTATTTCTTAAAAAATCAGTAATATCAATTTCATTTAGTTTTTATAAGGTTAAAAAAAAAAGAAGACTGGAAAAGGAATAGGAATGCAATAGATGCATTTAGACACTATGCAGACTTGTAACACAACAATAAAAAAAGATTAACCCGGTATGATATCTACATTGTTGTCATTAAGGTAACTGTTTACATATTCTAGATATATATCAATATTGATTATGAATGTTTGTCAGTCGTTATAGAAAGCTTCTTCTTTTTTTTTTTTTTTCTTATTGGATATAACAATGCTTTTTATGACGGATTTCTTAATTAGTACTCGGATTCAAATCTTTTTGAAGATTTAATAAAGTGTTGTACAGCTTTAAATATTTAATTGAGCTAAAAAATTCAATTCTTGAAGCTACATATAAGTCACATTTAAAAAAGTAGTGCTCAGCGTCTTCAGTCAAATATCCACAAGTACAGACGGGATTATTTTTTAAATGGTTAAAATACAAATCACTATTCAAATTACTGCAGTTATTTCTGATTCTAGCATGCAGAGTTGATAAGTATCTGTTTCCCTCCGAGTAATAATTTGGAGGTTTTTTAGGTGACATTCTTATATTGTTTTTAAAGGCAGATATACTTGAGTCTATCGCTCTTACTGCTGGGTCTAACTTGTTCCACAATGCTATCGAGGAAGGTATACAAGATTGCCTATTTATTTCAGTTCTGCAGTAAGGAGTTGCTACATTATCCGAATTTCTTAATTGATAGTCAGTAGTGTTGCGAATCAATGGAGGAATCAAGTCGCCTATATGGGAAGGGACCATATTATTTGTGGCTTTGTACATGAACATAAGTTTTTGTTGCTTTCGCCTTTCTTTGAGAGAAACCCATCCACACTCTCTATAAAGATTTTGTAAAGAAACTGATCTTGTTAATCCGGTTACAATTCTTGCTGCTTCATTTTGTAATTTTTCAAGTGATTCAGCAATATGATTTGGGCATCCATCCCAAACAATTGATGAATATTCAAAAAGGGGTCTAACATATGATAAGTAAATTTGATTTAGGGCATTTCTACTAAGGGTAAATTTCAATTTTCTCATTAATCCTACCACTTTAGATGCTGATTTTTTTAATATTTTCTATATGAGTATCCCATTTACCAGTGTTACTTAAGGTTAATCCAAGATGTTTGTGATTATTAACGAAAGTGACTGGGGTGTTATTAAACATAAGTTGAGACAAAGCCTCACATTGATTAAAAGTAAATAGCATAGCTTCAGTTTTATCTGGATTAAACTTAACTAGCCACTGACTGGCCAAATTAGAGATCATTTTCAAATCATGATTTATAATCCCTTCTATATCTTGAAGAGTTGCGGCTGAACAGAAAAGTGAACTGTCATCCGCATACAATCTTGTTTAACTTAACAATGATTCTGTTATGTCATTGACGAAAATAAGAAACAGTAATGGGCCAAGTACAGAGCCTTGATGAACACCTGCCGATATAGATTTGAGATCAGAGTTACACGTTTGAATCACCACTCTTTGTTTTCTTTCACTAAGATAGTTATTAATCCAATTGAGCATATTGCCATTTACTCCATTTTCTTTAAGTTTAAATGATAAACCTTTGTGCCAGACTCTATCAAATTCTTTAGAAATATCACAAAATATCATACAGGAATGCTGTTTACCGACAAATGATTGGCAAATATGATGATATATATCAATGAGTTGAAAACTTGTCGAGTGGTAAGGTAGAAAAACCCGATTGATATTTATATAATAAATTATTGCTTATTAAAAAATTATACAAATATTTGAACACTAATCTTTCTAATAATTTTCCGGTGCAGCTTAATAATGACACTGGTCTATAATTACTAACCATGGATTTATCTCCTTTTTTAAATATAGGAATTACATTTGCTGTTTTCCACCTATCTGGAAAAATACTTTCTGATAGAGAGCGATTAAATAATAATGTTAATGGTTTAGATACTGATTTGGCAACTCCTTTTAACATTTTATGACTTATAACATCCGGCCCACTTGCCTTATTTGGATTCAATGAGAGAATTACATCTTCTACTTCTGTTTCTGTTACCATGACGTTATCAAGAACATTATGAGTTTTCAATGAAATTTGGGGAAGATGAATATTATCTTCATTTATACACGAGATAGATGCAAAGTAGGAATTCAAACAGTCAGCTTTTTCATGATCAGTTAGAAAGAACTCAGTTTCACCTGTCGTTGTGGCACGACATAATGATTATTTTGTTATACATGAATTCCTTAAAAATATTCCTAATGTGTTTTTTTCAATCGCATAACAAGCGCTGGCGAGTTTTCAACTTGAGGTCTCATGAAACTGAGTCAAGTTTGGGCCTGTACGTAAGCGTAACTTGAACAAAGTCTTTACTGCCACGCCCATATATTGAAATATAGTATCAACGTGCAAATTTTGTTGTATTTTAACAGATTTGACACGACACATGTTGATTCTACCAAATACTATTTCACTCCAAGAGTCTTGTCTTTTAGCGCATACATCTGCTAACTTTTCTTCCAAAGGTGCGGACGGGATAAACATTTTCATAGGTTTGTCATCAATGTAATTGGATTTACCACAAAATAAACAATCATCTTTAACATTAAACATACTTTCCGAACGAAGAACTCGCTTAACACTGCTTGTTGATCGACTTTCTGTTTCAAGTTTTCTTTTCTGACTATTAACAAATTTTGCATTAGTATATGGCAATCGGCAAGTCTTGTGCACATTTTGACCTGGTTACAAAGTGACACCATCATTGCGCTCTTTGCTAGCTCTGTTGATACCCTTACAACCTTTGACTCTCAGTTTTACAATACAATGACCATTTTCAAGACTTTCTGTACACAACGGGCATGCGTCAATTCTTCTTTTATTGACTATAAACAGCTTACAGAAAGATATTATCGTACAATTGAATACCTTTATAAAATATTATATCATTAATTGATACCGTGTATTAAACAGTAATAGAACAGTGCTGCGTGAACAATACTGGATAATGATAAATTTCAGAGAAACGTGTACTACTCGCGCCAGCAGTCGCCAGTGATAAGCTCGTTTCTAAATTGAACGCTGACATTTTTAAGCTGCATTTTATATACAAACGAAAAACTTAAAATACTCAGATTGATAAATTTTCGTCAATAAATTGATTGAATTTCTATTCGCTGAGCTGTTCAATCTGTACAAAAGTATGTAATTTGATTAAATTACATAAAATTATGCCAAATTAAATGTTTATTAAAGCCGAAAGTATAAAAAATTTCATAGTATTCGGTTAGTACAACTGTCCGAATTATAACCAAGAATAAAAGTACTTAAATGAGCTCCGATTTTGTCCTATTTTCATTTCTGTGGTCAAATTAAGTAATAGTTTAGAAACTGCAAAACAATTTCTATTGCAATTAGTCCGAGGTTAAATTTATTTTTATCCATCTAATAGTTGTTGGTTTATGCACATGTCAGACAGGAAGGCGATACTATGGTAACACGATAAAACGATGGTGATGGTATGACGATATAACACGATATGGATGGTACGATAGTATAATTCTTTAACTTAGACAAATCACGTCCGATGTCTTTATTGGTAGAACTAGTACTAAGCATATGCGGATAAAGTGTCTTGCTCAAGGACACCACACGTAGGAGTGGCCGAGGATCATATTCACGACTTTCCCCAATCCCGATGCTGGATGGGACGTTCTTCTACTTGACCACAGTGCCATCGTATTGCTGTGGTATCGCGTGTATCTGATAAAGCGATAGCACGATAGGCCTAACGCAACCCCGTATAAAGTCAATAGAAATAATATATAGTGTTCAAATCTGTTTAATATAACATATATCATATACACATATGTTACGATTCCATGTTTTGTATCTGGTTAACCATATATATGTAAACTTGTTTCTCAGACAATGCATACAAGTTGTCTCTCTGATTTATTTTCTTTTTTATAGTGTATTCGAAATGTCTGGCGTGTTGTTTACATACACCTATTATTTATATGACACCAAGTTAGTCATATTTGTAACTGTGTATTATAATAAAATAATGTAATTGTATTGGATTTATTACCTCTTTATTATTTCAGTTCCACTTCTCCATCGTTATTCGTTTTATTATATCCCCTATTTTTTATGTTTATATTCAGGAAAGAAATGGCTTGGTGGGAGGACAAAAGTGGATAACTCACAGATAGAAGAAGTTCTTCCTTTTTGTCCATGGGGCGGAGAAGCAGACTGGATAACGTTGCAAAATAAGTTCACAGTGGATAACCATTTATTCATATTCCACATATTGATTAATTCAAACAAACGTGTACGGCAATTGCTGCTTGAACATGACCATATTAGACATCTGCTTGTTAAGATCTCCGATTTTTACAACAAACAGCAATGGGCAGAAGGGAAGTTGTGTTGGGCAAGGGCCACTGCCCCAGAACTATTTGAAAATGACGATGAAAGTGTTAGCCTGTATAGAACAGAGCATAATTTCTTCGTTAGACATTATTCAACGCTACAGGAACATGACTCAAAAAGCATTTGTTTTAATGAGGCATGCAAAGATCGCATTATTAGTCGAACGTCTGGAGAAATAGTGTTGCGGTAAGTTACATATCAACAAAACAGTTATGTTATAAAACAAATAAATTTGATAATTGTACAAATTAAGATGTTACTTTGATATATATTTGTTTCTGTTTATTTTAGGACAATTTTAATTTATCGATTCAAAAATAACTAAATATAACAAGAGGCCCAAGAGGGCCTGAGGACGCCCTACTGACTCATAGTGGCTATAGTACTTTTTGAAATTCTCCTATGCAATAGAAACATCGGGTGGGGTTATTTTTAACCCTAGGAACATCATTTGAACAAATCTAACAAAACTATAGTTGGTCATCATAACTACATAAACATTTTGAGTTATAACAACGAATCCGAATCTTCAACTGGCAGCTGGTCGGTAGTTGGTTATTCGAATCCCCAACTACCAACTGCGAACTACCTACTAACTTTACAGTCATTTATTAAGAAAGATGTTTTATTTTTTTATATGGCTTACTTTATAATTTGATTTCAGGACAACGTATTGTAACATGTTAATATTCGAAGATTTGCAAAACTGGAAAAAGTTAAAATGGGGATAGCTGTATTACATTCTATTTGTTTTGAATTCTAGACGGTAAAACTTTATTATATTGGTATTTTTGCATTATCAGTTAATGTATCAAAAAAGTAAATGTGCTTTTTCTATTTTGACGTCAGGATTACTTACTGCAATATGTTATATTTTAAAATGACAAGTTAAATGCCCCTTTAAATGCACGTGCTTAATCACAACGTGCTTTGTCACAACGAGCTATGTCATAACGTGCTTAATCATAACGTGCTATGTCACAACGTGCTTAATCACATGTTGCTATGTCACAACGTGCTATGTCGTAACGTGCTTAATCATAACGTGCTTTGTCATAACGTGCTTAATCGCAACATGCTATGTCACAACGAGCTAAATCACAACGTGCTGTCACAACATGCTTAGTCACAACGTGATAGGTCCGTGCTATGCCACAACGTGCCAAGTCACATCGTGATAAGTCACAACGTGCTATGTCATAATGTGCTATGTCACAGCGTGGTAAGTAACAACATGCTTAGGCACAACGTGCTATGTCACAACGTGCTACGTCACAACGGGCTATGTCACAACGTGCTACGTCACAACATGCTATGACACAACATGCTACGTCATTACGTGCTATGTCACAACTTGCTACGTCACAACGTGCTACGTCACAACGGGCTACGTCACAACGTGCTTTGTCACAACATGCTACATCACAAAGTGCATGTCACAAAGTGCTATGCCACAACGTGCTATGTCACAACGTGCTACGTCACAACGTGCTATGTCACAACGTGCTATGTCACAACGTGCTAAATCACAACGTACTATGTCACAACATGCTATGGAATAACGTGCTATGTCACAACGTGCTACGTCACAACGTGCTACGTCACAACGTGCTATGTCACAACGTGCTACGTCACAACGTGCTACGTCACAACGTGCTATGTCACAACTTGCTATGTCACAACGTGCTACGTCACAACGGGCTACGTCACAACGTGCTATGTCACAACATGCTAAGTCACAACGTGCTACGTCACAACGTGCTACGTCACAACGTGCTTTGTCACAACGTGCTACATCACAAAGTGCATGCCACAAAGTGCATGCCACAAAGTGCTATGCCACAACGTGCTATGTCACAACGTGCTTCGTCACAACGTGCTATGTCACAACGTGCTATGTCACAACGTGCTACATCACAAAGAGCTATGTCACAACGTGCTATGTCACAACGTGCTAAATCACAACGTGCTATGTCACAACGTGCTATGTCACAGCATGCTTTTCACAAAATGCTAAATCACAACGTACTATTTCACAACGTGCTTAGTTAAAGACGTTTCTTCGAATAAGTTCTAGCGCGGAGATTTTTTTTAAATTTTGCACACAAGTACTTTGAAGTAAGACAAGTTTAAAACACTAAAAAAATATATAGGTCCCCATGCTTGTTTTTTTGCTAGGACTATTTTTAAACTACACCGTTTTACATTTTTTAAAGAAAAAACAACAAATTGGTGTAAGTTATAAATCTTGTTTAATTTACTAACAAAGTGATATATTTCAACAAAATATTGTTGTCACTCATGTAACACAAGATAAAGTATCTAAAACAGAAAAAGTCATGATGCTCTTTTGAGTTTCACATTTCATACAGTAATTTTCATAAATTTCTACGATTATAGAATTGGCAATTAACGATGTATTTTTAAACTAATTTAAAAATAAAAAAAGTTCTAACGCGGAGAATTGTTTCATTCTTTCTACAAAGAGGCACCATAACAAACTATATCAGAAAATAAAATAAAAAATATATGTCCCCATGCTTGTTACTAAGTTACAGTGCTTAATGTTACATCCCTTTTCATAAAATGGCAGTAAAAGATGCATTTTGACACTAATTCAATAATAAAAAAAAGTTCTAATGCAGAGAATTGTTTCATTCTTTCTACAAAGAGGCACTTTAACAAACTATATCAGAAAATAAAATAAAAAATTATATGTTACCTTTCTTGTTACTAAGTTACATTGCTAAATGTTACCTCCCTTTTTCATAAAATGGCCGCAAACGATGCATTTTTACACTAATTCAATAATAAAAAAAGTTGTAACGCGGAGAATTGTTTCATTCTTTCTACAAAGAGGCACTAAACCAAACTATATCAGAAAATAAAACAAAAAATAGATGTCCCCATGCTTGTTACTAAGTAACAGAGCTAAATGTTACCTCCCTTTTCATAAAATGGCCGTATATGATGCATTTTGACACTAATTCAATAATAAAAAAAGTTCTAATGCGGAGAATTGTTTCATTCTTTCTACAAAGAGGCATTATTACAAACTTTATCAGAAAATAAAATAAAAAATACAGGTCACCATGCTTGTTACAAAGTTACAGTGCTAAATGTTACCTCCCCTTTTCATAAAATGGCCGCAATCGATGCATTTTCACACCAATTCAATGAAAAAAATGTTCTACGTGGAGAATTGTTTCATTCTTTCTACAAAGAAGCACAACAACAAACAATATCATGAAATAAAATAAAAAATACATGTCACCTTGCTTGTTACCAAGCTACAGTGCTAAATGATAACTTCCCTTTTCATAAAATGGCCTAAAATTGTGAAAATTGTGAAAATTATCTGTTGTAATTTTTTTAAATGAAGTTTCATTGCAGAAGTAACTGTCATATTTCTAAATGATGCACTAAATAGCAATTATAATATTTGTAATTTATAATGTAATTACAGTTATATTGCTATTATACATTTCATAATTATATACTGGGTAATTGATGAACATCAATAGTTGTAAAAGTTTGAAATGTTAAAGGCCTAGTGGTAAAACCATGTACTGTCAATCAAGGTTGGATCACCAGTGACCTGCTACTCAACATAATATCTTCAGAGTTTTATCTACAAGTCCATTCAAGTCATTTTTTCTGGTATTTATCTTGGCTATAGTAGTCGCACTGTCATCCATTATTATTACATTAACTTGAAATTTTTATTCCTGTACTGGGCTACTTCCAACTTTAATCTTTGAATTGTCATTAAAATTTTAGAACACTGCCTGGTGAACTGGTAGTGATTGTTCTTAATTTTTCATAATATGTGCATTTCCTAGTTTTCTGGAAAAACATCATATGTTTTTCGAATATTTTTTGTTAACATGGTCTCAGTATCTGATTTACTGTCACAATCCAATGTTTGTTTGTATGTAAGCTTAATTGACATCACCACCAGTTTCCCATTTGGGTGATGCACCCAGAAGAGTGAACAGTTTAGACTTTTTAGGTTTGTGGGGGATAGTGCAGGAAACACATATCATAGAAACCTAATCATATGTTTCACCTGATTCTTTTGCTTGGTGTATAGCACCATCATAAAAGTCCTCAGTTTAAAGTCCCATCTGAATGACAGTTAGCACTGTAAGTTAGCCAGCCTCAGGTATCAAACTCTCAACCCTGAGCTAGAAGTATCTTGCTCTACTGACTGAGCTCATCAGTCTGGCTAAAAAAACGACAATGTATTTTAATAAAACAGCACAATATATGGGTATGGTTTGACAACTCATGGGCTATAACTGAGCAGTAATTCGTGTTATGATATCTATGATCAAACCATTGAACAAAATCTTATGGTTATAAACTTGCATACATGTATGTGGACATTTTTTACTGAATGAAACTGTTATGTTATGTAACAAGCAGTCAAGGGGTTGCAAGCTCAAATCCCCACTTGGCCAGTCTCTGTGATGATTTAAATATATGCAAATTCCAACATTGTGTCTCATGTTCATTCATCTTTAATCACTGATTCAAGTGGGAAAGTTGTCAGTTATTTGCACGGATATTGGGTGTGCCAAACCAGTAGTCACAGGTTTGATCCCCCTCAGATCATCTGTTGTGCTCATGATTATTTTGTTGTAATCCATAGTAGAAATAAGCTGAAATGGTTAAATTACATTAATAATTACCATTGGCCCCTTTTGATGATTGTCACTTTTTCATTTAGTGTTTCTGTCGCATTGTCTATGTCACGATATTGATTGTCTCTTCATAGTTAATGAAACCACTACAGGTATTTAAAGCACCGACATCTCAACCCATCTGTAACCTGAGCCTCTGTTTAGCATTCCTGAAATGTGTTGAATAGTATCTTATTTTCATAATTCATGTAGCAATTTTCTGTTTAACAGGAAACACAGAACATGACAGTGTATAAATTTATTTTTATTATTTACTCAATGTAAGGATACTGATCGAATCCCCGCCTGGCAACAGTCTCCAGGATGATAGATATACAGCATTATGTCTCTTTATCAATCGTCTCTCACCGCTGATTCAAGTGGGAAAGCTATCAGTTACTTGTGGAGATGGGGTGTGCTCAAATACTGGTTAATTCAAGGAAAGAGTGGTTAAGTGATCGTCTGTTAGCCCTCGATGGCATGAAAATGATGTAAATATTCAACCAATGAATCACTTTTTATAGTTGTTCATCTCTAGAAATCATAAAGTAAGTTATCATTTTATGTGATACATTAATATTGATCAGTGAGTTATGTTAAAGCATCAACTAACCTTATACTCAATTGCTTTGTGCTGCTGTCAAATGATTTTGGACTTTTCCTGTTTAATCAATGTGTCTTGTTTGTTTCCACTGTTCTTATACTTCCACATATACAGTTTATGTATAACGTTGACCCATATAAGTGTCTTCCATAGTGTCCTTCAATACAAAACTTTTACATGCATCCGGTCAGCTAAATGTCAAAATTCAAGATTAATTCTTCCTTGTATCCATCCTGGTATGAATAATATTGTTTCAGGTAAATTCATTATGTATTCAGCGCTTTGGAACAAATTCACAAATGATCCATATCCGAAAAATGAGTTATCCGAAATGTTACCACTACGAGTAGTGATTATATTTGCGTAGTTGTTTCTTCGACTTCGTTATGTACAAGCACTTCTGGTGGTTTAGAACGAAAAACAATATACTCTTCCGTGCTTTTCGATCGCTTCCTTGACAAAATTTACATTTCTGACATCTCGAAATGAAAATACTTCGCTCTGTAAATATCCTAATGCGACTCGACTTTTAATTAACCAAACGGCGACATTAGACCCCGAAACTGAAAGTAACAGAAAGGAATTATGCGCGTAGCGATGCGCAGTAACAACCCGCAGAAACGTCTTTAAAACATGTTATGTCACAACGTGCCAAGTCACAACTAGCTCAGTCATAAATAAGTTACAAGGACCCGATTTCCCGATAATCAGAGCCTTTTATTTAGTAAGTAACAAAGATTCTTAAACTGTCTTAAATCCAAAAAATATTTCGTGAGAAACCGACGACGAATCCTGTCTGAAGATTCCAATGTGGGCAATGATTAGGATGATATGTTGTTACAAAATTAATACGACCATATGTTTTATTTGTTTTTGGAAGAATATGATGGTGTACATTTTCGGTCATTGTCCCTTGCTGTCGGAATGTCAAGTTTCACATTGTTTTCCTAATATCCGTGCTCAGTGAGATGTTGTAATAATTCGTTTCATTGGCTTTATTTCTGTGCATGTACGACGTATTCGCAGTGCCGAACTGTACGGAATGTTTTAACAAATATGTTTTGGGTGACAACTATTTGGAAGAAAATGTTGATGTGTAAGTCAGTGTGTTGTGATATGATTTATGTTATATGCTTGATATTAAATTTCATAATGGACGGTAGTTTCGATAATATTCCTAAATATTTGAGCATACTGTAATGACATATTATCTACATCTGAAAAATGTTTAGTTAGTAACAAAACTGACAGATGTAACGTTATTAATAAGTTTGTTTGCGAACAGGCACGACTCTACTGTTTACCCTGCCAGCGTTGAGTGCTAAAAGCTTAAACGAGAGTTTATTGTTCATTGGAGTGTAGGAAGTGAAGTGGAAATTATAAAAGGAAAATCAATTGGTCTCTTGAATTATTGAATTAAACAGCTAGCGCTTCAAAGCTGAAAACAGAATGCATTATATAAATAACGAACATCACTGTTCAGCACGGAATAGTCCGTATATGCCTACCAGAACATGCTGTGAGGGGTGCATTATTTAGTGCAAAGAGACAATTAGTGACTACAATACATTTCGTCATGTTAGTAAGGCAATATGGTAGTTTGATTCCATTACAATACTATAATTCTTGGTGGAATCCTTGGCATAAATATGTGTACAGTAGTGGCAATTAAACACATAGTATCCTTCCTATAGTAGATAACCAATATCAATGTCAAGCGGGGCGGTAGTCAAATGGATATACTGTTGACCGCTCACGCCAGACGTTGCGGGTTCGATCCCCAGCTCGACACGATGCCTCTCATAAAACAACACTCAGTGCTAGTTCTACCATGGAAGCGGACTCGAGAGCTCTGAGCTTTCATCGCAATCGAGCTAAAATAAATTAATATAAACTAACCAATATCTAGGTTTTAAGGTAGGATGCCATTATTTATACAGACTTGATAGTAAACGTGTTATATTAATAGACATATTCGATATAAAATTACACTGATGATATGATATCAATTTAAGACAAATTACTTTTATTACATACATATATTTGATTAAATACCAAATGTATCCGTTTCAGTCATGAGTAATACAAATATACTAACTCTAGCCTAGTAATTTGATTTAACAGTTGTTTGAGAACTGTGTTAGTTTAGTAAATAGATCCAGTGAATAAAATACACTTACGATGCGGGTACCAGCATGTAATTCATTAAATCATCAACACCGGAATGTAGTCATAACTTACTTTGTCCTCGGAATGAAAAAGTTCCATGGCTTTATCGACAGGCGTGACAGATAAAATTATACCGTTGTTTTATATTACCGGTCCGGAGATAAGTCATAGCGGTACACCGATGAGCAAAGAGGCCATCGATGCATCGTAAATATATATTAGCACTTGGAACTCTATTTTGTTTCAGTGCACTTATTAACAGTGATTTTATTTGAAGACAATTCGGCCCATTAAAATGATTTGAGTAGTGTTCCGTTTTGTATTGGAGGTAACGAATTGTAATGCCGTAACACGTACCATAACAAACATGTTACCATCCTGATATTAATAAAGGCTTCTCTGTATCCGGAACACCAGTCAATAATGTTTTATAAAGGATTCTCTGTACCCGGGAGGCCAGTCATTAATGTTTTATAAAGGCTTCTCTGTACCTGGAACATCAGTCATTGCAATGTTTTATAATGGCTTCTCTGTATCCGGAACGTCAGAAGTTCCAATGCTTTATAAAGGGTTATCTGTACCCGGAACGCCAGTCAATTAATGTTTTGTGAAGGCGTTTATGTACCAGGAACGCATGTCATTCCAATGTTTTATCAAGGATTCTCTGTACCCAGAACACAAGTCATTCAAATGATTTATAAAGGCTTCTCTGTATCCTGAACGCCAGTCATTCCAAATTTTTATGAAGAGTTTTCTGTACCCGGAACGCCAGTCATACTAATGTTTTATGAAGGCTGCTCTGTACCCAGAACGTCATTTCAATGTTTTATAAAGGCGTCTCTGTATCCGGAAAGCTAGTAATAATAATGCTTTATAAAGGGTTCTTCATGCCCGAAACACCAGTCATTTCAATGTTTTATAAAGGCTTCTTTGTATCTGGAACACCAGTCATACCAATGTTTGAAAAAGGCATCTCTATATCCGGAACGCCAGTCATTTCAATGTTTTACAAAGGCTTCTCTGTACCCGGAACGCCAGTCATTCCGATGTTTTACAAAGGCTTTTCTATATCTGGAACGCAAGTCATTCCAATGTTTTAAAAATGCTTCTCTATATCTGGAACGCCAGTCAGTTCAATGTTTTACAAAGGCTTCTCTGTATCCGGAACGCCAGTCATTCTGATGTTTTACAAAGGCTTCTCTATATCCGGAATGCCAGTTATTTCAATGTTTTAAAAATGCTTATCTATATCTGGAACGCCAGTCATTTCAATGTTTTACAAAGGCTTCTCTATATCCTGAACGCCAGTCATTCCAATGTTTTACAAAGGCTTCTCTGTATCCTGAACGCCATTCATTTCAATGTTTTACAAAGACTTCTCTATATCTGGAACGCCAGTCATTCCAATGTTTTAAAAATGCTTCTCTATATCTGGAACGCCAGTCATTTCAATGTTTTACAAAGGTTTCTCTATATCCGGAACGCCAGTCACTTCAATGTTTTACAAAGACTTCTCTGTATCCGGAACGCCGGTCATTCCGATGTTTTACAAAGGCTTCTCTATATCCGGAACGCCAGTCGTTCCAATGTTTTACAAAGGCTTCTCTATAATCTGAACGCCAGTCATTCCAATGTTTTACAAAGGCTTCTCTATACCTGGTACGCCAGTCATTCCGATGTTTTACAAATCCTCTCTATATCCGGAACGTTTGTCATTCCAATGTTTTAAAAATGCTTCTCTTTATCCGGAACGCATGTCATTCCAATGTTTTACAAAGGCTTCTCTGTAACCGGTACGCCAGTCATTCTGATGTTTTACAGACTTCTCTGTACCCGAAACGCTTCTCATTCCAATGTTTTACAAAGGCTTCTCTGTATCCGGAGCGCCAGTCATTTCAATGTTTTACAAAGTCTTCTCTATATCCGAACGCCAGTCATTTCAATGTTTTAAAAATGCTTCTCTATATCCAGAACGAATGTCATTCCAATGTTTTACAAAGGCTTCTCTGTATCTGGAACGTCAGTCATTTCAATGTTTTACAAATGCTTCTCTATATCCGGAACGCATGTCATTCCAATGTTTTAAAAATGCTTCTCTATATCTGGAACGCCAGACATTTCAATGTTTTACAAAGTCTTTTCTATATGCAGAAAGCCAGTCATTTCATTGTTTTACAAACGCTTCTCTGTAGCCGGAACGCCGGTCATTCCGATGTTTTGCAAAGGATTTCTCTATATACGGAACGCCAGTCATTTCAATGTTTTAAAAATGCTTCTCTATATCTGGAACGCCAGTCATTCCAATGTTTTACAAATACTTCTCTATTTCCTAAACGTCAGTCATTCCGATGTTTTACAAAGACATCTCTATATTCGGAAGGCCAATAATTCCAATGTTTTACAAAGGCTTCTCTATATCCGGAACGCCAGTCATTCCAATGTTTGACAAAAGGTTCTCTGTACCCGGTACGCCAGTCTTTCCGATGTTTTACAAAGGCTTCTCTGTACCCGGTACGCCAGTCATTCCGATGTTTTACAAAAGCTTCTCTATATCCGGAACGCATGTCATTCCAATGTTTTATAAAGGCTTCTCTGTATCCAGAACGCCAGTCAGTCCAATGTCTTACAAAGGCTTCTCTATTTCCTGAACGCCAGTCATTCCAATGTTTTACAAAGGCTTCTCTGTATCCTTAACGCCAGTCATTCCAATGTTTTACAAAGGCTTCTCTATATCCTGAACGCCAGTCATTCCGATGTTTTACAAAGACTTCTCTGTATTCGGAACGCCAGTCATTCCAATGTTTTACAAAGGCTTCTCTATATCGTGAACGCCAGTCATTCAAATGTTTGACAAAATGTTCTTTGTACCCGGTACGCCAGTCATTCCGATGTTTTACAAAGGTTTCTCTGTACCCGGTACGCCAGTCATTCCGATGTTTTACAAAGGCTTCTCTATATCCGGAACGCATGTCATTCCAATGTTTTATAAAGGCTTCTCTGTATCCAGAACGCCAGTCAGTCCAATGTCTTACAAAGGCTTCTCTATATCCTGAACGCCAGTCTTTCCAATGTGTTACAAAGGCTTCTCTGTATCCTAAACGCCAGTCATTCCAATGTTTTACAAAGGCTTCTCTATATCCTGAACGCAAGTCATTCCGATGTTTTACAAAGACTTCTCTGTTTTCGGAACGCCAGTCATTCCAATGTTTTACAAAGACTTCTCTATATCCTGAACGCCAGTCATTCCAATGTTTTACAAAGGCTTCTCTATATCCTGAACGCCAGTCATTCCAATGTTTTACAAAGGCTTCTCTATATACAAAACGCCAGTCATTCCAATGTTTTACAAAGGCTTCTCTATATCATGAACGCCAGTCATTACAATGTATTACAAACGTTTCTCTGTACCCAGAACGCCAGTCATTCCAATGTTTTACAAAGACTTCTCTATATCCTGAACGCCAGTCATTCCAATGTTTTACAAAGGCTTCTCTGTATCCTAAACGCCAGTCATTCCAATGTTTTACAAAGGCTTCTCTATATCCTGAACGCCAGTCATTCCGATGTTTTACAAAGACTTCTCTGTATTCGGAACGCCAGTCATTCCAATGTTTTACAAAGACTTCTCTATATCCTGAACGCCAGTCATTCCAATGTTTTACAAAGGCTTCTCTATATCCTGAACGCCAGTCATTCCGATGTTTTACAAAGGCTTCTCTATATACAAAACGCCAGTCATTCCAATGTTTTACAAAGGCTTCTCTATATCATGAACGCCAGTCATTCCAATGTATTACAAACGTTTCTCTGTACCCAGAACGCCAGTCATTCCAATGTTTTACAAAGCCTTCTCTACATCCGGAACCCCAGTCATTCCGATTTTTTACAAAGGCTTCTCTGTACTTGGTACGTCAGTCATTCCAATGTTTTACTAATGCTTCTCTGTATCCAGAACGCCAGTCATTCCAATGTTGTATCAATCTTTCTCTGTATCCTGAACGCCAGTCATTCCAAGGTTTTACAAAGGCTTCTCTGAATCCAGAACCCAGTCATTCCCTTGTTGTATAAATCCTTATCTGTGTCAGGAACGCCGATCGTTACCTGATTTACAAAGGCTTCTCTGTATCTAGAACGCCAGCCATCCAATGTTGTAAAAATCCTTTTCTGTATCTTGAACACCAGTCATTCCAATGTTTTACAAAGGCTTTTCTATATCTGGAACTTCAGTCATTCCGATGTTTTATAAAACTTTCTCTGTATCCGGTACGTCAATCATTCCATTGTTTTACAAAGGCTTCTTTATATCCGTAACGCATGTCATTCCAATGTTTTACAAACGCTTCACTTTATCCAGAACCCCAGTCATTCCGATGTTTTACAAAGCCTTCTCTGTACCCGGTACATCAGTCATTCCAATGTATTACAAACGCTTCTCTGTACCCGGTACGTCAGTCATTCCAATGTTAAACAAAGGCTTCTCTATATTCGGAAGCCAGTCATTCCAATGTTTTACAAAGGCTTCTCTATATCCCGAACCCAAGTCATTCCAATGTTTTACATAGCCTTCTCTATATCCCGAACTCCAGTCATTCCAATGTTTTACAAAGCCTTCTCTGTACTCGGTACGCCAGTCATTCCAATGTTTAAAAATGCTTCTCTATATCTGGAACGCCAGTCATTTCAATGTTTTACAAAGGCTTCTCTATATCCGGAACGCCAGTCATTTTAATGTTATACAAAGGCTTCTCTATATCCGGAACGCCAGTCATTCCGATGTTTTACAAAGGCTTTTCTAAATCCTGAACACCAGTAATTGCAATGTTTTAAAAATGATTCTCTATATATGGAACGCCAGTCATTTCAATGTTTTATAAAGGCTTCTCTATATCCGGAACGCCAGTCATTCCAATGTCTTAAAAAGACTTCTTTGTACCCGGTATGCCAGTCATTCCGATGTATTACAAAGGCTTCTCTATATTCCGAACGCCAGTCATTCCAATGTTTTACAAAGGCTTCTCTATAATCTGAACGCCAGTCATTCCAATGTCTTAAAAAGACTTCTTTGTACCCGGTATGCCAGTCATTCCGATGTTTTACAAAGACTTCTCTGTATTCCGAAAGCCAGTCATTCCAATGTTTTACAAAGGCTTCTCTATATCCGAAACGCCAGTCATTCCAATGTTTTACAAATGCTTCTCTGTACCCGGTACGCCAGTCATTCCGATGTTTTACAAAGACTTCTCTGTACCCGGTATGCCAGTCATTCCGATGTTTTACAAAGGCTTCTCTATATCCAGAACGCATGTCATTCCAATGTTTTACAAAGGCTTCTCTGTATCCGGAACGCCAGTCATTCCGATGTTTTACAAAGGCTTCTCTATATCCGGAACACCAGTCATTCCAATGTTTTAAAAATGATTCTCTATATATGGAACGCCAGTCATTTCAATATTTTATAAAGGCTTCTCTATATCCGGAACGCCAGTCATTCCAATGTTTTACAAATGCTTCTCTGTACCCGGTACGCCAGTCATTCCGATGTTTTACAAAGGCTTCTCTATATTCGGAACGCCAGTCATTCCAATGTTTTACTAAGGCTTCTCTATATCCGAAACGCCAGTCATTCCAATGTTTTTACAAATGTTTCTCTGTACCCTGTACGCCAGTCATTCCGATGTGTTATAAAGACTTCTTTGTACCAGGTACGCCAGTCATTCCGATGTTTTACAAAGGCTTCTCTATATCCTGAACGCCAGTCATTCCAATGTTTTACAAAGGCTTCTCTGTATCCGGAACGCCAGTCATTTCAATGTTTTACAAAGGCTTCTCTATATCCGGAACGCATTTCATTCCAAAGTTTTACAAAGGCTTCTCTTAATCTGGAACGCCAGTCGTTCTGATGTTTTACAAAGACTTCTCTGTACCCGGAACGCCAGTCATTCCAATGTTTTACAAAGGTTTCCCTATATCCTGAACGCCAGTCATTCCAATGTTTTATAAAGGCTTCTCTGTACCCGCTATGCCATTCATTCCGATGTTTTACAAAGACTTCTCTGTTTCCGGAACGCCAGTCATTACAATGTTTTACAAATGCTTCTCTATATCCTGAACGCCAGTCATTCCAATGTTTTACAAAGGCTTTTCTATATCCAAAACGCATGTCATTCCAATGTTTTACAAAGGCTTCTCTATATCCTGAACGCCAGTCATTCCAATGTATTACAAACGCTTCTCTGTACCCGGAACGCCAGTCATTCCAATGTTTTACAAAGTCTTCTCTGTACCTGGTACGTCAATCATTCCAATGTTTTACAAAGGCTTCTCTGTACTCGGTACGTCAGTCATTTCAATGTTTTACAAAGACTTCTCTGTACCCGGTACGTCAGTCATTCCAATGTTTTACAAAAGCTTCTCTTTATTCGGAACGCCAGTCATTCCAATGTTGTATAAATCATTCTTTGTATCCGTAACGCCGATCATTACACTGATTTACAAAGGATTCTCTGTATCCAGAACGCCAGTAATTCCAATGTTGTATAAATCCTTCTCTGTATCCTGAACGCCAGTCATTCCAATGTTTTACAAAGGCTTCTCTATATCCGGGACCCCAGTCATTCCGATGTTATATAAATCCTTCTCTGTATCCGGAACGCCGATCATTACAATGATTTACAAAGGCTTCTCTGTATCCAGAACGCCAGTCATTCCAATGTTTTATGAATCCTTTCTGTATTCAGATGTTTTACAAAGCCTTCTCTGTATCCGGTACGTCAGTCATTCCAATGTTTTAATAAGGCTTCTCTATATCCGGAATGCATGTCATTCCAATGTTTTAATAAGGCTTCTCTATATCAAGAATTGATAACAATATTAAGTTATAGGATGTTTCACTTTAAATCCGATGAATGCAATTTCGCTCTTTATAATGTCCTATTCAAAAATATATTTTGTTCTTATATTTCCGTTAAAGATTCTTTTCCAAGAATATTAACTAGAAAACTCACCTGTTTTATGTATTTAAGTATCGTATTAATCTAGAACAGCAAAATAACTGGAATGAATCCTATTTGTTGATGTTTAGTAATTTCAAAGGAAGTAAAGGAAATTATCCTTGGCGGAACATCAACTATTTAAACAAAATAATTGCCCAAAAAGTAACGTTTTCTTTCATCATCGTCAAATAGGCATCGAATGTAATAAAGATAATGCGACATCCGTTCTAGATATTTTTGACAATGATTGGATTAATTTTTAGGTAAAAATGGTGGACTCGCTCTAAAGATAATGATTCCGTTGTTGATAAGTTGTTCCTTACCTCATATCCAAATAAGGCTTTAGATAAAACAATGGATGTAAAAATTGCTCTACATGTAAGAGGATGGAGCTCTTGAGCATATACTAACGACTTGGTATTTCTAATGTTTATCAAGTTTGTTTCTAGTATTAAAACCAGCATATCAAATGAACTTTATCGTCACAAAAAGTCTTTGATCTTTCAGTTTGCTCTATGAAAGATATACCTCATAAACAGAAATATTTACCTTTTAACATATTCGGGTACATAATTTTATAAAATATGCTTCCATTTTATCAACTGGATCTCGATAAACACAAATAGATTTCCGGCTTAAAAAAGTGCAATATATTTTGTGGCGTATCAGAGTCACGTGATTTTATTTTGATTTCAATTTGATCCGTTATACACAGGAGTGGATCCAAAATTTCAGTTTAGAGGGACGTAACACCTGTTTTTCATTTGAAATATAGTGAATTTTAATAAACTATCGGATTATGCGCGTTGGGGTGGGCGTTCATCGTTTTTAAAGGGTAGATCCACCATTGATACAGGCTTACACGTAATAAAAATTGTTTTATCTTAGAAAGAGTCTGATGGCGTCAAGCAGTATTGAACTGCTCTCTACTTTTGGAATGGGGATTTCGTTTCAAGTTTACAACTCCAATTATTTAAATATCGATTTTGTCATGTTTTGGTTGATTTGACAAACCAAATCATTCGGACTTTATTTATTAATGATAATAAGATGCTTTTTATCCTTTTTAGACATATTTTTAAGACATATATAATATAGCACTATTTCCTGATATATTCTCTGTTAAAGTTGACCTTGATCTAAACTTGGATCAACATTTATAACATGAGTTTTTTTAACCACCTTGACTTTCACACTATAATATCAAATGGTACGCATATCTCAACATGCTCCATAACTAGGCAGACATGACATTACTCTTTCATTTGTGAATTATGAATTGTTGATATATAATATATCAATAACTCGAGCTCATACCCGATAATAGAGAAATGTACATATTCATGTCACACAATCGTATCTGTTTGAATATTTCATATTCAAAATTAGTCATAACAAATCCGATTCTAAATTTCATTGTTATTGTATTGTATTTTCCAGATCTACAGATTATGTATTGACAGTAGATGAACATTGATGGTATTGTTTTATTCTCTACATTATACTGGAAATGGCATGTGCTGCGACATTTTGTGATATACGGTATATTCTTAAATATTTATTTTAATTAAATTAATAAAGAAATAATAACACGAAGTTTTACTTTACCCAGCTGGAGAATGACACGAATATATGATGCGTCTTATCTGTAGACATGTGCACCTGGCACTCGCTGCAGGTCAGCGTGTAAATATGTACACCCGTGAATATGATTGAATTGGCCGAAATTCAAGATGGTCACTAAATCACGTCTTATATGCATTATTAAAAGTTGAAAACATCGATATTTAACAACTATAAATTGATACTGTATTACCAGTTTTGCTTAGACAAGTATGTCTTGTATTCGAAAATTAAACATGACAAAATGTCAGAAAATCAAGATGGTAACCAAAAATATAGAAAAACACAATTAATCTCTTAATGCATTTACTATTGTTTAAGTTATAATCATCACTATTGTTCTGGTAAATCATACAATAATGTATGTAACAGTATGTACAGCTTGCACATCACGGTAACGCATGTTTTCAAGCAAGTATACAGTTGTGCTGAAAATAAATACTCTCTTTTACGGAAAGAGTTTACTACTGTTAATTCTTAATAAAAAAACAAGAAAAATACAAGGCCGTAGTAAATCCTATTTCGTTATAAGTGCATTGAAGTTAGTCAGTGCCGCTTTGGTACAAACTGCGGTGTTGGATCAATAATCACTGGAGTTAGTCGGTGCCACTTTGATACAAACTGCGGTGCTGGACCAATAATCAAATAATATCTTAAATTTTCCGGAAAGTGGCTTAGTTTAAGATACAGACGCGACTTGGTGTAAACCGTGGGTTGTCATTACGGTTTCTATTATAAAAAAAACTAGAGGTTAAATATAAGCTTTGATTACTTTTTATTGGCAAATCTAGACCACGGCTTCAATAAGTTCATGAGAATAGTAATACACATATTTATCAGAGAAATAATAATACAGATATGCATCAATATTATTAAACTATTTAAATTGACTATTTGCAGATAAATGTAGTGACAGCAATTGAAAGTAATCGAGTGAACTATGGGAACAGGCGATCACCCGATCAGCTTGAACAGATATTGCGAAATCCTAACATTAATTATATTTAAAACATGTCTGTATTGGTTAAACTGTTTATGGCAATGGTGGCAAGCTGTAAAGTCCGCCACATGGTATGAATAAACACACACGCAAAGATCCACAGTGTCTTTATCGTTGACTATCGTATTCTTGACGAACCGCAACTCCCACTTTCACCGGTACCAACCATAGAGATGAATATATGTTCCATCTGGTACTGAAGACGTGACGGAGTGAAACTGTTTATATGTGTCTGAACTTTCTGGTCAAGTATGGCGAAGATTAAACAAAATCTGTTTCTGAAATTACAAAATAAAACAGCAGCAAAACATATGGCAGTGGGTAGAATGGTAACTAAATTTTCTTTTAATTTTTAATTTTAAGCGGAGCAACATTTTTTTCCCCACCATGTGCTTATCATAAATTAAAAGGAAGTTGGGTAGTGAATAGTTTCTACAAATGTTATTTTTTAAAATTGAGTAATAAATAGTTTCTTTAATAAATTGATTTAATCTTTAAATGATCAAATCTTATTATTGAATTTACATTTATTGCTAAATCCTAACATAAATTACATTTAAAACATGTCTGTATTGGTTAAACTGTTTATGACACTGGTGACAAGCTGTAAAGCCCGCCACACGACAAGATATGCACTACCATCCGAGCTCTGCAGACCTTGTCACCGCCACCAGTTTAAGCAGAGCAACAATTTTTTTCTTCCCACATTGTGCTTATCAGAAATTAAAAGGAAGTTGGGTAGCGAATAGTTTCTACAAATGTTATTTTTTAAAATTGAGTAATAAATAGTTTCTTTAATAAATTGATTTAATCTTTAAATGATCAAATCTTATTATAACAAAAGTGTCTCATCCCAGGGGGAAAATACAATATTCGTATTTGTCATAGTCATGCTATACTTGCTATGTTTGTGTTAAAACTAGGGTTCTATCGTTACAGAATTGTCTAATGTTTTATCTCAGTAGCATCTAGTACCCTTAGATGTGTCAGTTATATTGAGCAAAAAAAGCTATTGTGTTTATAATAACGACAATATTTACCAACTCTGTGTTATAGAGTTATTTATATCATAGTCCGGATTCAACCTCACGAAATTTCACTTGACCATACATGAGAATGACACCAAGATTTGATACTTGTTTTCAGTAGATACATATACCTGGAACCAAGGACGTGAATAGAAGTATAGGAAACTTGCATCTCCTGACTATATGTTGATGAAACAGCACAATAATTTGCAAATTAATCATTCATAATTCACAGGCAACTGATTTCGTGTACATAAACTGTAAGTTGTATGTAATCTTAGACAGCGTAATTAATCAAGTCTTCAGCCATCGTCCATCGAGTTTCAGTACATTTACGAGCTATACATTAACTGTTTCTTGTTCTGATTTCATGAATATTCGTTTCCCCTTCCCAAACACATTCCCATTTTGCCGCAGCCACTTAATACATGCACTAATGGCACAATATTGCAGTAATCCAGCATATATTGAAAATATATGTGTATTCATCTGAATCTTCATGCAGAGTCTTTTTTTTTATATCTAAAGGGTAAATTCTTATTTGAAATGTACAGGCACAAGTCACCAAGCCAGTGCGACTCATCCAGACCAGCTCTATTTGATACATGCTTATGAGACTCATCCAGACTAGCTCTATTTGATACATGCTAATGCAACTCATCCAGACTAGCTCTATTTGATACATGCTTATGAGACTCATCCAGACTAGCTCTATTTGATACATGCTAATGCAACTCATCCAGACTAGCTCTATTTGATACATGCTAATGGACATTTTGTTATAATCCTACATGTTTTATCTGCTCTGCTTCACAGCTCTGATACATAACCATGCTGGTGATGTGCATGCTTTTCCAATCTAATGTACATTCTGAAGGTCTAACTTGTCAATAACATACTGTATAAACATTTCAGGTACAATGTTCAATGAAATAAAAATGTTATCCTCAGAACATTCGTCTGTGATATACAGTGCAATTGATGTTAGCATTCTTTGAAGTTCTTTATAACTAACTAATGCATAATCATAATCTATGTAAAACTGTTATCAAGTCCTTGCTCCTTGTCTTGTGGTATACATATGTAGCAAGACCAATATTTTGGGAGTTTAGAGACCTGTCATAACAAACACTATATTCTGTACCACTGTACTGTCATAACAACTACTATATTCTGTACCACTGTACTGTCATAACAAATACTATATCCTGTACCACTTTACTGTCATAACAAATACTATATTTTGTACCACTGTACTGTCATAACAAACACTATATTCTGTACCACTGTACTGTCATAACAAATACTATATTTTGTACCACTGTACTGTCATAACAAATACTATATTTTGTACCACTGTACTGTCATAACAAACACTATATTCTGTACCACTTTACTGTCATAACAAATACTATATTCTGTACCACTGTACTGTCATAACAAATACTATATTCTGTACCACTGTACTGTCATAACAAATACTATATCCTGTACCAATTTACTGTCATAACAAATACTGTATTTTGTACCACTGTACTGTCATAACAACTACTATATTCTGTACCACTGTACTGTCATAACAAATACTTTTTTTTTTACCACTGTACTGTCATAACAAATACTATATTTTGTACCACTGTACTGTCATAACAAATACTATATTCTGTACCACTTTACTGTCATAACAAATACTATATTCTATATCACTTTAAACATTCTCTCATTCAATTGTAACATCAACATTTAGTAAAAAAGTGAGTTAACTAGAAAAAACATATGTGGTATGTCTCTTAATTTACTTGATAAAAATATGTAGTCAGTGCTACTACATGTATCAGTTCTGATTATGCAAATAAAGATAACTGTAATCTTTGCAAGTCATGGCAACGCCCATGATTTTTATATATAAATGCTTCATATACTGCGCTTGCCAAAAGACGGCATGAACATTATCTATTTCTCAGGTCATCTATTTGGTACTTTCTACAATTACGATAATGTTATTAGTACTTAGGTGTTTGTTAAAAAATGGGAACTGTTTTTCAGTAACCACCAATTCGATTTGAAATTCTTTTATACGCTGCCTTTTAACTCAACCATTGATACAAAACTTTGCGAATTCCAATACAAGTATAATATGGAGATTATACGGACACACACAGATATCTTTACAAATGCAAACTTCTACAGTCAAATCTGTGGGATTTTTGCAATAGTTATATAGAAACAGTTAACCATAATTTTTGGGAATGTCAAAGTACTTAACAGTTTTAATCGGAACTCCAAACTTTTTATCAAATTTAAATGTCAACATAACCTTTGATCTTTTATCTGTAACATCTGGGGTAAAAGGGAAAGATTGACAAAATGCACTTATCAATTTTATTATAATAAATGATAAATACTTTATATTCATAAGCAAACATATAAATACAACCCCATGTTTAAATATTTTTAAAACCTATTTGAAAAAAAGAATTGAAGTTGAAAAACGCATCGCTCTTAACAAAGATATATTAGAAATACATAACCGGAAATGGGCACATGTTAATTTCTAATATGTTATGTTAGAAAATAATATCTTAAAAATAATTTTTTTTAAAACATCTTGGCAACTTTCATCTTCTACTACAACTTTCATCTTCTACTACAACTTTCACTTATTTCACTATCGATCCTCTTTGTTTGTATTCTAATCGTTTCTAAGTTATCCGCCTGTAATTAGAAAAAAATGTATGCATTAAATAAACACTTTAGTTTTGTAACTTTAGGGACATCTATATTACATGTTTACTATTAATTAATATTACTAGCAATATGTAAATAGCCTTAAATTATAAAAAGCATAATTCCGAAAAACATACCTTAAAAATAAATTATTTTTATTACGTGTGTATATGTGTGTATATAAAAAGAATATGTCAGTGCTGTAAATTATACATGCAAAACTTTGTAAATGTTTGATGTAAATAAAAACATTATAATATTGAAAAAAAAAAGATGTTTGTCAAACATAACTTAAAAAAATAATATTTAAATTGAAATAGTTTAATTTAAGAAATAATGTATATTACCAACTCTGATTTATTTAAATAAGATATACTTGTTAATTTATCATTCTTTCGTGTACATATTCAAGATCAATAAAAATAGACGGCATGAACATCGTATAAGCGTTACACTATTTATTTCCAAGGGCCTCACAAAGCGAATAGAATGTAAAACCATGTTTATCTTTTTCAAGTATACTAGTTTTGTTGAACGTGCTGAGATGTGTCAACTTTCCTTTATTTGAAATATTTTGTAAATCAGTGCATAGTTTCTTGTAGGCCTTATTGTACAGTGAAAACAGATTTCGACATGATACAGATATCGCTTGATATCATATTTCTATAGAACAAGTTGTAAGATACCTAGCTTCATCAGCAATAATTTCATTTGAACATTCATCTCCTCGAATGAATTATGTGTATAACTAATTCATCATTTAGATTATTCGAACTCTGGTATATGTTGCAATGAACATCATTTGTAATTACACGGGTTAATTCTTCATATTTCTTCTTGCCAGAAAGCTTGGCTTTTCCACATACAACACACATTTCCTTAAATTTAAAGTCGGGGTTTTAACCTTAGAATGTGTCAATGTGTCTAATGTAACTACTAGATGATGGAATGAGTCAATGTGTCTACTGTTACTACTAGATGGTGGAATGTGTCAATGTGGCTGGTGTTACTACTAGATGATGGAATGTGTCAATGTGTCTAATGTTACTACTAGATGATGGAATGTGTCAATGTGTCTAATATTACTACTAGATGGTGGAATGTGTCAATGTGGCTATGATGGAATTTGTCAATGTGTCTAATGTTACTACTAGATGGTGGAATGTGTCAATGTGTCTAATGTTACTACTAGATGATGGTAACGACGTTCCCTTTTCTTTAATGAAACACATTGACTTAACTTGTCCAAGATGCGCGGTTTCATGCCAATAGGATTATTGCCATAATTTAAAATAAATAATATTCAAGAAGTTTAGCAACTTCATCACTTATTCTCAATTTTGCTGTTTCAATTACAATCGTAAAACTGCTTACTTTTATTCTTCAGTTATCTTTTGACATATCATATAGTGTTCGAAATTCACCAAATGCTTTATTTTGCTTTGTTTTGGCTGGGAAGCAGGTACACTATATTTGATGCCATGATTAAATTATTGCTTTATATTAAACCTACAAATATAGTTTCAAATTGATAAGGTTTGGCTCTTTTTCTTATGCTTATAAAGGTTTAAAAACTAAAATGTGAGTAAATACATGTACAATGAAGTTTGATATATATATTAAACATAAGTACTTGTAAGGTGACTATATTAACACAGGACCTTTATTTCACATACTTATATTATACGTATATTGTATTATATTTACGATAAGCAAATATATTTGATTTAATGATACTTTTTGCCATAATTCCGTATAAATATAATGTTATCATAAAATATAAATCTACTGACTGACTGACAGGTTGAAAATATTTATCAGCAATATGATGAAGACATAACTATATTTTATATTATTACGTATGTTTATTTGCAGTTGCAGAGAAATTTTCTCCTCTACCTTTCTTGTCTCTTAAACACACACTGCAATGTAAAAAACTGGTTATTGTATTTCATGTCGTTTGAATGAAGTGAGTAAGACGGGAAATAATTTCCCATGATTGGTTAAATCTCACTTGTGTATATGGTCATGTGACAATTGATCACTGTGGACAGTCAGCGAGAACTGAATAGTCGTTCAACGAAGGACAGTAGACGACTACGAAACTAATTTTTGTTTAATGGGTTCCGCACAACCAGAACTCGCGAATGCAGTCGACATTAAATGAACATTGTGCTTGGTTTTGGAAGAACTTTGTGGGCAGAAAGAAGGACTGAATCTTAAGAGACGATGTGAAAGGAAACAGTTTGTCCGTTTATTATGAGGTAAAAACCCTAAAAGAAAGGAAATTAAAGTGAAAAAAAGAAGATAATAAAATTCAGTTTAATTTAAAAGTCCGAACTAGCAAAGAATTGTACGCAGGCCTCTTGGGCATTAGCGAATGGAAAGACAGACTACGTTCAAGAATTAATGAAAAAGTGTGAAATCAAGATCAAAAAGAGTAATAAACTCATTAGAATTGCCGACTCCTTGGAGTGTAGATGGGAGACCGTAAGGATTTCCGAGTCGAATCCTGTTGCTAGTGATAGAGCACAAAGCCTTAAGGAAACACAAATTGTCTATTTCCAACAAAACATCAAAATTCCAAGAATGTGCCTACCAGCACCTTTGTAGGGCCTCGTCATACTACTGGGAGTAGTTCATTTCGTTTGGGGATGCCAGCTTATGAAACACCGTTCGGGAACTCGCCCAGTATTTTTTGTGGCTTCACAGCAAATATGAGAAACACCGGTGGTTGCTTTCGATGCGGAGAATTCACGCATTTCAGGAGAGACTACCCATACACTTCCAGTATTTGCCAAGATACAACCAAACAGGCGAACCTTCCCCCCGCCAAGAAATGAAAGCGACCCATTGAAGGTTGAGTATAATTCTAGTTTTAGTAACGGTGACGATGATAAATTCACTGAAGATTTTTGCGAATATCGGCAAGGTCAGAAACAAATCATAGTTAAAAAACGATTTAAAGACCACATTGGCTTCTAGGAGTCTATTGGTACAGACCCTAAACCACTCAGGTACCCCATAATTGCACTCCATTTGCGCTCCGTTTGCACTCCATTCGCGCTCAGTTCGCGCTCCGTTAACGCTCCGTTTGCGTGCACTCGATTTAGTGCGGTTAATTTAATGCACTCACAAATGCATGTATTCGCTCACGAGCAATGTATATCTGAGCGTTCTATAATATCTTTATTTAATATTCCTCTCAGCGTTCGCTTCGTTCGTTCAGCGTTCACTCAACGTTCAGTTCGCTCAGTTCGGTTTCCAGCCCATAACCAATCGCAACATCTCAACTCCTAAATTGATTCAGTTTTTAATTCAAACTGTTCCAATGGAACAATAAATACAATGCAGCGACGGCATTTAGTCATGGTAATTTGATTCATAATCCAATTGTTTGTCTACATATTTTGTCACCCGCTGGGCGAAAGGTTGTCAATTTCGGATAAACCATTACATATCAAAATAAACGGGACTTTTAATGGAAGAGACCCGTTTAATGGAAGAGTCCCGTTTAATGGTGGAGTCTATATTATGATATGTAATACCGCAAGTTCAATCGACTTCTATTATCCAGACGAAAATGTGTGGGTGTCATTCACTTCTTTGATATACCGTAAGCCATTTGTAACAGGAAAGCAAAAAAGTTGTCCACAAACTTTCCAGACACATCATCATCATAAACTAGATATATTGTATTTATTATTAATAATTCCATACCATTTAAACATGTTTGGCTTAACAGTAATCAATTAATTTGATCAGTGTAAGCAGTTACTTTACAATATGTGGATATGTCACTGGTTTTGTAAATGTTCAAACTAAAATCAGCTTTATAATCTACAATATGAATTGCATGGGTGATGAAAAATTTATTATAATCCTTGCGATAGAATTTGAAATATAATAAATGATTTTTGAAAAATACAAGTCTTGTATTGTTTTTCTCGATTTGGCTTCAAATGTGGCCTCACTTAACTTAAAAATATTCTGATATTATAAGATTTTATAAATATTTTCGTTATCATTATGTATATATACATGTACCTGAAATGAGCTTTTCAGTGTGTTTTTCAAATTGGTTGCAAATGTGACTTCGTCATTTTTTTACTGATACATGTAGTATGATTTATGTTAATATATTATTTAAAATGACAAACTATATGAAACTATACCCACTGTGCTATTTAGTTGACACGCAGCAACACAGTCACCCGTTGTATTAGTTACGTTATGTCACATGCCAGTAAGAGCCGTGTCAGTTAAATTATACACTAAAGTGGTAACTTATCAGACCACAGAAGAACCCTGCTGATATGTATGATTTGATTTGATTGTAATTAGTGCCAGATGGATGAATCTTAACTGAACCCGCAGTATGTGATTGAAAAGAAAATATGTAAGAAAAACTGCCAGCCAATTAACAACAATTCAAACAAATTCATTTAAAATATTGGTTATTCGATACTTTTGGAAGTAAACCAATCATGTTAATATCATATATTTTATTACGTGGGGTTTTCATTTTATTAATTTGATTAAATGATAACATAAGTAATAAAATATAACCAGTACTGAGTGAATGGTAGAAAGTGTGACATACGTGTATTAAGGGATGTATATTCAGGGCTGACAATTTACCACAACTTGCATTCTGCATACTGACTTTTGATGTAAAATAAATGAATTTAAAACAAAAATAAATAAACGTGCATGCATGGGCATTATATTTACGATTTAGTGTTTTTATTTTACATAACAAATACAGTTATTATACATTATGAACCTATTTGCAGTTTGAAATGTTAGTTCCAAACCCTACATGAGAGGTATGCTTATTTAAGTGATAATTAACACAGTTTTGACAGTTTGCAGTTTTTGTTCGTTAATTAACTGTCATCAGTCCCCTTAGTTACCTTCTTGCGTTTGCTTGAAAAAACATTTTTTCTGCTAGAAAAGAATCGGTTTTCGTGGCAGAAGCTATAAATGATTTGTAAAACAGAAAATTCTTTATGCGATAACGCGACGACAGTCGTTAATCCTTTAATAGTTTCTTGCGCAATTAATGGAAAGAAAATATTAATTCTTGATTTGAGGCATGTTAATATGCACTTGTAGAAAAGTCGGTCAAATATGAAGATTTGAGAATAGGGCTTGAATACCTTCAACCAAATTCTTATTTGTTCAAATTTGATATTCATTCAGCTTACCACTTTATTTCGACTTTTACACCCCATACTGAGTATTAGGTATTTTCTCGGGTAAACAATAAGGGGGTAAATGTCTTTTACAATATTTCAGTTTATTTTAGTTGCTAAATGACGTAGAAAGGGAAAGAGTGTAGTTATGTTCTTAGATGACGGATTTGGTTGTAAGTCAAACGATCATTTATGTTTATAAATGGCACTCTCTGTTAAGAATTACTTTATATCGTCTGGATTTGTTCCAAATATAGAGAAATCATGTTGGTTGCCTGTTCAACTATAAGAATTTCTACGGGCCAACATTGGTTCAGTTTTTTCTTTGACTATCCCACAAAGACGGATCGATAAAGGTAAGCTTATATTGAAAGAAATTGAGATAAATTAAAAAAAATCACAGACGTGTTCATGTTAAGAAAATTTCAAGTTTTGTAGGACAGATAGTATCAATGACCATTGTTACTGGAAAAATTTCACAATTTATGACCAGATATTTGAGTATAGATGTGTCTATGGCTATTTCATAGGGGTCTTATATCAAATTATCCCCTGATATCATTTAACAACTTTTGTTTTGGAAAGAAAATTTAGACATTATTGGCCTTTAACAAAGTTAACTGATTTTCAGATAACCAAGGGGTCTGTAGTATTGTAGAAAATGGGTCAATGAAACGTGAATTACAAGATATGACATTAAATATTCATATGTTTTGTGCAAGAAATTCCATTTCACTTTTCATGGAATGGATTCCAAGGTAATTGAATGACAAAGCAGAATATTTGTCAAAGATTACAGAGAAAGATGACTGGGGAATAGATATTCATTTATAGCATTTGCTTGTGTTGCGATATGGGCAAATGGAAGTCGATTGGTTTGCTTCAGCCCATAATGCCAAGTTGAAACTCTTTTATTCAATATTTTGAATGAAGCTTGTTATGGTGTTGACGCATTCTCAGTAGGTTGGGGTGATAAGTTTTTGTTTTTTTTTGTGCCACCAGTTATACTTGTTGCAAGAGTATTAAGTAAGATGGCTCATGACAGCGCAACCGGTGTTTTGGTAATACCATTATGGAAATCTGCAAACTATTGGCCATTGTTGTGGCAGGGCGATTTTTATAGAAAATGTAAAAAACTGGTTTGATTTACCAACTGTAAAGAAATTATATGTTGCATGTAAAAACGGCAGTGGTTTGTTCGGGAATGGAAATTTAAAGTTTAGAATGTAAGCTTTAAAGATACAGTTCTAATTATATAGGCAGATAAATGGAAATTTAAATTGGGGCGTGACTGCCTTTATAATTTGCTAGACGGATGATGCATGGTGTCCGTCTTGGTTGATGAACCATTAGAAAACATGTGTTCTTAATGAAGAAAATATATGTGTAGTGATTTATTGTTATGAATTATAAGATGAATGGTACATTTTGTCCATTTCAGCTGATGTATATTAAAAAACATGTGTATTTAATTAAGCGAACCTGGTTATAATTCGTATTTTTATCGCAATAGTGAATTGTTATTTGTTAAACGCAGTTGTGTCGTATTTTCAGTGAAGTAATACGAAAAATACAATACCGAATTAACTTTATTAAACAGACACAGTACATTACTGCAATATATTTGATAAGTTATAAAGAGAGCGCAAAAGATAACGTACTGAGAATTATAATTAGTGCAAAAGTGCTGTTACTGGAGTTTGTCAATAACTTATTTTAATTTGAAGTAATATAGTGGCGGAATGAAATAAGTTCAAAAGTGAAATGAGTCAACTTGTTAATTGATAAGTCATCAATGTTAGCGCTTTAATACTTTAATAGTATTTTTAGTTGATGCCAAAAGTAATTAAGCGACTTGACAGTTAGATAAATTGAAAGAATTAGTGAAATTTGAAATCAAATATATTGAAATAGTCGCATTCATTTTGCATCAAAGAGTTATAGGCGAAATCTGATTGTCTCAGCGCAGAAGTGTGTTATAGCTAGGAGAACTAATGTACCATTTTTGTAACTGAAATTAACTATTGTTTAACGTGAAGATTCATTTGGTAGTAATTGATAAATAAATTAGAAAACCGTTGGAGAATCAATGACAATTTAGTGTAATATTGTATAGTATAGTGTAAAAAAATATTAAATTGAATTACAGTGAAACATTATTGTATTAAAAGTAGAGTAGTTATGCTGTCTACTGAAAATGATGCAGAGATATCTGAGGATGATAGGGCATTCCGTTCCTTGAAAGTGTTAAAGACAGAGAAACCTGAGGACTTAATGCCATTCATAAAGCATATGGAAGATGACTTTAACCAAGACATAGCAGCACAAGATAGTACAATACCGAAAATAGTCAGTCATCTTTACCCAAAACTTTCCATATTTTATGGGGATGAAAATAAGGATGAAGTAAGATGGTCAACATTTAGATTTGAACTTGAGTCTTTGTTAGAGGAGAAAGTGTTAAGTCAGGAATAAGTGTTGCTTGGACTTAGAAGAGCAGTAAAAGGAAACGCTAGTGGTGTGGTCAGGAGATTAGGATCAGGAGTGACTATAATAGAAGTAATGAGAAAGTTAGAAGGAACATTTGAAAATGTCGAAACTCAAGAAAGTATATTAGAAATTTTTTATTCTAGTCATCAGAAATCAAATGTCTCCATAACAAATTATGTATCCAGAAGAAGTATTTACGCAAGCCAAAGTTAGGAGGAATGAGTAGGAAAGTTGAAGATAAATTGAAAAGTCGAGAACTTAGACCTGAAATAAAACGACAAGCAGGATGCAAGTTTGCTATTTTTTTTTAAGACTATAGCCAATTTCAGATTGAACTGAGGAAGATAGAATCTAACTTGAAAGTAACTGAGATTGAAACAAAGTAATGCCAGGCTACAGTGAATGTAGACAAAAGCAATAATGAGGAGTTATTTTTTAATAAGTTGAACAGGACAGAAGAATTGTTTTTGAAATTGAATGAAAAAATAGATAACATAGAGAAAGAAAAAGGAAAACGGATAATCAGCCACAAAATAGTATAAAAATTATAGAGGATATGCCAGAGGTACAGGAAACAACTACAGAAATATATTTAATGTAGTTAGAGGTAGAGGAGAATATAGGCCGCAAAAACAACTGGAACAGGAGTGTTTCAACCTACCTGCTTCCATTGCACTGGGGAAGGACACATAGCAAGAAATTTCCCAAAAGCATAAGTACCTCTGTTGCTGAGTCAATACACTAAATAAGTATACAAATGAAGTAACTATAAGAAACAACAGCTCTTTTAGATAGAGGCAATTTCAGAACAATTCTGGAAACAACATTTATCAAAGAAAATTCTAGTAAAACCCTTACAAAATATCATCAAATTAGAATCTGGTTTTCGTGCAGTGGGTATATTGAAATTGATCTTAATGTCGAGTATGGACTACCAAGGGCTTCACCTCAGCAATGTTTTTTTTTTAATTCCAGACACAAATTAATGTTCTAAAACATCAGTTATAATTGACACCAACATACATGTCGAGCTATTAAAATAATGCAAAGAACATTTTGGACAACAGTTTGTACAGACAGCAGAATGATTAAAGAGTCGTTGTGAACGCTCCTTGAGTTTCTGATTGTTAAAAGAGTTTAAAATAGAGCGTTGAGTTACGGAATTTCGATCATTTATTACCAAAAAATGACGTCGTGGAGACCCAATCTAGATGACCGGACATGGCATTTGTGAAATGTAGGAATAGAACTACTTTTGCCGGCATATTTTGATTTTGAATATCTTGATTAGCTGTTCATATCGCATGTTTGCAATAAGGTAATAGACGTCCGCGTTCGTCTGTCATATTACAAACAACTATGTACGACGAGAGAAAAGTCATTGACCATTTCTTTTCGCCACGCATTTGAGAGATCTCTTTTAACTTACATGATATCTTAATAAGGTGCAACCTATCTCGCCAACACGTTAAAAAGATATAATATGAATTATATAATTACACGTTAGAGATCTGGAGGGAAATAGTACCACTGCTTGCATCATATAGTTGAAAGACGCATCATAGGTTGAATGAAGACATCACAGGTTTGGTGGACATATATTGAATTGGATGCACACATCATACTTTTAATGGACGCATCCGTGATTAGATAGACAACCTCAATTCTTATGGAAGGTATTATCCTCCATAATTCAGATTGCTTAATTACATATTTCAACTTACTTATCGGCAATTTACATTCACCCAAGTGGCAACTTCTAACTTCTATGTGCGTAAATTACAGGTGGAACATTACAAATTACATTCACTTAAATGTAAACTGCTTGCTTTTACATATGTCAATTTGTGTTGATTGCATAGTGTGGCGTAACTAATATTAGAAACAATTAACACAACACAGTGAATTTCTGGAAAAACTTTTTTCCAAAAACTTTTTTTTTATCTTTCGTTATTTTTATTGACAAAGTATCGCAGTTTGAAGAGTATGAGTGCGATCACAAAAAAGTAACCAAAAGCATTATAAATTGGAATTTCTAATTTCCAAATTGGAATCAGAAATCTAGTTTTAGAATTGGCCAATGGGAACCGAGGTTTTCCAATTGGAGGGTTCCAATATTGATATCCGTGTTATTTAATTGGAAAGTGCCGGTGTCACATTATATTCACACGCACTACGGAACGTCCACGCTTTGTGGGTGTACAATTATGCTTTTTTATCTGGTGTTACTTTAAGTTATGCATTGATATATCAATTATTTGTTCCATTATATCTAAACTTTAAATTGCTAAAGGTTAGAAGAAATAGTTCGTCCAATAAACTGTTTAAAATCACATTTAAAATCGAACGCTATTGACAAGATGTGCGGTTTTATACTCAATGTGTTCTTTTTTGAAACCTTAATTTTCGAAAGATACTCAAGAAAGAAACAAGAAAAACTGACAAAACTCTTTGATATAATACATTTTCAATCGGTCATATAGCACAGTTACCAATAAATTATGTTTTATTAGAAAAGAAATCATCCACAATTTACTCATTTCCGAGCAATGTATTTTTTTAGGCATCAAATGGTTCTTTTCAAAACTTTAATTCACGAAAGATATAAAAAATGCCAATATGAATTTTTCACAATAACCGTTTGGTATACTATATTATCAATCGCCGATACTTTTAAAGTTACCTTAATCAGCTTAAATTAATAAAAATAAATATTGTTCCTCCAAAATACATCCATTTCCGAAAATCAACATTTTGATTTTAGATTTTCTCACTCAATCCACAAAATCCTTACTCGAATAAATATTTTTCTTACTGTGCACGAGACTTTTTAATCTGTATATGCTCAACATCCTAACAGAACATTCAATTTTCTTGTTTGACACTATATTTTCATACGCAACACCTGATTTTCTCACTCGATACACATTTTTACTCAACACTAGATTTTAATTACTGAGCACTAGATATTCTTATTTATATATACACATTATTTTAGTTGGCATATGATTTTCTTACACCACACTTAATTTTAAAACTTAAAATTAGTAAAGTTGTTAATTTCTGAAAAGTTTTTATATGTAAATATGACATCACACCTTGAAGGTGTCAAATTAATCATAAATTATTCACCAAAAGCACCCGTAAATGTCTGCAGCCTGTTAATCTTTATTTTAAAAATAGTTTCAATTTCCCCATTGTTCATTTTTATAGAAAATTGATATATCTATTAAAAAACATAAGGATTTGTATGTTGTCAAATTAACGACTAAATTTTTGAAAGTGAGGCAAAATATTGTGAAACAAATACCTGGATTTAATCTCTTATATTTCTCTCAAAACACAATGAAAATATCTTTATATGTTTGTTGTTGAATGATATATTAAACTTGCATTCTTAAAGGTCATAAAATAAACATCACAGAGACTGTTGCCGGGCGGGGATTCGAACTCACAACCTCTGGATTGATAGCCAGACGCGTAACCAACTGAGTTAATCGGGCCCGGCTTGTACTGATAAATATAACAAAAAAAAACCCCCAAAAAAACCCCACACAAAATAACAACAAAAAAACATTGTTGTACTGATACATATAACAATGTTCTTTTATTAAGCTTCTATTGATATTACTTCTGTGTTAATAAGATTTTATCTCTCTTGTTCTTTTTACACTTTTTTTTAAAAATAACTAGTATATATTAATTACTTATTCGACTGATGCTTCGGCAACCATCGACACTTTACGGCAATGATCGTGTCCTTTAAATTAAGACTAATGGTCTATGTCATTTTTATGACCCCACCCGCAGAGATTACTGGGTCATTGGTAACATTGCTATAACAATAACGCACTGGCACTGATAAGCTCACGCTGCGGGACGCCATAGTGTCCGAAGTTTTTTGAGACATGCAGTTCCGGCATGTAATCGTTATTAACATTTTTGCCATTTCTTTCTGAAAAGATAGGCATTATAAAATTTTGGGGCAACGAAAGTAAACATACTTTACAACTACTACCACAACTACTTCTATTACTACTACTACAACTACTACTACTACTACTACTACTACTATAACTACCACCAACACTACTACTATTGCTGCTGCTGCTGCTGCTGCTGTTAATACTACTACTACTACTATTACTAAAACTACTGCTGCAGCTGCTGCTGTTAATACTACTACTACTACTGCTGCTGCTGCTGTACATACTGCTACTACTACTATTACTAAAACTACTGCTGCAGCTGCTGCTGTTAATACTACAACTACTACTACTGCTGTTGCTACTGCTGTTGTTTATACCACTACTATTACTACTACTACAACTATTACTTCTGCTGCTGCTGCTGCTGTTAATACTACTACTTCTACTTCTATTGCTGCTGCTGCTTCTGTTGTTGATACTACTACTACAACTATTACCACTACTACTGCTGCTGCTACTGTTAATACTACTAATGCTGCTGTTACTGCTGTTAATACTACTACTACTTCTACTGCTGCTGTTAATACTACTACTACCACTTCTACTACTGCTGCTACTGTTAGTATTACTACTACTACGTCTACTGCTGCTGTTGCTGCTGTTACAACTACTACTACTACTGCTGCTGCTGCTGCTGCTAATATTACTACTACAGCAACAACTAATACTTCTACTACTACTACTTCTACTACTGCTCCTGATGCTGCTGCTGCTGTTGATAATACTACTACTATTACTACTACTACTGCTGTTGCTGCTGCTGTTGCTACTACTACTTCTACTACAACAACTACTACTACTACTACTGCTGCTGCTGCTGTTAATACTACTACTACTTCTACTACTACTGCTGCTGCTGTTAATACTACTTCTACTACTACCGCTGCTGCTGTTTATACTACTACTACTTTTACTGCTGCTGTTAATACTACTGCTAATGCTGCAGCTTCTGTTAATACTACTACTTCTACTACTGCTGCTTCTGCTGCTGTTAATAGTACTACTACTACTGCTGCTGCTGTTAATACTTCTTCTACTACTACTACTAGTACTACTGCTGCTGCTGTTAATACTGCTTCTTCTACTTCTTCTACTACTACTACCACAACCACTTCCACTACTACTATTACTTCTACCACCACCACTACTACTACTACCATTACCACCGTCACTACTACTACTACTACTACTAATACTACTACCATCACCACCGTCACTACTACTACTACTACTCCTACTACTACTACTCGTATTACCACCACCATTACTACTACCACCATCGCTACGACTTATACTACTATAACAATTACCTACACCACCACTGCTACTACGATTACTACAACAACTACCACTACAACAACTGCTGCTACTGCTACCACTACTACTACTGCTGCTTATGTTGTTATTGTTATTTCTGCCACTGTGTACACTACACGCACGCACAAATATAAATGCTTCTTTTGTGTTTGTTACTCTCACTACTACTTCAAGTTTTAATGCACTTGTATGCACGCACATGCATTCACACGCATGCTGCATATAAAATCTTTTAAACGCACCTACGCTTCACCCACACAATCGCACTTATACAAGCACCAACGCTGCACTCACATACAAGCGCATGCCCACATTCACTCACACACATACACACGCTCCTACTCTACTCGTATACAAAATAATTGATCTATAAATAGAATCGTCCAATTGGATTGTATTGAACGATTCTATTGATAGAATCTATAAATAGAATCTTCCAATTGGACCCTTTACCTTTCCATTGGAAACTGTTTTTTACAATTGGAATTGAACACTTGGAAATCGTTATTTCCCGTTGGAAACTAATGTCAATAGGAATATAAGAATTCCAATTGGACAGGGTGTTTTTTACTACTTTAATTCCATTTATCTCAGTGTTTTACGAACTTTTTGAGCTGTAGTTTTGAATTTAACTTAATGATAGTTATTATTGTCCAAAAGTATTAAGTTTTTAACATTAATGTTTATAATGAAAAAAAAGTTTTTGGAAAAAAAAGTTTCTCCAGAAATTCTCTGTGTTGTGTTAATCGATAGATTTATATAGTTTAATAAAAATACTTCATAACCACATCGATCAATATAATCATTTCAATATAATACAAATATAAATGTATGGATAGTATCGAATCATATGTCTAATTTGTTATATAATTGAATAGTTCAACACGAATAGTATATGTTCTTCGATAGTTTCACCTTGATAGTCGATAATTTGTCTTTAAATGTATTTCTTCCTAATTTGGCTTCCAGTTCTTATAGTTGTAGTTAAACCAATATGAATATTATACTTTAACACTAGTAGTTTAATCCAACTGTATTATTCACTTTAAATCCAATGTATGCAACACTTATAGTAATCCAATATGAATATAACTTTTTCGAGCCTAATTGCTGTCAAATATGCCTTATCTATACTTAACCTATATTTCTTATAGCATACCACAAAGATTTAAATTCGATATACTGAAAGTTATATTAAAACATTCTCACATATATTTATATTAAAAAACAAACTTTAAACATGACATATTAATAATTTCCATATAATGCTTATACACTAACACACATTGACATACTAAGTGAATTACCTCCCTTTATAATCATATTTCCAAGATCAAAATTTATCAGTTTAATTGTAAATAATAAATTCCGCGATACATATTGCAAATTATAGTATTATTGTTTTTTTCCAAAGAAAATGTATAATGTGAAAAAGGCTATCTTTTTAGTTTGTTAACCATGGTTATTTCTGTAATTCTATATATCATAACCTACAGAGCCACATAACGTTTTAATTTGTTTGATTTCAACATTATGACGTCAAGTGGCGCCGTCGATTTATTCCTCAACAAAACCAACTACTGCTCCCTTTAAAAATATCGTACATTATAGGCCATCATTCGGCATTATGCGGAACTGACTTATTGAGTTTGTCAATGAAAATAAAGTTTGTAAAGTAAGCAACACAGAAACACATGAACCTTTTGTATTGAATTAAAGTAAATGTTGCTGATACGTAGGGCTGTCTCCATAAAACCACAGGTCACAATATAGAACAACTATATAGCTGTTCAATAGTGGATTCAGGTCGAACAGAAAATCCGAGGTACGCCCCCTAAAATTTATAGCAAGTATAGTTAAATTGATTAAAAATTTGGTGCTAGTACATAGCCCGCCCCTTTCAATTGAATATTCTCTCCCCCAAAATCACGACTTATCCGCCCATCCAGAAATTTTCACCAACAAAAAAGAATAACATACATAAATAGTTTAGAAAACTGTGTGTTTTTAAACGTGATACCTGAATCCAGGCCTGTATATATTGCACATACTGTACTTATTTTAAGAACCAGAGGCCATTGTGATTTTATTTTTACTATATTTATTTAGGCCTGCCTTGTACCCAACCTTATAAAATAAATCCATGTGATACATTTACCAAAATCATTTGTGAAGTGCAGTTCTCCTCTAGTAGGTCTGCAAACGTTTAAAAGTCAGAATAGTAAAAAAAAAAAAAAAACTGTAAAAAACTTCAATAAATTATAATATCCTAATGGTTCACTGTAATTCAGCATGAGGCGTCTCATATATCAAAATGTCCCAACACCCCTCCTACATGTAGTAACGATATCGGCAGCTCTTAGAGACATGGCGTAACGGATGTAGGAAGTGAATGTACTGAAATTGATTTCTATACCAACCACCCCAAGACAAAACATTTTTGACCGTATGGATATAGTCTCATTTCAAAGAAAACAAATATTGTGGGTTTTACATAATATTAATATGAAAAATATCATAGTCTATATATGCCACACACACACACACACACACACACACACACACACACACACACACACACACTCATTACCCACCTACCCTCTACACACACACTAAAAATTATCCCCACCCTTCACAGAAAAAATAAAAACAACAAAATATATTCATATAGAAATAAGACACATTGACACAAAGCAAAAAATAGGGATGAGGGACCAGACAATGAGTTGTTCAATACATGTCATTGGGTCAGGTAAAGGGATTATAAACACCGATATATGTGAACCAGTTTTTGTGCGACGTGGTACAGTGATGGGTTATCTTGTATTTTGACTGAAAGTGTTGTTTTGGATATACTCCTTGTTTACAAAATTGTTTTTTCCTATACGTCTCACTACACAGTTACATCCTTTTTTCCCACGGTAACATGATTCTTACGCTTAAAAACAAGGCATGTAATTTGGTTTTGAAATATATTCAAAATGGTTCATAGTAGTTGTGATTTCTCTCTGCATATGAGAAGAGCAAAGGTTGGTTTTGCATATACTGCAATAAGACATGACGTGGTGTGAAAAAAGTGACTTTGATACAATTTCAACATATGCATGTATTTATGAGCATTTAAGGACTTCTTTTTTCAAAATTCCCAGGGTGTCACTGCATCCTCTTTTAAAAAAACCCAACGTGAACAACCTACCAATTATTGTGCATTTTATGTGGGTTTACATTCTTGCTATGAACTAAAAAAAATACAAAAATATTCTATGTGGAATTCTATTTTTACAATGGACAATTTACATTTTATCAACTGACAGTGTGAGACCTATATTTCGTATTTCATAGCTTACAAACACAATACTGTCTCGCATTCTTATATGGTGAACGTATAGAATTAAAATGGTTTACAATAGCAACTCTTTGTTTTTTTTGTTATTAATTTTACATCGATTGTGAAACAAGTTTTTACAACGTTGACGAATCACACTCGAGGGTTTTCTGGGTAGAACCAGTTAATTAAGCTGGGCGGATAAAGTATCTTCCTCAAGGACACATCATATAGCCGTGGTAGAGGATCGAACCCACGACCCCCGATCTTGGATCTTATGCTCTACCACCGGACGACGCGCTCCATTTTGGTTCTTTATTCACTTAAAACAGATACAAACTTACTTTGCAAATAGTTCTTTAACTAATCAAAACGACTGCTAAACAAACAACTGTTATCATCAGAGATTTCCAGGAAGTGCATCAACCGTGATATTTGCATTTTAAATGAGCAACGTTTTATTGTGGTCAATAGGCTTTTGGATCGCTTGGACACAACGTTTGAATTAGATGCACAAATATCAATTTATACCATTATTTTTATTAGCATTAATTTATTCCTACAATCATCTTTTTATTCTTGCTCAATTTTCATCTTTGTTCAGTTTTCTTATGTGACGATTTCGGAGCATCTCGGTATAGATCGGAATAAACTTATAAATAACATAATGTATAGATATTTTTTTATTTCGTAACAATAAATCCCATATCCTGTTTTGTTTCATTGCTTTTAATATCATTTTATCGTCATTAACGTTAAATTAAAAAAAAAATAAAAATAAACGATAATAGCTCACTTCCGGTTGTAAACAAAAATGGATTTTTACGATCGTCGAAGATGTTTTTGTTCGAATAAAAAGAAAAAAACAGATAAGTCTCCTTTGATTGATGGGAATATCGACCACAAATATAAAATAAAAAATACGAAAATTGGTTGTGTTCGAAGTTTTGTTGTCACACCTAAAACGTTGTCAATTTTGCAGACTTAGCTCTGTACCAGTTACTTTTGACAGCTTTGCTCAAAAAGGGTTAGGTGAATATGTGTATGTTGTGCATCAAAACAGTGACTGTGGACATGTCAACAGATTTGCCTATGGCAAAAACACACCATCAAAGATCTAAAAGAATGCCCTGTTTTGCAGCCAACACAAAGCTAGGCCAGGTAAGATAGTATTGATGATTGTCTGTTGTATAATGTTGATTTTTTATTAGAACTGATAGTAATTAGTTGCGATGAAACTGTTTGATTGAAGATTGAATATATAGAATATCATTTTCGTGCCATCGAGACCAAACAGACGATCATCTAGCCTAACAACTCTTTACGGGATCCTGGAAGCTATACCTCTACTCGAGTACACCCATTTCTAAAAGTAGTTGATAACTTTCCCACCTCAATCAGCGATGAGAGACGAATGATATTGATAATGAGACGCATTGTCTCATATCAACAAAATATATAAAATGAAATGTAAACAAGTAGTAAGAATTGTTTTTATATACATGTTGATACAATGATACAAGATACAATATATTGCAGTTAGAATGTTGTGTATTTTGATTTCAGTAATTCAGTTACACTGAAGACAGTGATTCACTGTCGGCTCTCTACTGTCCGGAGGTATTTCAGGTCAACACACAGAGTAAGCCACGTTTTCCTGTCGGGCAAGAAGTGCAATGTTCTGTGCAGTAGACGCTGAATGGCACACGCAAGACTTTGAAAGTTTAACATGTATGTATTTAATAATTTATAATTGATTAATTGCATTGAATTTTACGCTGTTTTTTACGTGACAATTGTATTGATGCCCTTACATGTACACAAGGAACTATATAGAGCTATACAAGTCCATGATGTACATAGTCATCGGGTTTTTGTAGATATGCAACGGTTTAACCAGGACTAGATACCCATTATCTGTCATTATCTCTCTGCCATATGTTCTATTATAGAATGCAGTCAGATACATTCTGTAATACTGTTAATGTGAACTTTTTTTTACATAGTATTAATATTTAATAGTTTATGTCATACTATGTTTGTTTTGAAATTGACACTTTTCGCAAGATAAATAATTTAAGTGTTTAAGCACGAGAATGAATCCGTGTAATGGGGTGGGGGTGGGTGGGGTTCTGATTCCATGTTCTATTTTCACATAAAAAGTACATATTATTGCTTTGATGCTATTTCTGTATAATGTGGGAACATCTTTATTTCAATAATATTTGTCATCATAGTTTTTGTTTAAAAACTTGGAAACATTAACATTACTTTTAAGATAAACATTTATTTCTATAGAAGTGCCGATTATGAAATTTTGACCCTATCATATTAAAACAATTATTGAGAAAAAAACGGATGGTAAAACTTCCTAATCTTTTGATATCATATATGGAATAGTATATATATAAAAGTTAGTCATGTAGTATTGATGCCCCAATAGTAGAATGGATTCTCTACACTTTTATTTTAGAACATCTTTTTTCAAAACTATCAAAAATATGGATTTCTCCTGTCCTCTAGAATACAAATGAGTTCATTTTAAATTATATTTTTCAATTTAATGTCGCATGCTCATATTTTTTCTTAAAACATATGCTTTCAGAATACACTGATACTGAAAAATGTAAAAAATATTGAAAGTTAATAAAATTGTAGCAATTTTACCTATTTTGGACTTGGTAATTTTTTTTCAGCCTTTTGAAAATGGGATATGGTAAAGTAAATGCGGATAACTTTTTTTAGCCGGTAAAAGTTTCTAAATTTTTGGAAATTAGTCAGTGATATTATAAAGTTAATAAAAATAAAAGGCTTTAAAAGATTTGAAATATAGCTGATTACGGTCCTACTACCTTAATCACTGCGTATTGTGACATCTCGATGGAGATGAATTTGCATAAGCGTTATCAAGCTTCCAGGTCATTTTTACATTGCACCTTTATATCCTTATATAAATGTAAAACAAAGTAGAAGAAATATTTTATACCCGTCCATTTAAAAGAAATAAAATAACTGTTCACTGCTACCTAAAGCTATTTTTGACCATTGGTTTTACCAATAGGTGACGTCATCTGGGGAAACACATTGGCTTACAACAATCGGCTTACTCACATGTCTTCCTTTTATCTTACCGTAGGTATCGGTGTTTTAGCCACCAAGCTACTTAATTCAGAAGTTTTAATATTACTAGCCCTGTTTATTACTTGTAAATTCTAAGTTTTAAATTCCAAGTTTCAAATTTTAAGTGTCAAATCATGACTGTCTCTAAATGATTACATTATTTCATTAAATTAAGATGATGAAATGAGTAACTTTCGTATTTTATCTACACGTTCGAACAAAGGTGACATTTAAATGAATGCAATTTGTAAATTACAAGATGCAATATAAAAATTACATGGACGGAAATTAAGAAATTGGCATTTGAGTAAATGTAATTCTTAATTATCCTATTGCAGCATACAATTTATACATACAGAAGTGAAAAATTGTCATTAAAATGAATGTAATTTGTAATAACCAATTTAAAAAATACAATAAAGCAATCTGCATTATGGCGGATAATACCCTCCATAAATTCTTGTTCCTTGCACGACTGTTATGTATTTCTAACTGTGTTAGCAATGACATACATGTAGTTGTCGTTATGCCATTTTATTTTTATCTCTGCATTGAGCTATCTTAGATAAGTTTTATAGTTATTCGGGTATAAACCAATTTCTAGACATTTCATTGTATACAATTTCAGGGCCAGTGTATTAAATATATCATTTAATATCATTTGACTTTTTCCATCACCCACTTTTTAAAAATAAGCTCTGTATTATTGCAGTTTTCATTCGAAGAGTCAAGAAAACTATGCATAAAATAATCGCGACATAAAAAGGTCAGTAAATTGCGGAAAATGCATATCAGATGATACATTGGGTATCAACGACCTAGTGGTCTTAGGTGCAGTCTTAAGATCACTAACCTCTCACCGCTAAGGTCGTAGGTTCGAGTTCTGCTCGCTCCAAAACCATTATGTGATAAAGTTTGCCAGCTCCATGTATTTGCGGAAGGACGGTGGTTCTACTCAGATTCACTCTGAGGTCTCATTTCACAAATTAAACTGGATATGCCATAAATAACCCTTATTGTGGTGAAAATGGCGTTAAACCTTAAACAAAAAGAAACAAACGATAATGCATTGTACCAAAGTTTAACGTATTCCCTTCAACATAACGAGTAACTGCAACAATTCGGAGTATTGTTCAATCGATATTAATGCTTTTTAAAAACTTAATTGATAAAGACACAGTTGCGTGAGTTGATGGGAAGAGTTGCAGCCATATTGCAGGATGACAGTCATTATGCGTATCGTATTGCCATCATTCACTTGTATTGGTAATTACTTTTCTAAATGCCGACATTTCTCACGATATTAGAATTACCATACTTTGCACAATTATTTTTTTATTCTTAAGTGAAAGAACAAAGGGAATTTACACAAAAGATGGATGACGGATATAGATCACAGTCCCGCACTGACCTGCCATTAACGAGGGAAATCAACACATACCCACGGACGCGTATATATGTTAGAGAGAGAGAGAGAGAGAGAGAGGGGAGAGAGAGAGAGAGAGAGAGAGAGAGAGGAGAGAGAGAGAGAGAGAGAGAGAGAGGAGAGAGAGAGGAGAGAGAGAGAGAGAGGATTAATATCTACAAGTATTGACGGTATTCTTACGAAATATGTTTATTTTATTTGAAGAAGGTGATCGATTGTGTTTATATTTATTTCTTTACCTCGATTGTGAAGTTATTACATATTAGACATCTGCTCTGAAATGGCTGATTTATATATAATAGACAGATTGAGACATGATACAATACCATTATCACTAATAACACTTTATAATACAATTAAAACATATTTCAGTACATAAGTACAATTAAATCTTACAAAAAAAAAACCCAACTATTTTATAAAACTAATATTATCATCACATCAAATAATACGGGTTTTACATATTTTGACATGATGACCCTTTTGATATAATCAAACATACAGACACTATATGTTGGTAAAGATCAGTTTTTCAGTGGGGTGGGGTTGGGAAGAGCGGTGGGGAATAAAGATTGACGTCATCTACATATTCTTAAACATATGTTGGAGCTAAGTATACTTAAAATACAAACTTCTTTGTTAAATGATTAATACACCAAGACCATTTTTGAAACTTTTTGTGAGACGTCATTTATTTGAGTTTGTTGAAAAATGAAGCACTTCAGCTACACATGTAAATGAATGTAAACAATCAAACAACTACGACTTTGATGTATGAATTAACTTGAAAAGAACATTTTCTCCATTTACCTCTTCCTTGACACCATCATCTTTCTGGTACTAGTTGCATTGGTGCTTGACTACAATGTGGAAATTATAGCTAAAAACATTTAAATATCACCCATATACAGAGTTTCAGTATCACCCATGTACAGGGTTTCAGAAGCACGCATATACAGTGTTTCAGTATCACCCATATACATGGTTTCATTATCACCAATAAACAGGGTTTCAATATCGCCCAAATACAGTGTTTCAGTATCACCCATATACAGTGTTTTAGTATCACCCATATACAGTGTTTCAGTATCACCCATATACAGTGTTTTAGTCTCACCCATATACAGGGTTTCATTATCACCATATAGGTGGTTTCAGTACCACCAATTTACAGTGTTTCAGTATCACACATGTACAGGGTTTCAGTATCACGCATATACAGGGTTTCAGTATCACCCATAAACAGGCTTTTAGTATCACCCATAAACAGGGTTTCAGTATCACCCTTATACAAGTTTTCAGTATCACGAATATAGTGTTCAAGTATTACCCACATACAGGGTTTAAGTATCTCGCATATACGGTGTTTCAGTATCACCCATGTACAGAGTTTCAGTATCACGCATATACAGGGTTTCAGTATCACGCATATACAGGGTTTCAGTATCACCCCTATACAGGGTTTTAGTATAACCCATAAACAGGGTTTCAGTATCACCAGTATAGAGGGATTCAGTACCACAAATGTACAGTATTTCAGTATAACCCATGTACAGGGTTTCATTATCGCCAATAAACAGGGTTTATATATCCCCCATATACAGTGTTTCAGTATCACCCATATACAGTGTTTCAGTATCACCCATATACAGTGTTTTAGTATCACCCATATAGAGGGTTTCAGTATCACCTATATAGATGTTTTCAGTACCACCAATGTACAGTGTCGCATATACAGGTTTTCAGTATCACGAATATAGTACTCCAGTATTACCCATATACAGGGTTTATTTATCTCGCATATACGGTGTTTCAGTATCACCCATATACAGGGTTTAAAACACGCATATCACCAATATACAGCGTTTCAGTATCACCCATATACAGGGTTTCAGTGCCACCCATAAACAGGTTTCAGTATCACCCATATACAGGGTTTCAGTGCCACCCCTAAACAGGGTTTCAGTATCACGCATATACAGTGTTTCAGTATCACCCATATACAGTGTTTTAGTGCCACACATATACAGTGTTTCATTGTCATCCATATACAGGGTTTCAGTATCAAGCATATACAGAATTTCAGTATCACGCATATAATGTTACAGCATCACCCCTATACAGGGTTTCAGTATCACCCATAAACAGATTTTCAATATCACGCCTATACAGTGTTTCAGTATCACGTATATAGTGTTCCAGTATCACAACTATACAGTGTTTCAGTATCATCCATATACATGGTTTCATTATCACGCGTATACAGTGTTTCAGTATCATCCGTATAGAGGGTTTCAGTATAACCCGTATACAGGGTTCCAATATCAGGCATATGCACTGTTTCAGTATCATCCATATACAGTGTTTCAGTACCACACATATAAAAAGTTTCAGTACCACGTGTATACAGGATTTCAGTACCACCCGTAAAGAGTGTTTCAGTACCACACGTATACAGGGTTTCAGTACCACCTGTATACAGCGTTTCAGTACCACCCGTGTACAGGGTTTCAGTATCACGCGTATACTGGGTTTCAATATCACCCATATACAGTGTTTCAGTATCACCCATATACAGTGTTTTAGTATCACCCATATACAAGTTTTCAGTATCACCCATATAGAGGGTTTCAGTACAACCAATGTGCAGTGTTTCAGTATCACCTATGTACAGGGTTTTAGTATCACGCATATACAGGATTTCAGTATCACCCATATACAGGGTTTAAGTATCACCCATAAACAGGGTTTCAGTATCACGCATATACAGGTTTTCAGTAACACGAATATAGTGTTCCAGTATCACCCATATACAGGGTTTCATTATCACGCTTATACAGTGTTTCAGTATCAACCATATACAGGGTTTCAAACACGTATATCACTCATATACAGGGTTTCAGTATCACTCATATACAGGGTTTCAGTGCCACCCATAAAAAGAATTTTAGTATCACGCATATACAGTGTTTCAGTATTACCCATATACAGTGTTTCAGTATCACCAATATACAATGTTTCAGTATCACCCATATACAGTGTTTCAGTATCACGCAGACATTGGTTCAATTTTACCCATATACAGTGATTTAGTGTCACCCATGTACAGTGTTTCAGTATCATCCATATACAGGGTTTCAGTATCACGTATATACAGGATTTCAGTATCACGCATGTAGTGTTACAGCATCACCCCTGTACAGGGTTTCAGTATCACCAATATACAGTGTTTCAGTATCACCCATATACAGTGTTTCAGTATTACCCACATTCAGTGTTTCAGTATCATCCATATACAGGATTTTAGTACCACGCATATACAGAGTTTCAGTATCACGCGTATACAGTGTTTCAGTATCATCCGTATAGAGGGTTTCAGCATCACCCGTATACAGGGCTTCAATATCACGCATAAACACTGTTTCAGTATCACCCATATACAGCGGTTTCAGTACCACATATATACAAAATTTCAGTACCACGTGTATACAGGATTTCGGTACCACCCATTTTCAGTGTTTCCGTACCACATGTATACAGGGTTTCAGTACCACCAGTATACAGCGTTTCAGTACCACTCATAAACAAGGTTTCAGTAAAATGCATATACAGGATTTCAGTACCATCTGTGTACAGGGTTTCAGTATCACGCGTATACAGGGTTTCAGTATCACCCATGTACAGGGTTTCAGTATCACCCATGTACAGGGTTTCAGTATAACGCGTATAAAGGGTTTCAGTATCCATATACAGTGTTTCATTATCCATATACAGTGTTTCACTACAACGCATATACAAGGTTTCAGTACCACCCGTGTACAGGGTTTCAGTATCACTCACATACAGAGTTTCAGTATCAAGCATATACAGTGTTTCAGTACTATCCATATACAGGGTTTAAGTATCATGCGTCTACAAGGTTTCAGTATCACGCGTATACAGTGTTTCATCACTCATATACAGTGTTTCACTACCACGCGTTTACAAGGTTTCAGTACCACCCGATTACAGGGTTTCAGTACCACCCACATACAGGGTTTCAGTATCACCCACGTACAGGGTTTCAGTATCACTCACATACAGGGTTTCAGTACCACCCACATACAAGGTTTCAGTACCACCCGATTACAGGGTTTCAGTACCACCCACATACAGGGTTTCAGTATCACCCACGTACAGGGTTTCAGTATCAAGCATATAAAGGGTTTCAGTATCATGCGTATACAAGGTTTCAGTATCACCCATATGCAAGTTTACAGTATCACCCGTATAAAGGGTTTCAGTATCACCCGCATACATGGTTTTATTATCACGGATATAAAATGTTTCAGTATCACTCGAAACAGGGTTTCAGTATCACGCATATACATTGTTTCAGTATCACCCATATATAGGGTTTCAGTATCACCCATATACAGGATTTCAGTATCACGCATATACAGTGTTTCAGTATCACGCATATACAGGGTTTCAGTATCAGTCATATATAGAGTTTCAGTATCACCCATGTACAATATTTCAATATCACGTATATACAGGGTTTCAATATCACCTATGTATAGGGTTTCAGTATCACCCATGTACAGGATTTCAGAATCACGCATATACAGGGTTTCAATATCACTTATGTCCAGGGTTTTAGTATAACCCATATACGGAGTTTCAGTGTCACGCATGTACAGGGTTTCATCGTCACCCATAAACAGGGTTTCAGTATTAAGCATAAACATGGTTTCAGTATCACCCTTATAGAAGATTTCAGTATCACCCATATACAATGTTTCATTATCACGCATATACAATGTTTCAGTATCACGCATATACAGGGTTTCAGTATCACGTATATACATGGTTTCAGTATCAACCATATACAGGGTTTCAGTATCACGCATATACAGGGTTTCAGTATCACCAATATACAGGTTATCTGGGTCACCCATATACAGGGTTTCAGTATCACGCATATACAGGTTTTCAGTAACATGAATATAGTGTTCCAGTATCACCCATATACAGGGTTTCAGTATCAACCATATACAGGGTTTCAAACTCGTATATCACTCATATACAGAGTTTCAGTATCACTCATATACAGGGATTCAGTGCCACCCATAAACAAAATTTCAGTATCACGCATATACAGTGTTTCAGTATCACCCATATACAGTGTTTCAGTATCACCAATATACAATGTTTCAGTATCACCCATATACAGTGTTTCAGTATCACCCATGTACAGTGTTTCAGTATCATCCATATACAGGGTTTCAGTATCACGTATATACAGGATTTCAGTATCACGCATGTAGTGTTACACCATCACCCCTGTACAGGGTTTCAGTATCACGTATATACAGGATTTCAGTATCACGCATGTAGGGTTACACCATCACCCCTGTACAGGGTTTCAGTATCACGTATAATCAGGATTTCAGTATCACGCATGTAGTGTTACAGCATCACCCCTGTACAGGGTTTCAGTATCACCAATATACAGTGTTTCAGTATCACCCATATACAGTGTTTCAATATCACGCATATACTTTGTTTCAGTATTACCCACATACAGTGTTTCAGTATCATCCATATACAGGGTTTCAGTACCACGCATATACAGTGTTTCAGTATCACGCGTATACAGTGTTTCAGTATCATCCGTATAGAGGGTTTCAGCATCACCCGTATACAGGGCTTCAATATCCCGCATAAACACTGTTTCAGTATCAACCATATTAAGCGTTTCAGTACCACATATATACAAAATTTCAGTACAACGTGTATACAGGATTTCGGTACCACCCGTTAACAGTGTTTCCGTACCACATGTATACAGGGTTTCAGTACCACCAGTAAACAGCGTTTCAGTACCACTCATAAACAAGGTTTCAGTAAAATGCATATACAGGATTTCAGTACCATCTGTGTACAGGGTTTCAGTATCACGCGTATACAGGTTTCAGTATCACCCATGTACAGGGTTTCAGTATCACGCGTATACAGGGTTTCAGTATCACCCATGTACAGGTTTTCAGTATCACCCATGTACAGGGTTTCAGTATCCATATACAGTGTTTCATTATCCATATACAGTGTTTCACTACAACGCATATACAATGTTTCAGTACCACCCGTGTACAGGGTTTCAGTATCACCCTTGTACAGGGTTTCAGTATCACCCATGTACAGGGTTTTAGTATCACGCATATACAGGGTTTCAGTATCACCCATGTACAGGGTTTCAGTATCACCCATGTACAGGGTCTCAGTATAACGCGTATAAAGGGTTTCATTATCCATATACAGTGTTTCACTACAACGCATATACAGGGTTTCAGTACCACCAGTATACAGCGTTTCAGTACCACCCATGTACAGGGTTTTAGTATCACGCATATACAGGGTTTCAGTATCACCCGTGTACAGGGTTTCAGTATCACCCGTGTACAGGGTTTCAGTATCACCCTTGTACAGTGTTTCAGTATCACCCATGTACAGGGTTTTAGTATCACGCATATACAGGGTTTCAGTATCACCAACATACAGTGTTTCAGTATCACGCATATACAGGGTTTCAGTATCACCCATATTCAGGGTTTAAGTATCATGCGTATACAAGGTTTGAGTATCACGCATATACAGTGTTTCATCACTCATATACAGTGTTTCACTACCACGCGTTTACAAGGTTTAAGTACCACCCGATTACAGGGTTTCAGTACCACCCACATACAGGGTTTCAGTATCACCCACGTACAGGGTTTCAGTATCACCCACATACAGGGTTTCAGTATCACGCATATACATTGTTTCAGTATCACCCACGTACAGGGTTTCAGTATCACCCACATACAGGATTTCAGTATCAAGCATATACAGGGTTTCAGTATTATCCATATACAGGGTTTAAGTATCATGCGTATACAAGGTTTCAGTAGCACCCATATGCAAGGTTACAGTATCACCCGTATAAAGGGTTTCAGTATCATCCGCATACATGGTTTTATTATCACGGATATAAAGTGTTTCAGTATCACTCGAAACAGGGTTTCAGTATCACGCATATACATTGTTTCAGTATCACTCATATACAGGGTTTCAGTATCACCTATATTCAGGGTTTCAGTATCACCCATATACAGGATTTCAGTATCACGCATATACAGTGTTTCAGTATCACGCATATACAGGGTTTCAGTATCAGTCATATATAGGGTTTCAGTATCACCCATGTACAATATTTCAATATCACGTATATACAGGGTTTCAATATCACCTATGTATAGAGTTTCAGTATCACCCATGTTCAGGATTTCAGAATCACGCATATACAGGGTTTCAATATCACTTATGTCCAGCGTTTTAGTATAACCCATATACGGAGTTTCAGTGTCACGCATGTACAGGGTTTCATCGTCACCCATAAACAGGGTTTCAGTATTAAGCATAAACATGGTTTCAGTATCACCCTGATAGAGGATTTCAGTATCACCCATATACAATGCTTCATTATCACGCATATACAATGTTTCAGTATCACGCATATACAGGGTTTCAGTATCACGTATATACATGGTTTCAGTATCAACCATATACTGGGTTTCAGTATCACGCATAAACAGGGTTTCAGTATTACCAATATACAGGTTATCTGGGTCACTCATATACAGGGTTTCAGTACCAACCATGTAAAGGATTAAAGTTAAGTATCACCCATATACAGGGTTTCAGTATCACCCATATACAGGGATTCAGTATCACCCATATACAGGGTTTCAGTATCACCAATATACAGGGTTTCAGTATCACGCATAAACAGGGTTTCAGTACCACGTATATACAGGGTTTCAGTACCACCCATATACAGGGTTTTAGTGCGACCTATATACAGGGTTTCAGTTCGACCCATATACAGGGTTTCTGTATCGCCCACATACAGGATTTCAGTATCGCCCATATACAGTGTTTCAGTACCATTCATATTCAAGGTTTCAGTACCATCCTATATATGGTTTCAGTATCACCCATATACAGGGTTTCAGTATCACCCATATACAGGATTTCAGTATCACGCATATACAGTGTTTCAGTATTATCCATATAAAGTGTTTCAGTACAACCATATCTATGGTTTCAGTATCACCCATATACAGGGTTTCAGTTTCACGCATATACCTGGTTTCAGTATCATCTATGTACAGGGTTTCAGTATCACGCATACAAATGGTTTCGGTATCACCCATACACAGGGTTTCGGTATCACCCATACACAGTGTTTCAGTATCACGCATATACAGGGCACGCATATACAGTGTTTTCATAACCATCCATATAGAGGGTTTCTGTATCACGCATAAACAGGTTTTCAGTATCACCCATACATAGGGTTTCAGTATCAGGCATATACATTGTTTCAGTATCACCCATATTCAGGGTTTCAGTATCACCCATATTCAGGATTTCAGTATCACGCATATACAGTGTTTCAGTATCACCCATATACAGGATTTCAGTATCACGCATATACAGTGTTTCAGTATCACCCATATACAGTGTTTCAGTATCACTGATATACAGGGTTTCAGTATCACGCATATACAGTGTTTCAGTATCACGCATATACAGGGTTTCAATATCACGCATATACAGTGTTTCAGTATCATCCATATACAGGGTTTCAGTATCACCCATATACAGAGTTTCAGTATTACCCATATACTGGGTTTCAGTATCATCCATGTACAGGGTTTCAGTACCACAAATATACAAGGTTTCAGTACCACTCATGAACAGGGATTCATTATCACCCATGTAGAGTGTTTCAGTATCACCCATGAACAGTGTGTCAGTACCACTCAAGTATAGGGTTTCAGTATCATCCATGGACAGGGTTGGGTTTCAGTATCACCAATGTACAGTGTTTCAGTATCATCCATATACAGGGTTTCAGTATCACCCATAGACAGGGTTTCAGTATCTCGCATATACAGGGTTTCAGTATCTCCAATGTACAGTGTTTCAGTATCACCCATATCGAGTTTTCAGTACAACCCATGTACAGGGTTTCAGTACCACCCATGTACAAGGTTTCTGTATTACGCATATACAGGGTTTCAGTATCACCCATATGCAGGGTTTCAGTATCACGCATATACAGGGTTTCAGTTTCACCTATATACAGTGTTTTAATATCGACCATATACAGGTTTTTAGTACCAACCATATACAGGGTTTAAGTATCACGCATATACCTTGTTTCAGTATTACCCATATACAAGTTTCAGTATGACGCATATACAGTGTTTTAGTACCACAAATATACAAGGTTTCAGTATCACGCATATCATCCATATACAGTGTTTGAGTACTACCCATATACAGGGTTTCGGTATCACGCATATACAATGATTGGGTATCACGCATATACAGGGTTTCATTATCACCCAAATACATGGTTTCAGTATCACGCATATACAGGGTTTCAGTATCACGCATATAGTGTTCCATTATTGCCCATATACAGGGTTTCAGTATCACCCATATACAGGGTTTCATTACCATGCATATCACCAATATACAGGGTTTCAGTATCACCCAAATGCAGGGTTTCAGTACCATGCATATCATCCATATACAGGGTTTCAGTAGCACGCATATAGTGTTCCATTATTACCCATATACAGGGTTTCAGTATCACCCATATTCAGGGTTTCAGTATCACCCATATTCAGGATTTCAGTATCACGCATATACAGTGTTTCAGTATCACCCATATACAGGATTTCAGTATCACGCATATACAGTGTTTCAGTATCACCCATATACAGTGTTTCAGTATCACTGATATACAGGGTTTCAGTATCACGCATATACAGTGTTTCAGTATCACGCATATACAGGGTTTCAATATCACGCATATACAGTGTTTCAGTATCATCCATATACAGGGTTTCAGTATCACCCATATACAGAGTTTCAGTATTACCCATATACTGGGTTTCAGTATCATCCATGTACAGGGTTTCAGTACCACAAATATACAAGGTTTCAGTACCACTCATGAACAGGGATTCATTATCACCCATGTAGAGTGTTTCAGTATCACCCATGAACAGTGTGTCAGTACCACTCAAGTATAGGGTTTCAGTATCATCCATGGACAGGGTTGGGTTTCAGTATCACCAATGTACAGTGTTTCAGTATCATCCATATACAGGGTTTCAGTATCACCCATAGACAGGGTTTCAGTATCTCGCATATACAGGGTTTCAGTATCTCCAATGTACAGTGTTTCAGTATCACCCATATCGAGTTTTCAGTACAACCCATGTACAGGGTTTCAGTACCACCCATGTACAAGGTTTCTGTATTACGCATATACAGGGTTTCAGTATCACCCATATGCAGGGTTTCAGTATCACGCATATACAGGGTTTCAGTTTCACCTATATACAGTGTTTTAATATCGACCATATACAGGTTTTTAGTACCAACCATATACAGGGTTTAAGTATCACGCATATACCTTGTTTCAGTATTACCCATATACAAGTTTCAGTATGACGCATATACAGTGTTTTAGTACCACAAATATACAAGGTTTCAGTATCACGCATATCATCCATATACAGTGTTTGAGTACTACCCATATACAGGGTTTCGGTATCACGCATATACAATGATTGGGTATCACGCATATACAGGGTTTCATTATCACCCAAATACATGGTTTCAGTATCACGCATATACAGGGTTTCAGTATCACGCATATAGTGTTCCATTATTGCCCATATACAGGGTTTCAGTATCACCCATATACAGGGTTTCATTACCATGCATATCACCAATATACAGGGTTTCAGTATCACCCAAATGCAGGGTTTCAGTACCATGCATATCATCCATATACAGGGTTTCAGTAGCACGCATATAGTGTTCCATTATTACCCATATACAGGGTTTCAGTATCACCCATATACAGGGTTTCATTACCATACATATCACCCATATACAGGGTTTCAGTATCACCCAAATACAGGGTTTCAGTACTACCATGCATATCACCCATATACAGGGTTTCAATATCACCCGTATGCAGGGTTTCAATATCACGCATAGACAGGGTTTCATTATCACGTATATACAGGGTTTCAGTATCACGCATAAACAGGGTTTCAGTATCACGCATATACAGATTTTCAGTATCACGCATAAACAGGGTTTCGGTATCACGCATATACATGTACGTACATAATAAGATAAGTCCTTCGTTTAAATCCAAATTACTATCGCACTGACAAGTATGAGCAGAAAACTAATTTGTTCTTGTTAATCATATATATATATATGTTATATATGTTTCTTAACACACTGTTCATCAGTCTCTTTCTGGTTTACTAATGAACCAAATTGAATTATTGAACAACGAACGAACCCATCCCAGCGACAAATTACAAGCGACCTCATAAATGCCAGTGTCTGGTTTCCACATAACTGTTCAAGGTATATTGGTGGCAACATTACTCAAAACCAGAAAAGTGTGAACATTCCTTGAAACAATCACCAAACCACTAAGTAAAAAATTAGAGTAAAACGATCCATACTTTTTTCTTTCACATGTCATTGTAAACTGTCAGCATCATTTACCATTTTTACTTGCATCAGATAATTAAAGATCAGCTTCATGACTGTGTAGGATAATCTGAACAGCTGACAAAACACCGAGAAAGGAATAACATACAACAGATGAAATATGACAGTAGATATAGGAAACAGCCAATATTGTTGTAACTTTTGCAAGTTTGGCAGATATAACTGACATTTTGATAATGTTATTGTGTAAAGTATAATATAATTTTCAACAACTCCCATTGTGATAATGAAAGAACACAGATATAAAAAAGGACAACAGCTTATATTGTAATAATGATAAAATGCCGAGATACAAGAATTTACAAAAGCGGTCGCTATAAAATGATAGAACGGCGATATAAAAGAATTGACAATGCTGGCATTGTAATAAGGATAGAACACCGCGATACACGAATTTACAACAGCTGACATTGTGAAAATGATAGAACACCGCGATATACGAATTTACAACAGCTGACATTGTGAATATGATAGAACACCGCGATACACGCATTTACAACATATGACATTGTGATAATGATAGAACACCAAGATACCCGAATTTACAACATAATACATTGTGAAAATGATAGAACACCGCGATACACGCATTTACAACATATGACATTGTGATAATGATAGAATGCAGAGATACATGAATTTACAACATTTGATATTGTGATAATGATAGAACGCGGAGATACACACATTTACAACATATGACATTGTGATAATGATAGAATGCAGAGATACACGAATTTACAACATAAGACATTGTGAAAATGATAGAACACCGCGATACACGCATTTACAACATATGACATTGTGATAATGATAGAATGCAGAGATACATGAATTTACAACATTTGATATTGTGATAATGATAGAACGCGGAGATACACACATTTACAACATATGACATTGTGATAATGATAGAATGCAGAGATACACGAATTTACAACATTTGATGTTGTGATAATGATAGAACACGGAAATACACAAATTTACAACATTTGACATTGTGATAATGATAGAACGCAGAGATTCGCGAATTTACAAAATTTGACATTGTGATAATGATAGAACGCCAAAATACATGAATTTACAACAGCTGACATTGTGACAATGATAGAACGCCACGATACACAAATTTACAAATTTACAGCTGACATTGTGATAATGATAGAATGCCAAGATACACGAATTTACGATAGCTGCCATTGTGATAATGATATAACGCCGCAATACATGCATGTAAACAGCTGATATTGTGATGATGTTAGAATGCTGAATATACAACATTTTTCATTGTGATAATTATGCTAATAATGTAACGCCTGGATACACGAATTTACAACAGCTGACCTTTTGATAATGATAGAACGCTGCGATACAATAATTTAAAACACGTGACAGGATACACGAATTTACGACAGTTAACATTGTGATAATGATGCAACGCCAAGATACACGAATTTATAATTGTACAACTGACATTGGTTAACAATATAGCGTCGCATTACATTAATTTAAAACACCTGACATTATGCTAATGTCATAAGGCCAAGATATACGAATTTACGACAGTTAACATTGTGAGAATGCATTCAACAGCCTCCAATTTGATAATACTAAAACGACAATATACAGAAATTTATAACTGAACAGTATACATTGTGATAATGATAAAAAGACGAGATACACGAATTTACATTCGCTGGTATTGCGACAATGACAGAACGCGAATTTCCAACAGCTGACATTGTGCTAATGATAAAACGCCAAGATACACGCATTTACAACAGCTGGCGTTGTGATAATAAAACGCCAAGATACACGCATTTACAACAGCTGGCATTGAGATCATGATAAAACGCCAAGATACACGGATTTACAACAACTGGCATTGTGATACTGATAGAACGCAAAGAAACACGCATTTACAACAGCTGGCATTGTGATAAAGATAAAACGTCAAGATACACAGATTTACAACAGGTGACATTGTGATAATGATAAAACGCCAAGATACACGCATTTACAACAGCTGGCATTGTGATAATGATAGGACGTCAATCTACACGGATTTACAACAGCTGGCATTGTGATAATGATCAAACGCCAAGATACACGCATTTACAACAGCTGGCATTGAGATAAAGATAAAACGCCAATATAAACGGATTTACAACAGGTGACATTGTGATAATGATAAAACGCTAAGATACACGCATTTACAACAGCTGGCATTGTGATAATGATAGAACGCCAAGATACACGGATTTACAACAGCTGGCATTGTGATAATGATAGAACGCCAAGATACACGCATTTACAATAGCTGGCATTGTGATAATGATAAACGGCCAGGATACACGCATTTACAACAGCTGGCATTGTGATAATGATTGAACGCCAAGATACACGGATTTACAACAGCTAGCATTGTGATAATGATAGAACGCTAAGATACACAAATTTACAACAGCTGACATTGTGATAATGATAGAACGCGAAGATACACGAATTTACATCAGCTGACATTGTGATAATGAAAACACGCGAAGATACACAAATTTAAAATAGCTGACATTGTGATAATGAAAGAACGCCAATATACACGCATTTACAACGTTACAACTGACATTGTGATACTGATAGAACGCCAAGATACACGCATTTACAAGAGCTGACATTGTGATAATGATAGAACGCCAAGATACACGGATTTACAACAGGTGACATTGTGATAATGATATAACGCCAAGATACACGGATTTACAACAGGTGACATTGTGATAATGATATAACGCCAAGATAGACGCATTTACAACAGCTGGCATTGTGATAATGATTGAACGCCAAGATACACGGATTTACAACAGGTGACATTGTGATAATGATAAAACGCCAATAAACACGCATTTACAACAGCTGACATTGTGATAATGAAAGAACGCCAAGATAATCGCATTTACAACGTTACAGCTGACATTGTGATAATGATAGAACGCCAAGATACATGGATTTACAACAGGTGACATTGTGATAATGATAGAACGCCAAGATACACGGATTTACAACAGGTGACAGTGTGATAATGATAGAACGCACATATACAACCGTGGCCAATGGTCATAGACAAATGACAATGATACGTATTGTCGTATATCAATCATTATGGAGAGAGTGGCCGTGCAGGGATTTGAAACCATTACCCCTGGATTGATAGTTACACGCGCTACCGAGTGAGCTACCCATGTCCACTTTGGGATTGATCGTATATTTCAGCAATAACTTGAAATCATCTTGAAAGCCATACTTGCCTTAAAAGACTCATTGTTGAAACTATTTAAAGATATGACAGGTTGCGGGAAATTTTGACAGCGCACATTGAAAACATCCGGTATGCAAATGGTGTGACGTATTCAATATTAGGATATCAAGGATTACATCGGTAACTGGTATACACCGCTTATAGGATCACAGAAAAAAATGTCTTTAGCCAATTTTCAGAATTTGAAAAATCCTGATATATTCTCTTTAAAGGATCTAATACGTCCGTAACGCACCAGCAGAGGCCATGAAGTGGATAACTTCGTGAGTTTTTCAAAAAACTAAATGATTAAGAAAGACCTATCATATTTGTCCAAATACTTAAGGTGTAACGTTTTTATACATATAAATCGCTTCCTTATCTTGGTGTGTGTCATGATTATCGCTCCCTTATTTTGGTGTGTGACATGATATCTTGGTGTGTGTCATATTTATCGCTCCCATGTCTTGATGTGTGTCATAATAATCGCTCCCTTGTCTTGGTGTGACATGATTATCGCTCCCTTATCTTGGTGTGTGTCATGATTATTGCTTCCTTATCTTGGTGTGTGCAATGATTATCGCTCCCTTATTTTGGTGTGTGACATGATAGTTTGGTGTGTGTCATGATTATCGCTTCATTATCTAGGTGTGTGTCATGATTATCACTTCCTTATCTTGGTGTGTGACATGATAATCGCTCCGTCATCTTGGTGAGTGTCATGATTATCTCTCCCTTATCTTAGTGTGTGTCATGATTATCGCTCCCTTATTTTGATGTGTGACATGATAATCGCTCGGTCATCTTGGTGTGTGTTATGATAATCGCTCCGTCATCTTGGTGCGTGTCATGATCATCGCTCCCTTATCTTGGTGTGTGACATTAAATCTTGGTGAGTGTCATGATTATCTCTCCCTTTTCTTGGTGTGTGTCATGATTATCGCTCCCTTATATTGATGTGTGATATGATAATCGCTCGGTCATCTTGGTGTGTGACATGATAATCGCTCCGTCATCTTGGTGAGTGTCATGATTATCGCTCTCCCCTGTCTTGTATGACATGATATCTTGGTGTTTGTCATGATTATAGCCCCCTTATCTTGGTGTGTAACATGATAATCGCGCTGTCATCTTTGTGTGTGATATGATAATCGCTGCCTTATCTTGGTGTGTGACATGATATCGCTTCCTCATCTTTGTGTGTGACATGATAATAGCTCCCTCATTTTAGTATGTGATATTGTCAAGATGTTGGGTGAGGTCTTGAACTTAAAACGGAATCTTCTGTCGACTGTGTCTTCACTGTATTAAGCTGTGATAAAGCCAGCTTGAAACTTTTTTAAATACTTTTGTTCAAATTATATTATATATAGATTTTCCTTAGGCTTCTTGTCTCTTGATTAGTAAATTAAAAAAAAAATGATTCTAATATTTAGAAATCCTACAGACAAATGATTATACCAATCAACTATATACAGTCGCCAACTACCATCCAACTGCTGGTTGGGGATTCCGATTATTTTAATAAATCGCTGTTTTATTATTTTAACTAATCAATTCAATAAAAAAAACGGTTAAAATAATAACAAATATACCAGAACCGCGCTGTTTCCACGATATAACGAGTATACTCACCAGACGGCGATTCAAAATGTCCAGTTGGGGATTCGCCGTGAATCGCCAACCACCAACCAGCTGCCAGTTGGGGATTCGGATTTATTTTTTTAAATCGCTGTTTTGTTTTTTAACTTATCAATTCAATTAAAAGCAAGTTTATAATAATAAATAACACACTAGTGCCGGATCTGTTCTTCATTATAGCGAGTATACTCACCAGGCGGCGATTCACCAACTATTAACCAGCTGCCAGTTGGAGATTCGCATTCTTTTTTTAAATTTTATTATTTTAACATATCATTGTAATAAAGAAAACAGGTTTATGATAATAAATAAGACCAATGGTGGTTTGGTTCTTCAATAAAACGAATATACTCACCAGACAGTGATACAAAATGGCCAATTTGGATTTCGGATTTTTTTTTCAAATTGATATTTGTTTTCGAAAACAAATCAATTCTACAGAAAAAAAAACAGTTCATAACAATAAATAAACACCGTTCCTGCGTGGTTCCTTCAATACCATGATTATATTATTTAGGAAGCTATTCAAAATTTCCAGCGAATCCCCAACTACCGACCAGCTGTCAGTTGGGGATTCAAATTTTCTATCAATTTACTTACATGTTTTATTGATTATATTTTTAAACATATTAACGCGAGTAAAATATGTAAATCAAATAGTAATTATAATAACGAATCCGAATCCCCAACTGGCAGCTGGTCGGGAGTTGGTTATTCGAATCCCCAACTACCAACTGCGAACTACCTACCGTTCAAGTACCCTATAATTGCACTCCGTTTGCGCTCAGTTTGCACTCCGTTCGGGCTCAGTTTGCGCTCCGTTCGCGCTCCGTTCGCGTGCACTCGATTGAGTGTGGTAAATTTAATGCAATCACAAATGCAAGTATTCGCTCACGAGCGATGTTTACTATCTTTATTTTATACTCCTCTCAGCGTTCGCTTCGTTTGTTCAGCGTTCACTCATCGTTCAGTCCCCTCAGTTCGGTTTCCGGCCCATTACCAATTGCAACCTCTCAACTCTTAAAATGATTTCATATTGACTTTTTAATTGAAGCTGTTAAAAAAATGGAGCAATAAATAAAATGTATCCATGGGATTAAGTCAAGATAATTGAATTCATAATCCGATTGTTTGTCTACATATTGTATCACCCGCTGGGCGAAAGGTTGTAAATTTCGGATAAACCATTACTGATAATAGGGAAGATTAACGGAATAGTCTATATTTTGATATGTGACCAGTGGTCTGTGTGATCAAAGAATATCACACGTTCAACCGACTTCTACTAACCAGACCGAAATGTGTTTCCGTCAGTTACTTCTTTGATATATCGTAAGCCATTTTTTACTGGAAAGCAATAAAAGTTAACCACAAAATTTATAGATGCATCATCAACATAAACTAAATATATTGTAATTGTTATTAATAATTCAATACCGCTTATACGTCTTTGGATTAACAGTTATCCATTCATTTGATAAGTATAAGTAGTGACCTAACAATATCTGGATATGTCACTGTTTTTTTTGTTAATGTTCAAACTAAAATCAGCTTTATAATCAATAATAAAATTATGCACTGCATGGGTGATGAAAAATTTATTATAATTCGTGCGATGGGATTTGACATATAAAATAATAAACGATTTTTGAAAAATAATAATCTTGTAATGTTTTTCTAGATTTGGGTCTAAATGTGGCTTCACTAAACTTAAAAAAGATATTCTGATATTATAAGATTTAATAAATAGTTTCGTTATCATTATGTATATATATGTACCTGAAATGAACCTTTTTCAGTGTTTCTCAAATTATTTTTTTACTGATAGTATGATTCATATATTAATTAAAATACAAACTATATAAAACTTGTTTGAAATATACCCACTGTGCTATACCGCTACTTATATGACACGCAGCAATACAGACATCCGTAGTGTTAATTACGTTATGTAACATGCCAGTGAGAACAATTAAATTATACGCCAAAGCGGTGGCTTACCGGTCTATTGCCCACGGAAGAAACCTGCTGATGATTTCATTTTTATTGTAATTAGTACCAGACGGACGAATCTTAATTGAACCCGCAGTATGTGATTGAAAAGAAAAGATATAAGAAAAACTGCCAGCTAATTAACAACAAATTCAAACAAATTCATTTAAGATATTGGTTATTCGAGGTTTCAGAACGATACTTTAGTATGTAAACCCTTGATATTAATATCATTAAATTAACGAAACGAAATCCCCACGTTATAAAATATAACCAGTACTGAGTGAATGGTAGAAAGTGTGACACACATATTAAGGGATGTGTATCTAGGGCTGTCAATTTACCACAGCTGGCATTCTGGATCTTGACTTTTGATGTAAAATAAATAAATTTAAAACAAAAATAAATCAACATGCATGCATGGGCAATCTACTTACGATTTAGTTGTTTTTATTTTACGTAACAAATGCATTTATTATAAATTACGAACATATTTGAATGTTTGCAGTTTTTGTCCGTTAATTATCTGTCATAAGTCCCGTGGGTTAAAAAAAAACCAAGTCAATTACATTTCCAATCTGCAGGAGATGAATGTCAGCATATCTTTTGATAAAAAACAGATAAAACTAAAAATCAGAATTGTTAATTTCACAAGATAAAAATAACTTTACAATTTTAAAACTAATGGAAATGTAGTATTTATTTGTATTATTATTATTTGTTTTATTTTTTTTTTTTAAATATTATTATCATTGGATCTGTTATAAAATAGATATATATTGACTTCTTGATTTGTCACAGTTTTTATATTGGATACGTGCGTGCGTGTATTTTGATCATAATTTGTACCAGATTAATGAATCTTAATTTTACCCACGACATGTGATTCTATAAGAAATATATAGTCAAAATCATAACTAAAAAAATGCAATTTTTTTCATAATATTATTATTATCATCATTATTATTCGGCCTGTCGTGTTGTTTTGGCATACATACATTTATTTTACATTAATTTAATTCAGCTTGATTGTGAAGCAATCTCGGAGCTTATGCATATCATTCTCCAGTGCATTCCTTTATTAGATCAGGTACTGAATTGTGTTTCGAGAGGTAGAGCGCGGGTCAAGCTCGCGACCTCTGCCGTCTGAAGCCAGCTCTATCCACTGCACTACTAACCCACTTTATATTATTGATATTATTATATATATATATATATATATATTAAATGATATTAATTTGGTACTATTATTTTCATATTTTAATGAGATGTGCACGAGTATACTGTTTTCACTTTAATTGCAATATAACAGTTTTACGTGCATTTTTTCACAACTAAGCACAGACTCGGTGTAACTATGTTTGGGGAAAATATAAAACTAAACTCCAAATTGAATTTAAAATGGGTAATTTTATTTTGCCAAAATACTCAAAAAAAAAAAATAGAATCATAATCATATAATTTTCCGCATATCTATGTTTTGTTTGATTCACAAATGCATTGATTTTTTTGTGTTTAGAGCTGTATACGCTTAAATCCAATTTGAATATATGTTCTGTATGTTCTATAGCTAATTTATATCGAAATAGTAAGGCAAATAGTGATTTCATACTACATATTTTCGAATTGTTATTTACATAATATATAAATTTATTTATATTTTAGTTGCACAAACCAAATCATTTTTAAATGTGCAACTAAATTGGCCTCGAAACCGTAGATAATCAATGATGGGTCGTCTATTGTATAATAGGTTTTTAAACTTTATTATATTGATTAGCTCAATATTGATATTTATGATATAATTGAAAAATTTTTGACCAAAATTAGTTTTATCATGCGTTATACCAAAACAACATTTATATATACTCCATGGTTTATATTTATGTGAACAGAAAATACCTATTTATCTCGATTTTGGTTATTGACTTCACGCTCAAATAATGAAAGAAGAGTGTATCCGAATGAACGAATGCACTCAATAGCGCTCGAATAGTTAAGTTATCAGTTATCTTACTGTGTCTATCGTATAGTGCATATACTACGCATCTGAGTGCACTCGATCTATTTCATGCGTTCAGGAGTGCGTTTATTATTCAAAATCCAGCGTTCGCTAACGGTCCAGGTCCGCTCCGTCAGTGCTTAATCTGAGCTTCGTTCGCACTCCGTCTGCGCTACGTTCGCGCTCCGTTTATGCTCTGAGTGTACTCCGGTTGCGTGCAATTGGGGTACTTGAGCGGTTTAAGGTCTATAACTTTACACTCATAAAATAAGGCATAAATTACACGTTTCACAGTCTTACTGCTCCTTGCTTTTTGAGGCCTTTCCCCATGTTCACCTATCCAGACTTTATTACTTACATTTTCTTTAGTATAAAATAAAGGGATACCCATGTTTCATCACCAGTACACCCCTTGCAGACGCCTGGGGTCACAACCATCATACCTATCTAAGAGTTCTTGGGCTTTTCTAACCCGTACCATATTTTACTACGAAGTTAAAAGATGTGGTATCCATCTGGCGCAAGCCTTCGTTAGATTCATTTTCTCAGTTTTTATTCACAGTGCATCTTGCATCTAATTTGATAGCTCCATGCACAGCAACACCTTTATATTTGTTCTCAAAATTATGTACAGGTAAAAGTTTTTTCTCTTTGTTCATGTAAATAATGATTGGGAAGAAGCTATCAGGCAGACAAAACGGATGAAACAAATTGTACATTGGATATGACGAAAAGGAGGTGGGGAGGAGGTGGTAAAGTTAACAAATCTAAAAATAATCGTCATAAAAACCTCCACAAACTATAAACTTAACTTGTTGGTGTACACAAAGGGAATGAAAACAAAGGTCGGGTCAAGATTATACACGCGTGAAAGGTCGACGATAAAAAATCACTAATCCTATCAGGGCACTGATTGACTAAGGAGCGGCTATCACGCCAGTTACATGTGCGTGTTTATCGCAGAGTGGTCAGTATGCCCCGAGGTCGTTATAGATTAGATTGAACACGCATGTACACATGTTGTCTACGCGACTCCCTACACAGTCTGCTCTACAGCTTCCCATATCTTACATTAAAGGTACATGATAACAAATAAATAGTTACAAATTAAAATACAAAGAAAATTGTCAAATAAAATTAGATCAGATATGATCACAAATATAAACAAATTTATATTTGTTTCAAAACATAAATTACTGTTTTATATTTGTTCTCAAAATTATGTACAGGTAAAAGTTTTTTCTCTTTATTCATTTGTGTTGGCAGGCAATATATAACTCAAGCAAAGATATGATTGAAATATGTCTGACCCGTTATAAACAACAACGCACAGGATTGTGCGTTTAAAAAACATTCAGTGATGTCACACTAAATACTGTGTGTTACATTCAAGACACAGAATTAAGTGTGTTCAAATTTAAACAAATTTTGTATGACACAGAAAGAAGTGTGCTGAAACTTCAAAATAGTGCCGACACAAAGTTAGATAGGTAAAACCACCAACAAAAACATCCAACCAAAGAGAAAAAACAACAAACAAAAAACAACGCAGAAACGATGACAAGAAATAATGGCACAATGACAAAAATCACAACACCCCCGACGAGTGACTAAATATATACAGAATGAATGATTAAATGGAATTGAAAAATCATTGAAAAATTAGTGAAATGTGTAAATTGGTTTGACTAGGTTTACAATAGTTAAAAACAAATAGTTCCATAGAAACAGTTAGGGTGAGATCTTAGAATTAACGAAGCATATATTGATGAAAATGAATTCGTGTACAAAGAATACTTGGATACCTTAGCTTAGTTTTCTCATTTGTTCACAATGCTGAAAATCAAAAACAAAATGCAGAAAATAAAAAAACACATAATCAGATGTGAATTGAAAAAACATATTCAAAATTGGCGGATCGTTTGGCTTCCGCTATCAAAAATTTGTAAAACATAACACAAATATGATATTTTAAATTAAGAAAAACAAGACTACATTATATATACATATAATTTATAAAGTCAGAAATAGTCTAAAACGATGTACTAGAAAAACAAATTTGAATCATAAACATACAAAGGCACACACCCAAATGTGTCCCTGTATAATACTGTAGGAAATAGTAACGTGCTATGAAAACATAATATAGGTCTACACACCCCAATGTGACCCTACGTTCGCATGTCTGTAATACACATCCCAATGTGACCAGCATTATACTGTAGGAAATAGTAACGCGCTATGAAAACATAATATGGGTATACACACCCCAATGTGACTCTATGTTTGCATGTTGTCTGTAATACACATCCCAATGTGACCAGCATAATACTGTAGGAAATAGTAACGCGCTATGAAAACATAATATGGGTATACACACCCCAATGTGATCCTATGTTCGCATGTTGTCTGTAATACACACTCCAATGATAGCCAGCATAATACTGTAGGAAATAGGAACGCGCTTTGGAAACATAGTATATGTCTACACACCCCAGTGTGACCATACGTATGCATGTTGTCTATAATACCATGTGCAATGGGTAGATTTAGTGCAAAGGGAAAATTATGAATAAGCTGGTAACCGTACATAACGGCGAAATGCAAATGACCTCCATCTTCCCATCTGAATCACTTTTGATTTGGGGATCCCCTGCATGATAGCATTGGTACACGCTCCTATTCGGAAACTGTGGGGTTTGTATTGAGCGGGGGATAAGTTTAAGAATAACAAGGCTCTCTAAATCGTAATCTGAAAAAAAACTGAGTGAAACTGGTTGGAGAGCACTGTTTGAATACAATGGGCCTGGAGAATTACCACATAAATGCAAGTAAGACTTTAAGCTCCTAACAGGACAGTAAGATGTCGAGGTTGCTTTAATAATGATGTTGATTGGTTTAGAACCTGTTTTGGTTTTTGAATATCTTAACATTATATTGGCATCTGACCCTTCAAGCGCAACATCGCCTAATTGAAACACCCTCGAGGTACAATTTTTTCGAGCTGGGAGAAGTTCCCCATAACGAAAAAGCCATGAAAGGAAATAAAAAATGAGGTTTGACACAACAATTTTGTGTAGGGGTTAAATATAACAGTACAGGCATTGCAGAGCTTGTGTAGCAATTCTGGTAGTATAGGCAAACGATCATCTGATGATGGACGCGACTTCTTACAGCCAGTGAGCATACGCTGTAATAATGTGGAATCGGTAGGGTCAGGATAACCAGATAATTGGTGCATGAAAACTAAAGCCGATCAATGGCTGCTTATTGTAAATGGGGACAGTTTATCAATAAAAATAAACGAAATGAAACCCGCAATAGTTTCAGAAAATGCTGGAAGGGGTGAACACTTATTGCAGCTGTCGCGACAAAAGGTTACAAAACGTTGCCAAAACCGCCGATATGTCTTGCGTGTATTCGACGCCACTGAAGCTTGTAAAAGCTTGGTTGTCACAGAAGCAAGGTGTCTGAGCAGAGATCGGTAGGGATTTGTTTCCGGGACCCAGGCCAAATTGGGTGCGGACTGCAGTGCCTCAGTCACCTGCAAGCGAGAAAGCTTATCACATATAACATTTTTCGAAGACAGAATATGTTTTGCAGCAAAACTGAAGTTGTGATCCAAACCGTGAAGCACAATCATTCTTAGAAGCTTCATGATGAGAGGGTGTTTAGATGATTGCTTATTTATGCAATGAACTATACAGAGATTATCACAAATGAAAATAATATTCTTGTTTGCCCATTTATGGCCGAATAAAAAGACTGCAAAGACGATAGTTTATAATTCAAGAATATTAATATGTAACATTTTTACCCTTTCAGAAAAAGCCCCATAAGCCCATAAATTTGAGTAAACGCAAGCAAATCCCTTTGTACTTGGAGCATCCGTATGCAGGTTTAATGTGACAGACGAGATGAAACGATCTCCCGTCAAAAGGGTACAGCCATTATAATTGCTTAAAAATGTTGACCAAAGCGCTAAGTCAGCACGTGCTGCTGTTGTGAGCTTAATGAAATGGTTTGGGTTCGTTTTACCTATAGTCAAGTCGTTAAACCGACGTAAGAAACACCACCCCGGCTTAACGACCTTGCAAGCAAAATTAAGATGGCCCAAAATATTTTGAAACTGACGTAATCGAACTTTTTTAATTTTCTTAACTTTGTTCAAAAGTATTAGTAATGTAAAGACCTTGTCATCTGGCAGGGTTGCTGTCAGAGATGTGGTGTCCAACTCAATCCCATGAACAGCGACTTTTGTACAAGGGTGTACGGTTTTTTCAACTTTCATGGGTACTTATGACATCACAAAGTTGAAAGAAACGGTGTAGTGCGTTTTGACAATTATTTGTGTTGCTTTCCCCAACGAAAATGAAATCGTCAACAATATGGGAAACTGCTGTGTTGGAAAACTGGTTTTGCAGAATCCACTGGAGAGCGGAAGAGAAGCGTTCAAATATTTGTACAGAACTAGAAGACCCATTGGCAAAATTCTGTCAACGTAATAATGACCGTCATAAGAAAACTCAAGTCTGTGATAATCAAGAGGGGAAATTGGAATTATACGGAACGCATCTTCTATATCAGCTTTAGCAATAAGACAATTTCTACCTGCTTGTACAACTAAGGAAGCCACCGTGTCAAACGTTTCAAGTGAAACATTTGAATTTTCAAGTGGATATGACTGTTGACAGATGAGGCTTGACCGAATGACAAATCATGGATTATTCGGAAGGAATTAGGGGTCTTTTTTGGCACAACTCCTAATGGACTACAAACAAAATTTGGTAGTGGTGGGGTTACGTAAGGCCCTTTTATTCGCTGTAGAAGTAGTTCCTTAGACAATTTCCTATTGACAAAATCCGTATGTTGCGAAAAAGATAAGTGATTCTTAGAGAAAGAGGCAGAGATGTGGCCTACCGTGCCAAGAGGGAAGCCTTCTGAAAAACCTTTGACCACAAAAAAAAAAACGACGTAGAAAGGGGTCATAGCCCTCTAAATGACAGTCTAAAGCACCAGGATCAACGGGTGTTGGTAAATTTATATGGGTTATGTTTTGGAGCAGCTGATGGTGCAACTGATTTGGGGGCATTTGCTGTTCGGGTCGTGAATTGGGTAGTGGTTGGGAATCTGGCGGTCTTTGACAGATGGGTGGGGGGCGACACCGGTGGACGCCGTGTGGGCCATCACAGATGGCACATTTGTGTGCGACTGTGCACTGTTGCTTATTACAGGTCCCCCGGCGTTGATAGTCCCAACAGTATCCTTTTTTTAAAAAAAAGGAGGCAGGAATATGCCCTGGGAGTTGCTGCTGTGGATTTTGGTACCGAAAGGGTGTGTTGTACTGACGAAATGGCTGATTAGTATTGCAGGTAGGTTGGGGTGTAGATTTTTTTTGTCATTGAAGTGAATAGATATGTCTCTGTGTGTATTGAACCCCATGGGAGTTGTTGATGTGCACGTAAAAAGCGAAATTTTACATCATGTTCTAGCCAGTTTGACATATTGCTGGCAAGGGTCTGAACCAGGGACATGTATTCGAACACTGAGGCAGCTTCAGAGTCGTAGCGTTTGGTGTATATACTGGCATACAGCTGAAAAGCTCTACACCAAGACAGATGTTGTCGATCAACTTGGAAGTCTGCCGCTGTACAGACGTCACTGTTTCAGAACTTGTTTGATGGATAGTCGTTTTTGTATGTGTATCAGACGAGCCATAATACAACTTGGACAAGTCGATAAAATCACGGTTCCAAATGGAGTGGCGCGTTTTTTCGTTTATGGACGGGTGGATATGGGAAAATACCCCAAGTTCAGATTGAACTGTAGTGGGAACGTCTATATCCCCACTAGACCCTGAATTTACATTATTTATTTGTTACTGTGGCATCAGACACAGAAATGACTGGTTGGTCAGATGCACAATTAATATCAGTAGTATCATTACTTGTAGATGCAGATTGTTCCTGCAATATTGCTGGTGGTATTGAAACAGGAACACTTTGAGTGTCACTAATAAGTGTTTGCACTTCTTCCAGTACAGCTTGGTCACGAGATACAGCATCAGCTTCCACGGATGCCAGTCGTGATGGTTGTGGATTTGATTGGCTGACATCAGACATTGTTCTGGTAGCCGTCCTAGAAGGTCCTTTAGTGGGACCCTTGCGCTTTGCAGAGAACCCCGAACGTGGTTGAGTTTTAGGCATTATACTGGAAATACATAAAAACGATATGTTGAACATGTATATATGCGTAGTAGCACAGAATGGTGAATTGGTGTAGTACATATCAGCACAAATGTAAGAAACTGTGCGTATCAGCACGAAATGGTGCATTAACATAGTATACGTCAGCACAAAACAGATAACAAAAAATAAAAATATATCCGGGCATTGACATGGTACTTTGTTATGGTATCAGTACAAACGGAAAATGATCAGCACTAAATGATGCATTGACCCAGTACATATCAGTAAGAAATGAACACAATATAAAACCAGTGTGTATTAGCAGAAAAATAAAATATGTGTGTATCAGCAAATCGTGTTGCAGTGACAAAAGTATATAACAGCATAAACATAATAAAAATCGTGCATTCAGCACAATATGCGACATTGGCATTGTAAAAGTTAGCACAAATCACAACAAAAATGAAGTTATCATGTGCATATCAGCACTAAATTTGGGCACTTATATAGGACATTATATATCAGTACAAAATGTACATTAAATAAAACCTGTGTGTATCAGCATAAAATGGACGTATTGACGAAGTACATATCAGCACAAGCGTAAGAAAAAACTGTGCATAATAGCACACAATTGGCGCACTGACCAGGTACATATCAGTACAAATTAAAAAAAACAACAACCCCCCCCCCCCAAAAAAAAAAAACAACAACAAAAGAACAAAACAAAACCAAAGCGTATCAGCACAAAATAAAACAGGCATATCAGCACAAAATAAAACATGTGCGTATCAGCACAAAATAAAAAAAATGTGTATATTAGCACAAAGTTGCACATTGACCCAGTACATATCAGTACAAATAAAACCGACACATGTCAGCACAAGTTAAAATATATGTGTATCAGCACAAAATAAAACATGTGCGTATCAGCACAAAATAAGACATGTGCATATCAGCAAAAATTAGAACATGTGCATATCAGCACAAAATAAAGCATGTGCGCTTCAGCACATAATACAAACATGTGCATATCAGCACAAAATAGAACATGTGCGTATCAGCACAAAACAGAACATGTGTGTATCAGCACAAAATAGAAACATGTGTGTATCAACACAAAAATAAAATGTGTGCGTATCAGCACATAATAAAAGATCATGTGCGTAGCAGCACAAAATGAAAATAAGTGCGTGTCTGCACAAAATGATGGATATCAGCCATTTTATATAGGCGGCTGCAGTATAAGCCCAAACTAATTATATGCCAAATCATATTATCGTACTAGAAATGTAAAAAAAAAACAACCAAACTTACACAATGGAGTCCACAAACCCATGTAATTACCACAAACGTATACTCCGTAATAGCAATACTGTCTATAATACCATAGGGCAGGCTACCACATTGATCTATGGAGAGAAAGTTGTACAACAAGTATCAATTTTTAAATTTTATTGTGAATAAAGATGTAACAATCATAAATATATTGGTTCGCATGGATTACTGTGTTCAACATCACCTTGTAAGAAGACTAAAACGCAAATAAGTAATAATTGTTACTGAAAAATAACAAAAGGAGAACAGAGGCATCTATCATTTGGTACCAGTAACAACCATTACAGCAATTTTTCTGCAAAAAGAATCGCACCTCGGACCGAGCTGTAGTACCTGGCCATGCCCCTGTCCCTATGAATGTGAACACCATCAGGGTCTACATAGTCAACAATAAAACGAAAATTAAAATTATTCCGAGAGTGACGCCAGAAATAAAGACAAGCGTGGCCGAATGCTGCCTCTTCCAACAGTCGATTTGTTTCATCGACTCGGAGGTTATAGGGATAATTTCCTTTGCGGTGCAGAATTTCTGAAAATATCACAGTTTTACAATCTGCCATCAAGCAATGGAATGCAAAATTCAAAATAAACTGAAACACCTGCTCAGCTGGTATGGTACGGCAAATGTCGTTGCTACCTATATCTAGAAATAAAATGTCTGTATGCAAGTCGGAAACAAGAGACAGATCATGCCAGAGTGATTTATTGTGAGATGGCCAGCAAATTTTGGAGCCGTCTGTACCGTGCCAGACAACATTCATACGTGTAGGATAAATGTGAAGATTTAATTTTGAATTGATAGCAGCCCAGTCCCGGAGGCGACGTGTAAATGAATGTCCCAAAACCAACACATTTAGGCGAGGTTCCCGGGCCGAATAGACCGTCAACTTGAATAGTAATAATAAACAAATACACGGCCCGGGAAACAATAGGCTTAGCTAATAGAACACAAAAATATGAAAAATAAAAGCACAAATATATCAAACCGTGTCCCAGCGGTACACCAAAATTCAATAATCCGATTAAAGTTAACAAATCCAAAAATAATCGTCATAAAAACCTCCACAAACTATAAACTTAACTTGTTGGTGTACACAAAGGGAATGAAAACAAAAGTCGGGTCATGATTATACACGCGTGACAGGTCGACGATAAAAATATCACTAATCCTATCAGGGCACTGATTGGCTTAGGAGTGACGATCACGCCAGTTACATGTACAGCAACACCTTTCTCATTAAACGCTGACCGCGGCCGTTCCGCCCTGGTATCATCTTTAACACTGTCAACCATTTTTAAAACATTGTGTCTACAAGTCTGCAACTGCACGATACTGAAGAGCAATATACCCATAAACTTTGTTCACGTTCGCTATACTATCTGTGGGAAAGCTATTTAGCAAGTTCATTTTTTTATATACGCCCGTTGCACTTCTATAGCCATTTTACTTGATTCACTAAAATTCAAAACGGTAAATGAAACCTGACGAGAAAAAAATCTTAAAAAATATGATTTGCACGGGCAGATTTGTGATCACTGTTTGGAAGAAATTGAATGACCTTTCTATACATATGCAAATTATAAGTACTGAATTAAAAAATAGCGGAGGAACATTCCAAGTCCACTACTTTTCAAACGCCATGCGTATGTATCAGTATTGTATAGCTACTTTGCTTGCTTAACTTATTCCTCTCAGTAAACCAATGGCCCAGTGAGAACCATGTATACATACACAGGAAAACACTTTCCATTACGGGTTCAATATGCCAAAACGTCTTAAATATACATAAACATCATTCACTGTCATCGCCACTGGAGTTGGTATCGTATTTTATTGCCATGCCAACTAAAACCTGGAATTTATTACGTGTTGTGTACATTATTATTGGTCGGTTAAAATTATAATTACATTGATGATAACAAGTGATTTATTGTAACAAAATTACTTTACTCTGTAGTGAAATAAATAAATAAATATGTGCAAAATAAAATATGCCGTAGGTGGACCAGCTATGCATATAACTATTCGAATGCAATTTCTGTCTTGATGCTGCATGACGACACACAACTTTGAATGCCATAAGCACTATCATGAGGACAATATATAGTCCAGTTAAAAGACCACATCACCCGGACACAATTCTTGGTGGATTTATTATTAAGAATGTTTAAAAACATACTGAACGTTTACCAAAGTTTGGAGATGTATACATTTGAAAAAAGGGTGAAATATTGTTATTTATTTTCTGTCGGCAAATAGCTTTACAGCTAGTGTTTTATATTTGTACATCCGACACAAAATAAAGTTTCTGGTATCTTGTATCTTCTTATTTGACGAAAATTAAAAAAAATATATATTAGTTTATTAATCTGCAATAATTGTTGAGAGAACACTACCTTTAAAGCTGATAATGTTGAAAAAGTATTTATGGTACTTATTTAAAAAAATCAACTACATCTTCAAAGTATTGACAGAAAACTATTTAATTAACATTTATCATAATGATTTACCCCACCCACCAGTATCATACAGTGATTTTTCCAATTTTATTACTGACTAAGAAATTGCATTTTTATTCAATAAATATTGACACTATCATTATTAGAAGCAGCTGTAACAGTAGTAACAACAACAATTGGCAACAATTTAAGCTATGTCCCCATAAAAATATGTTACAAAATAGCAATTTTTGGAATATTATCTCTCGACTCGATTCGCGTCTGGGAAACAAAAAATATCAAGTGACAACAAATGATGTCGCCACACCAAAACTCAAACGAAAACAGGAATTTATGTAAGAAATCGGTCATAACATTTTTATTAATTAATCAATTTACAAACAATATAGCGCAAAAAAGATGCCAACATATTCTCCTTTACGTGATATAATTATGTATGACTAGAATGCTTTTCTTTTTGAGAACACTTCGACAATATTTTCGAGTCGGTATGGATATTGACCACACTTTCCGAAACTTGAACTCGCTTTTTAGGTTATTGTCGCTGCGTTTTAAAATCTTTTTTTTCAATATTTTAGACTCTAAAACACATAAATTAAAACAAAAGAGTGCAAATAAACCATTTTAAAGCATAAATAAAGTAATGAAGTCGACCAAACCAACTGCAGAAAGTAGATGGCGACCACTCTCCGTTAATGTCCAACGAAAACTAAATTTACTGCTTAATATATAAATGCAGGTTCACTGTGAACATCGTAGCAACGTTTTATAGAATAGTATATCCGATATTATTACTTATGAGAGGTTATGGCAAACAGTTAGTGTTTGCGTCCGGAGGTCAAGTGGTTGGTTGTGTTGTTGGTTGGTCTGTTTGTTTTACCTTGTCTAAACCTTGTGACGCAAACTACTATGGCAGTTTTTGTTGTGATAAAATTTTACATGTACATGTTAAACATGAGGAGTAGATGTGCTCGACATCTTTTGTTGCAGCATTGACCTTTTCCATACGAAGTTATTGTCCTTGGGCATATATTTTTCTGTCGTTATGTTTAAAATGTGTTTGATTGAAAAAAAATATGTACACTATCAGCATGTATTATTTTCTTCTAATTTCAGAGAAATTGGTAAGGCGCAAGCCGCATTTAACTTTGTGCAGAAAGTAAAGACGTGGTCAATATCTGCACCATATAACCATCGCTAAAGATCCTGAAGGTCCACCAATATACACCTTATTTCCCCGATCGTCACTGTTCCGGGCCAGAATTGAAAAGAGAAAATTATCTCTCTTCAAAACACCGACGCCAAAGCCATTTCGATCGCCATTGTACAAAGCTTCACCAAAACTTAAGAAACTAAAATATTCTTCTTCAAGAACCCTGTTTGAAACTGACACAAAAACTGAAAACACTTTATTTGAATGCTTTAAAGAATAATCTTCATTGGATGAAAATGAACCATTGAATGGACCTATGATGCAACATTCAACAACTCTCAAAATCGAACATAAAACACTACTATCATAACGAATTACAAATCTACAGAGTTACCCATAAATGATCCTGAATATAGTATGCCACAATATGAGGGAATTCTAATATTGTCCCTCAGCGTTCCTTTTAAAAAAACACAAATGTCATAAATCTAAGTTGATAACGAATCCGTTGCACATGGAAATCAAGCCAGTGCATCTTCGACATGACAAAATAGCTTTATAACATAATTAACGACCTATTGATCTAATTATGTTATTTAAATAAATGCCAGTTATGTGGTTTTTAAAACACTATTATACACGATTATTAACGCTCATCATAGTTATTTTGTGATAGTGCAACCAACGGTGTCAAATAGTTAAACTGACCCATTGCAACGTTAATCACCTGACGTTGTGGCATACTGTACATCCCGCGAATATAGTAATGTAACGCTTGATAATTATTCTTATCAATTTAGGGACCACCCGTTTGATTCAATGGAGAGAGAAGATTAAGTGGCGGGGGAAAAGAAGGTACTGTTAGTACTAGTTGCAATTTAACGCGCTTCAGAAGGGATCTCTAGGAGTTCGTTGGAATTTTGCAAGGATAAATGACTCCAAAATGCTGTTGACAAAGAAAATGGGACTCGAGCTAGATAACTGATATGAGACATTTGTTCTATAAAGAATGAAATAAAATGTTACAAATATGAGTTCCATGCGGTGCATATTATGAAAATGGCTAACGTTTTTATTTATCAAGTTTAGTTTGTGAAACCTTGACTATAGAAGCACTCTTTTATCAAAATAGTGTTTTTTCAATTTTTCATAATTGCATAATTATTATGACGTTACTTAATAATTCCAGGTAATTGTTTAATGCAATACCAATACTATGAAGATAAGAGAGCCAAATATTTGAAAACAATACTTGATCCTCATTGGATGAAAATAAAGTCTGAACTATAAGTTGTGTTATTATATCTGTGTGAATATATTTGAACGTTTAATTTCGTATTTCTTGTATGGTTTATATGTCAATGAGCAAAGGCAACTGTTGAATAGGCTGGGCAAATTGTCAGGGCATTTTCTCATGCCAGTCTTGTTCACTAGTTTGTTATACTTTCTGAACATTCAAGTATTTAAGGTTGTGAAATAGAATAAGCAAGAGCAACTGTTGTAAAAATCATACTTGCAACATTCAGACTTCTACCAAATACTGGTGAGAGGCAGATAACTTAATAATGCAATAATCAATATGAAAGATGATTTTGTTGTTGAAAGAGCATGACGTGACTCTGAAACCTCTGATTAATTGAAAGAAGCTGCAGATGTTCAGATGGACTTTTTAACATTGGTTAGAAGAATGATGGACATTAAACATCATGGCTCCTGTCTATTCATACAAATATTAACCTTGATATGCAAGAGTTTACTGGCATCTCAATTATGTCAAGTGTAAATCCGGAAACTCATACGGAATCATAGATCTCAATAATATGAAGTAAGTACTGCATTTCTGGAAACTTAATTCGTGATAACCCATCCCTTTATAACATTGGCATACATGTAGGTGTAGCTGTGTAACCCATCTCATTGTAACATTGGCATGCATGTAGGTGTAGCTGTGTTACCCATCTCATTGTAACATTGGCATACATGTAGGTGTAGCTGTGTAACCCATCTCTTTATAACATTGGCATACATGTAGGTGTAGCTGTGTAACCCATCTCATTGTAACATTGGCATACATGTAGGTGTAGCTGTGTAACCCATCTCATTGTAACATTGGCATACATGTAGGTGTAGCTGTGTAACCCATCTCTCTGTAACATTGGCATACATGTAGGTGTAGCTGTGTATCCCATCTCATTGTAAAATTGGCATACATGTAGTTGTAGCTGTGTAACCCATCTCTTTGTAACATTGTCATAAATGTAGGTGTAGTTGTGTAACCCATCTCTTTGTAACATTGGCATACATGTAGGTGAAGCAGTGTAACCCATCTCTTTGTAACATTGGCATACATGTAGGTGTAGCTGTGTAACCCATCTCTTTGTAACATTGGCATACATGTAGGTGTAGCTGTGTAACCCATCTCTTTGTAACATTGGCATACATGTAGGTGTAGCTGTGTAACCCATCTTTTTGTAACATTGGCATACATGTAGATGTAGCTGTGTAACCCATCTCTTTGTCACATTGGCATATTTGTAGGTGTAGCTGTGTAACCAATCTCTTTGTCACATTGGCATACATGTAGGTGTAGCTGTGTAACCCATCACTTTGTAACGTTGGCATACATGTAGGTGTAGCTGTAGCTGTGTAACCCATCTCTTTGTAACATTGGCATACATGTAGGTGTAGCTGTGTAACCCATCTCAACGTAACATTGGCATACATGTAGGTGTAGCTGTGTAACCCATCTCTTTGTAACATTGGCATACATGTAGGTGTACCTGTGTAACCCACCTCTTTGTAACATTGGCATACATGTAGGTGTAATTGCGTAACCCATCTCTTTGTCACATTGGCATACATGTAGGTGTAGCTGTGTAACCCATCCCTTTGTAACGTTGGCATACATGTAGGTGTAGCTGTAGCTGTGTAACCAATCTCTTTGTAAAATTGGCATACATGTAGGTGTAGCTGTGTAACCCATCTCTTTGTAACGTTGACATACATGTAGGTGTAGCTGTGTAATCTATCTCTTTGTAACATTGGCATACATGTAGGTGTAGCTGTGTAACCCATCTTTTTGTAACGTTGGCATACATATAGGTGTAGCTGTGTAACCCATCTTTTTGTAACATTGGCATACATGTAGGTGTAGCTGTGTAACCCATCTCTCTGTAACATAGGTATACATTTAGGTGTAGCTGTGTAACCCATCTTTCTGTAACATAGGTATACATGTAGGTGTAGCTGTGTAACCGATCCCTTTGTAACGTTGGCATACATGTAGGTGTAGCTGTAGCTGTGTAACCCATCTCTTTGTAACGTTGGCATACATGTAGGTGTAGCTGTAGCTGTGTAACCAATATCTTTGTAACATTGGCATACATGTAGGTGTAGCTGTGTAACCCATCTGTTTGTAACATTGGCATACATGTAGGTGTAGCTGTGTAAACCATCATTTAGTAACGTTGGCATACATGTAGGTGTAGCTGGGTAACCAAACTTTTTGTAACATTGGCATACATGTAGGTGAAGCTGTGTAACCCATCTTTCTGTAACATAGGCATACATGTAAGTGTAGCTGTGTAACCCATCACTCTGTAACATAGGTATACATGTAGGTGTAGCTGTGTAACCCATCTTTCTGCAACGTTGGCATACATGTAGGTGTAGCTGTGTGACCCATCTTCCTGTAACGTTGGCATACATGTAGGTGTAGCTGTGTAATCCATCTCTTTGTAACGTAGGCATACATGTAGGTGTAGCTGTGTAACCCATCTTTTTGTAACGCTGGCATACATGTAGGTGTAGCGGTGTAAGCCATCTCTTTGTCACTTTGGCATACATATAGATGTAGCTATGTAACTCATCTCTTTGTAACATCGACATACATCTAGGTGTAGCAGTGTAACCAATCTCATTGCAACATTAGCATACATGTAGGTATAGCTGTGTTACCTATCTCTCTGTCACATTGACATACATGTAGGTGTAGCTGTGTAACCCATCTCTTTGTAACATTGGCATACATGTAGGTGTAGCTGTGTAACCCATCTCTTTGTAACGTTGGCATATATGTAGGTGTAGCTGTGTAACCCATCTCTTTGTAACATAGGCATACATGTAGTTTTAGCTGTGTAACTCATCTCTCTGTTACATTGGCATACATGTAGGTGTAGCTGTGTAACCCATCTCTTTGTAACATTGGTATACATGTAGGTGTAGCTGTGTAAACCATCTCTTGGTAACATAGGCATACATGTAGGTGTAGCTGTGTAACCCGTCCCATTGTAATATTGGCATACATGTAGGTGTAGCTGTATAACCCATCTCATTGTAACATTGGCATACATGTAGGTGTAGCTGTGTAACCCATCTCTTGGTAACGTTGGCATACATGTAGGTGTATCAGTGTAAACGATCTCTCTGTAACATTGGTATACATGTAGGTGTAGCTATGTAACCCATCTCCCTGGCACATTGGCATACATAAAGGTGTAGCTGTGTAACCCATCTCTTTGTAACATAGGCATACATGTAGTTGTAGCAGTGTAACTCATCTTTCTGTAGCATTGGCATACATGTTGGTGTAGCTGTGTAACCCATCTCTTTTTAACATTTGCATACATGTAGGTGTAGCGTTGAAATCCATCTCATTGTAATATTGGCATACATGTAGGTGTAGCTGTGAAACCGATCTCTCTGTAACATAGGCATACATGTAGGTGTAACTGTATAACACATCTCTCTGTAACATTGGCATACAAGTAGGTGTAGCTGTGTAACCCATCTCTTTGTAACGTTGGCATACGTGTAGTTGTAGCTCTGTAACCCATTTATTTGTCACATTGGGATACATGTAGGTGTAGCTTAGTAACCGATCTCTCTGTAACATTGGCATACATGTAGGTGTAGCTGTGTTACCAATCTCTTGTAACATTAGCATACATGTAGGTGTAACTGTGTAACTCATCTCTCTGTAACATTGGCATACATGTAGGTGTAGCTGTGTAACCCATCTCATTGTAACATAGGCATACATGTAAGTGTAGCTGTGTAACCCATCTCTCTGTAACATTGGCATACATGTAGGTGTAGCTGTGTAACCCATCGCTTTGTAACATTGGTATACATGTATGTGTAGCTGTGTAACCCATCTCTCTGTAACATAGGCATACATGTAGGTGTAGCTGTGTAACCCATCTCTTTGTCACATTTGCATACATGTAGGTTTAGCTGTGTAACCCATCTCTTGTAACATTGACATACATGTAGGTGTAGCTGTGTAACCCATCTCTCTGTAACATAGGCATACATGTAGGTGTAGCTGTGTACCCATCTCTTTGTCACATTTGCATACATGTGGGTTTAGCTGTGTAACCCATCTCTTGTAACATTGGCATACATGTAGGTGTAGCTGTGTAACCCATCTCATTGTAACATTGGCATACATGTAGGTGTAGCTGTGTAACCCACCTCTTGTAAAATTAGCATATATTTAGGTGTAGGTGTGTAACTCATCTCTCTCTAACATTGGCATACATGTAGGTGAAGCTGTGTAACCCATCTCATTGTAACATTGGCATACATGTAGGTGTAGCTGAGTAACCCGTCTCATTGTAATATTGGCATACATGTAGGTGTAGCTGTGTAACCGATCTCTCTGTAACATTGGCATACATGTAGGTGTAGCTGTGTAACCCATCTCTTGTAAAATAGGCATACATGTAGGTGTGGCTGTGTAACTCATCTCTCTCTAACATTTGCATACAGGTAGGTGAAGCTGTGTAACCCATTTTATTGTAACATTGGCATACATGTAGGTGTAGCTGTGTAACCCATCTCTCTGTAAGATTGGCATACATGTAGGTGTAGCTGTGTATCCCATCATTTTGTAACATTGGCATACATGTAGTTGTAGCTGTGTAACCCATCTTTCTGTAACATAGGCATACATGTAGGTGTAGCTGTGTAACCAATCTCTTTGTCACATTTGCATACATGTAGGTTTAGCTGTGTAACCCGTCTCTTGTAACTTTGGCATACATGTAGTTGTAGCTGTGTAACCCATCTCTCGATAACATTGACATACATGTAGGTGAAGCTGTGTAACCCATCTCATTGTAACATTGGCATACATGTAGGTGTAGCTGTGTAACCCGTCTCATTGTAACATTGACATACATGTAGGTGCAGCTGTGAAACCCATCTCTCTGTAACATTGGCATACATGTAGATGAAGCTGTGTAACCCAACTCATTGTAACATTGGCATGCATGTAGGTGTAGCTGTGTAATCCAGTTCTCTGTAACATTGGCATACATGTAGGTGTAGCTGTGTAACCAATCTCTCTGTAACATAGGCATACATGTAGGTGTAGCTGTGTAACCGATCTCTCTGTCAGATTGGCATACATGTAGGTGTAGCAGTGTAACCTATCTCATTGTAACATTGGCATACATGTAGGTGTAGCTGAGTAACCCATCTCTTGTAACATTGGCATACATGTAGGTTTAGCTGAGTAACCCATCTCTTGTAACATTGACATACATGTAGGTGTAGCTGTGTAACCAATCTCTCTGTAACATAGGCATACATGTAGGTGTAGCTGTGTACGCATCTCTTTGTCACATTTGCATACATGTAGGTTGAGCTGTGTAACCCATCTCTTGTAACATTGGCATATATGTAGATGAAGCTGTGTAACCCATCTCATTGTAACATTGGCATACATGTAGGTGTAGCTGTGTAATCCATTTCTCTGTAACATTGGCTTACATGTAGGTGTAGCTGTGTAACCAATCTCTCTGTATCATAGGCATACATGTAGGTGTAGCTGTGTAACCGATCTTTCTGTCACATTGGCATACATGTAGGTGTAGCAGTGTAACCTATCTCATTGTAACATTGGCATACATGTAGGTGTTGCTGAGTAACCCATCTCTCTGTAACATTGGCATACATGTAGGTGTAGCTGTGTAACCAATCTCTCTGTAACATTGGCATACATGTAGGTGTAGCTGTGTAACCCATTTCTCTGTAACATTGGCATACATATTGGTGTAGCTGTGTAACCCATCTCTTTGTCACTTTGGCATACATGTAGGTGTAGCTATGTAATCCATCTCTTTGTAACATTGGCATACATGTAGGTGTAGCTGTGTAACCCATCTCATTGTAACATTAGCATACATGTAGGTGTATCTGTGTAACCCATCTCTTTGTAACATTGACATACATCTAGGTGTAGCTGTGTAAGCAATCTCATTGTAACATTAGCATACATGTAGGAGTATCTGTGTTACACATCTCTCTGTCACATTGGCATACATGTAGATGTAGTGGTGTAACCTATCTCTTTGTAACATATTCATACATGTAGGTGTAGCTGTGAAACCGATCTCTCTTTAACATTGGCATACATGTAGGTGTATCTGTGTAACCGATCTCTCTGTAACATTGGCATACATGTAGGTGTAGCTGTGTAACCCATCTCTTTGTAACATTGGCATACATGTAGGTCTAGCGTTGAAATCCATCTCATTGTAATATTGGCATACATGTAGGTGTAGCTGTGAAACCGATCTCTCTGTACCATAGGCATACATGTAGGTGTAGCTGTGAAACCCATCTCTCTGTAACATTGGCATACATGTAGGTGTAGCTGTGTAACCCATCTCTTTGTAAAGTTGGCATACGTGTAGTCGTAGCTCTGTAACCCATCTATTTGTCACATTGGGATACATGTCAGTGTAGCTCTGTAACCGATCTCTCTGTAACATTGGCATGCATGTAGGTGTAGTTGTGTAACTCATCTCTTGTAATATTGGCATACATGTAGGTGTTACTGTGTAACTCATCTCTCTGTAAAAATGGCATACATGTAGGTGTAGCTGTGTAACCGATCTCATTGTACCATTGGCATACATGTAGGTGTAGCTGTGTAACCCATCTATCTGTAACATTGGCATACATGTAGGTGTAGCTGTGTAACCCATCGCTTTGTAACATTGGCATACATGTATGTGTAGCTGTGTAACCCATCTCTCTGTAACATAGGCATACATGTAGGTGTAGCTGTGTATCCCATATCTTTGTCACATTTGCATACATGTAGGTTTAGCTGTGTAACCCATCTCTTGTAACATTGACATACATGTAGGTGTAGCTGTGTAACTCATCTCTTTGTCACATTTGCATACATGTAGGTTTAGCTGTGTAACCCATCTCTTGTAACATTGGCATACATGCAGGTGTAGCTGTGTAACCCATCTCATTGTAACATTGGCATACATGCAGGTGTAGCTGTGTAACCCATCTCTCTGTAACATAGGCATACATGTAGGTGTAGCTGTGTAACCCATCGCTTCGTAACATTGGCATACATGTATGTGTAGCTGTGTAACCCGACTCTCTGTAACATAGGCATACATGTAGGTGTTGCTGTGTTACCCATCTCTTTGTCACATTTGCATACATGTAGGTTTAGCTGTGTAACCCATCTCTTGTAACATTGACATACATGTAGGTGTAGCTGTGTAACCCATCTCATTGTTACATTGGCATACATGTAGGTGTAGCTGTGTATTCCATCTCATTGTAACATTGTCATACATGTAGGTGTAGCTGTGTAATCCATTTCTCTGTAACATAGGCGTACATGTAGGTGTAGCTGTGTAACCTATCTCATTGTAACATTGGCATACATGTAGGTGTAGCTGTGAAACCGATTTCTTTGTATCATAGGCATACATGTAGGTGTAGCTGTGTAACCCATCTGTCTGTAACATAGGCATACATGTAGGTGTAGTTGTGTAACCGATCTCTCTGTAACATTGGCATACATGTAGGTGTAGCTGTGTAACCAATCTCTTTGTAACATTGGCATACATGTAGGTGTAGCTGTGTAACACATCTCATTGTAACGTTGGCATACATGTAGGTGTAGCTGTGTAACACATCTCATTGTAACGTTGGCATACATGTAGGTGTAGCTGTGTAACCCGTCTCATAGTAACATTGGCATACATGTAGGTGTAGCTGTGTAACCAATCTCTCTGTAACATAGGCATACATGTAGGTGTAGCTGTGTAACCGATCTCTCTGTAACATTGGCATACATGTAGTTGTAGCTGTGTAACCCGTCTCATTGTAACATTGGCATACAAGTAGGTGTAGCTGTGTAACCAATCTCTCTGTAACATAGGCATACATGTAGGTGTAGCTATGTAACCAGTCTTATTGTAACATTGGCATACATGTAGGTGTAGCTGTGTAACCAATCTCTCTGTAACATAGGCATACATGTAGGTGTAGCTGTGTAACCGATCTCTCTGTAACATTGGCATACATGTAGGTGTAGCTGTGTAACCAATCTCTTTGTAACATTGGCATACATGTAGGTGTAGCTGTGTAACCCGTCTCATTGTAACATTGGCATACATGTAGGTGTAGCTGTGAAACCGATTTCTTTGTATCATAGGCATACATGTAGGTGTAGCTGTGTAACCCATCTGTCTGTAACATAGGCATACATGTAGGTGTAGTTGTGTAACCGATCTCTCTGTAACATTGGCATACATGTAGGTGTAGCTGTGTAACCAATCTCTTTGTAACATTGGCATACATGTAGGTGTAGCTGTGTAACACATCTCATTGTAACGTTGGCATACATGTAGGTGTAGCTGTGTAACACATCTCATTGTAACGTTGGCATACATGTAGGTGTAGCTGTGTAACCCGTCTCATAGTAACATTGGCATACATGTAGGTGTAGCTGTGTAACCAATCTCTCTGTAACATAGGCATACATGTAGGTGTAGCTGTGTAACCGATCTCTCTGTAACATTGGCATACATGTAGTTGTAGCTGTGTAACCCGTCTCATTGTAACATTGGCATACAAGTAGGTGTAGCTGTGTAACCAATCTCTCTGTAACATAGGCATACATGTAGGTGTAGCTATGTAACCAGTCTTATTGTAACATTGGCATACATGTAGGTGTAGCTGTGTAACCAATCTCTCTGTAACATAGGCATACATGTAGGTGTAGCTGTGTAACCGATCTCTCTGTAACATTGGCATACATGTAGGTGTAGCTGTGTAACCAATCTCTTTGTAACATTGGCATACATGTAGGTGTAGCTGTGTAACCCGTCTCATTGTAACATTGGCATACATGTAGGTGTAGCTGTGAAACCCATCTCTCTGTTACATTGGCATACATGTAGGTGTAGCTGTGTAACCAATCTCTCTGTAACATTGGCATACATGTAGGTGTAGCTGTGTAACCAATCTCTTTGTAACATTGGCATACATGTAGGTTTAGCTGTGTAACCAATCTCTTTGTAACATTGGCATACATGTAGGTGTAGCTGTGTAACCCATCTCATTGTAACATTGGCATACATGTAGGTGTAGCTGTGTAACCTATCTCTCTGTAACATTGGCATACATGTAGGTGTAACTGTGTAACCCATCGCTTTGTTATATTGTCATACATGTAGGTGTAGCTGTGTAACCAATCTCTCTGTTACATACAAATACATGTAGGTGTAGCTGTGTAACCCATCTCTTTGTCACATTGGCATACATGTAGGTTTAGCTGTGTAACCCATTTCTCTGTAACATAGGCATACATATAGGTGTAGCTGTGTAACCAAGCTTTCTGTAACATTGGCATACATGTAGGCGTAGCTGTGTTACCCATCTCTTTGTAACATAGGCATACATGTAGGTGTAGCTGTTTAACCCATATCATTGTCACATTGGCATACATATAGGTGTAGCTGTGTAACCCATCTCTCTGTAACATTGGCATACATGTAGTTGTAGCTGTGTAACCCATTTCTTTGTCACATTGGCATACCTGTAGGTGTAGCTGTGTAACCCATTTCTTTGTAACATTGACATACATGTAGGTGTAGCTGTGTAACCCATCTCTTTGTATCATAGGCATACATGTAGGTGTAGTGTGTACGCCATCTCTTTTGTAACATTGGCATACATGTAGGTGTAGCTGTGTTAGAAAACTTGAATATCTATTTTAAACACAACAAATTAGTTGTGGTATCATGCAGTCAATAAGTAAGACTGTAAATATATTTCCAATCAAGAATAAATACAACAAACAGCAATATTTGATACTTAAGGGACATGGAATGTTGATAAGGATTCATTCGAGTCTCTCTTTAAGCGATCCAATTCTCCAGCAAGAGGAATGTTATCATTTGAATAATTATCTTCCTTGATTAATTGCTGGGTTATATAAACATCCGCCAACACTATTGGTCAATCTGCAATGCCAAGAGAGGCATACACGGTTGTTTTGGATGGCGCTATCTAGAAGTATACACGGAAAACCTTATCTGTTCCCGGAGATCACCGAATGAACTCCGTGATTTCCAGGCACCAGAAATAACACCAACACTGAGTCAAAGTATGGGGAGATTTTTTGCCTTAGCCACACAGCAAACTCTATCAAAGACTGCAAACTTTATTGGAGACATGACTGCGAATATGAGGAAATCACTTTTTGTTGCAAACACAACAAACGAAATTTGATAAAAACACTATAATCACCCTTGATACAGATATTTGTATCAGTCAACAACTGTTGAGACACCAATATATGAACCTTCCTCGTAGGTGAAAACACTGTTGTTAGCGTATTAAATAAAAAGCATGATGTCAGAGATGACCCATAATAACGTGCATGATGTCAGAGGTGACATATAGTTGTGCATGATGTCAGTGAGACACGTAGTATTGTGCATGATGTAAGAGATGACATATAATAATGTGCATGATGTCAGTGATGATACGTAGTAATGTATGTGCATGATGTCAGTGATGACACGTAGTATTGTGCATGATGTCAGAGATGACACGTAGTAATGTACATGATGTCAGAGATGACACGTAGTAATGTGCATGATGTCAGAGATGACACATAGTAATGTACATGAAGTCAGAGATGACAAAGAGTAATGTGCATGATGTCGGAGATGACACGAAGTAATGTGCATGTTGTCAGAGATGACACATAGTAATGTGCATGATGTCAGTGATGACACATATAGTAATGTGCATGATGTCAGAGATAACACGTAGTATCGGCATGATGTCAGAGATGAACCACATATTAATGTGCATGATGTCAGAAATGACACATATAGTAATGTGCATGATGTCGGAGATGACACGTTGTAATGTGCATGATGTCGCAGATGACATGTAGTTATGTGTATGATTTCGGAGATGACACATATAGTAATGTGCATGATGTCAGAGAGGACACGTAGTATTGTGCATGATGTCGGATATGACACGTAGTAATGTTCATGATGTCGGAAATGACACGTATTAATGTCCATGATGTCGGAGATGACACATATAGTAATGTCAATGATGTTGGAGATGACAAGTATTTATGTACATGATGTCAGAGTTGACACATATAGTAATGTCCATGATATCGGAGATGACACATGGTAATGCCCATGATGTCGGAGATGACATGTAGTAATGTTCATGATGTCGGAAATGACACGTAGTAATGTCCATGATGTCGGAGATGACACATATAGTAATGTGCATGATGTCGGTGATGACACATAGTAATGTGCATGATGTCGGTGATGACACATATAGTAATGTGCATGATGTCGGAAATGACACGTAGTAATGTCCATGATGTCGGAGATGACACATATAGTAATGTGCATGATGTCGGTGATGACATATAGTAATGTGCATGATGTCGGTGATGACACATATAGTAATGTGCATGATGTCGGTGATGACACATAGTAATGTGCATGATGTCGGTGATGACATGTTAGTAATGTCCATGATGTCGGAGATGACACATGTAGTAATGTCCATGATGTCGGAGATGACACATAGTAATGTGCATGATGTCGGTGATGACATGTTAGTAATGTCCATGATGTCGGAGATGACACGTAGTAATGTCCATGATGTCGGAGATGACACGTAGTAATGTCAATGATGTCGGAGATGACACGTAGTAATGTCCATGATGTCATAGATGAAACGTAGTAATGTTCATGATGTTGGAGATGACAGGTAATAATGTCCATGATGTCGGAGATGACACGTATTAATGTGCATGATATCGGAGATGACACGTATAGTAATGTGCATGATGTGGGAGATGACACGTAGTAATGTGCATGATGTCAGAGATGACACATATAGTAATGTGCATGATGTCGGAGATGACACATAGTAATGTGCATGATGTCGGAGATGACACGTAGTAACGTGTTTGATTTCGGAGATGACACATATAGTAATGTGCATGATGTCTGAGAGGACACGTAGTATTGTGCATAATGTCGGAGATGACACGTAGTTATGTGCATGATGTCAGAGATGACACATATAGTAATGTGCATGATGTCAGAGATGACACATATAGTAATGTCAATGATGTCTGAGAGGACACGTATTCATGTACATGATGTCAGAGATGACACATTTAGTAATGTCCATGATGTCGGAGATGTAACGTAGCTATGTCCATGATGTCGGAGATGACATGTAGTAATTTTCATGATGTCGGAGATGACACATAGTAATGTGCATGATATCGGAGATGACACATATAGTAATGTCCTTGATGTTGGAGATGACACATAGTAATGTGTATGATGTCGGAGATGACATGTAAGTAATGTCCATGATGTCGGAGATGACACGTAGTAATGTCAATGATATCGGAGATGGCACGTAGTAATGTCCATGATGTCGGAGATGACATGTTGTAATGTCCATGATGTCGGAGATGACACGTAGTAATGTTCATGATGTCGGAGATGACACTTAGTAATGTCCACGATGTCGGAGATGACACGGAGTAATGTTCATGATGTCGGAGATGACACGTATTTATGAGCATGATGTCGGAGATGACACATATAGTAATGTCCATGATGTCGGAGATGACACATAGTAATGTGCATGATATCGGAGATGACACGTAGTAATGTTCATGATATCGGAGATGACACGTAGTAATGTCCATGATATCGGAGATTACACGTAGTAATGTCCATGATGTCGGAGATGACACGTAGTAATGTCCATGATGTCGGAGATGACACATAGTAATGTTCATGATGTCGGAGATGACACTTAGTAATGTTCATGATGTCGGAGATGACACGTAGTAATGTCCATGATGTTGGAGATGACACGTAGTAATGTCAATGATATCGGAGATGACACTTAGTAATGTCAATGATATCGAAGATAACACGCAGTAATGTCCATGATGTCGGAGATGACACGCAGTAATGTTCATGATGTCGGAGATGACACGTAGTAATGTGCATGATGTCGGAGATGACATGTAGTAATGTGCATGATATCGGTGATGACATGTAGTAATGTCAATGATATCGGAGATGACACGTAGTAATGTTCATGATGTCGGAGATGACACGTAGTAATGTCAATGATATCGGAGATGACACGTTGTAATGTCCATGATGCTGGAGATGACACGCAGTAATGTCCATGATGTCGGAGATGACATGTAGTAATGTTCATGATGTCGGAGATGACATGTAGTAATGTGCATGATATCGGTGATGACATGTAGTAATGTCAATGATATCGGAGATGACACGTAGTAATATCCATGATATCGGAGATGACACGTTGTAATGTCCATGATGCTGGAGATGACACGCAGTAATGTCTATGATGCTGGAGATGACACGCAGTAATGTGCATGATGTCGGAGATGACATGTAGTAATGTGCATGATATCGGTGATGACATGTAGTAATGTCAATGATATCGGAGATGACACGTAGTAATATCCATGATATCGGAGATGACACGTTGTAATGTCCATGATGTCGGAGATGACATGTAGTAATGTTCGTGATGTTGGAGATGACACGCAGTAATGTCCATGATGTCGGAGATGACATGTAGTAATGTTCATGATGTCGGAGATGTTACGTAGTAATGTGCATGATATCGGAGATGACACATATAGTAATGTTCATGATGTTGGAGATGACACGTAGTAATGTCCATGATGTCGGAGATGACATGTAGTAATGTTCATGATGTCGGAGATGTTACGTAGTAATGTGCATGATATCGGAGATGACACATATAGTAATGTTCATGATGTCAGAGATGACACATATAGTAATGTCCATGATGTCGGAGATGACACGTAGTAATGTCCATGATGTCGGATATGACATGTAGTAATGTCCATGATGTTGGAGATGACACATATAGTAATGTCAATGATGTCGGAGATGACATGTTAGTAATGTCTATGATGTCGGAGATGACACGTAGTAATGTCAATGATGTCAGAGATGACACATAGTAATGTTCATGATTTCGAAGATGACACACAGTAATGTCCATGATGTCGGAGATGACAAGTAGTAATGTCCATGATGTCGGAGATGACACTTAGTAATGTTCATGATGTCGGAGATGACACATAGTCATGTCCATGATGTCGGAGATGACACGTAGTAATGTCCATGATGTCGGTTATGACATGTAGTAATGTCCATGATGTTGGAGATGACACATATAGTAATGTGCATGATGTCGGAGACGACATGTTAGTAATGTCTATGATGTCGGAGATGACACGTAGTAATGTGAATGATGTCAGAGATGACACATAGTAATGTTCATGATTTCGAAGATGACACACAGTAATGTCCATGATGTCGGAGATGACACGTAGTAATGTCCATGATGTCGGAGATGACACTTAGTAATGTTCATGATGTCGGAGATGACACATAGTCATGTCCATGATGTTGGAGATGACATGTTAGTAATGTCCATGATGTCGGAGATGACACGCAGTAATGTCAATGATATCGGAAATGACTCGTAGTAATGTGCATGATGTCAGGGGACAACATCTTCTCCCGGGCGTATATTCAAAGAACATCTAAGAACTCCAATGATTATAACCAAGTGGGAGAGGTCATCCGGTCCAATATTATAACAATGAATGCGTAGATAGACTATCCATTGTGAACAGAATGCATAACCGGTGGCCTTATATGTGCACTTTTTAATCCGACAGAATTAAATTAAATGTTATTGACAGATATATCGTAAATAATCCCTCTAGAAAGGTTATTTCTGAAACAGAACACTTTGACAAAAGTTTCACACCTCTTCCTTGAACTTGTGTCGTTTTAAATCTGTTTCAGTTTTGAAATCTTTCCTACTTACATTTCAAACATAACATATATGCTCAGAATGACGCGTCTAGTGATCTTTATGCATAGATGTACTCAAGTACGCAAGGTCACATAAGTCACATATATGTACAAAAGAACGCATGGTCACATAGGTCACAAAGATGTACAAAAGTACGCATGGTCACATAGGTCACAAAGATGTACAAAAGATTGCATGGACATATAGGCCTCATAGACGTACAAAAGTACGCATGGTAACATAGGTCACATAGATGTACACAAGTACGCATGGTCACATTGGTCACATGGAAAAAAGTAAGAATGGTCACATAGGTCACATAGATGTTCAAAAGATCGCATGGACACATAGGTCACATAGATGTACAAAAGTACGCATGGTCAAATAGGTCACAAAGATGTACAGAAGTACGCAGAGTCACATAGGCCACATAGATGTATAAAAGTATGCTTGATCACATATGTCACATAGATGTACAAAAGTACACGCCGTCACATAGGTCTCATAGATGTACAAAAGTACGCGTGGTCACATAGGTCACATATATGTACAAAAATATGTATGGTCACATAGGCCACATAGATGTAAAAAAGTATGCATGGTCACATAGATGTACAAAAGTATGCACCGTCACATTGGCCACATAGATGTACAAAAGTACACAAGGTCACATAGGCCACATGGATGTACAAAAGTACGCATGGCAACATAGGCCACATAGGCCACATAGATGTACAAAAGTATGCATGGTCACATAGGTCACATAGATGTACAAAAGTACGCGCCGTCCTATAGGCCTCATAGATATACAAAAGTATGCAGGGTCACATAGGCCTAATTGATGTACAAAAGTACGCATGGTCACATATGTCACATAGATGTACAAATGGACGCATGGTCACATAGGTCACATAGATGTACAAAAGGATGCATGGTCACATATGTCACATAGATGTACAAAAGGACGCATGGTCACATATGTCACATAGATGTACAAATGGACGCATGGTCACATAGGTCACAAAGATGTACAAAAGGATGTATGGTCACATAGGTCACATAGATGTACAAAAGTACGCATGGTCACATATGTCACATAGATGTACAAATGGACGCATGGTCACATAGGTCACATAGATGTACAAAAGGATGCATGGTCACATATTCACATATATGTACAAAAGTACGCATGGTCACATAGACCTCATAGATGTACAAAAGTATGCATGGTCACATAGACCACATAGATGTACAAAAGTACGCATGGTCACATAAATGTACAAAAGTACGCTCGGTCACATAGGTCACATAGATGTACAAAATGACGAATGGTCACATAGGCCACATAGCGGAGCGCGTTGTCCAGTGGTAGAGCTCCGAACCCATGATCGGAGGGTCGTGGGTTCGATCCTCCGCTACGGTTATGTGTGGTGTCCCTGAGCAAGACACTTTTTCTGCATATGCTTTATACTGGTTCTCTCCAGGAAGACTTCGAGCGTGATTTGTCTAAGTTGTAAGAACTTGTTTCACAATCATAGTAAAATAAAAAAGTTTAAACTATAGGCCACATACATGTAGATGTACAAAAGTATGCATGGTCACATAGGTCACATAGATGTACAAAAGTACGCATGGTCACATAGATCACAATTGTATGACTCTTCTTTCATATGACTTAGTACTTACATTCTTTTCTGGGAACATACCAAACATTTTACCACAAAATTCGACACACCATCCTGGAAAATAAGTTTCCTTTCAAATTATCAGCAATATTAATATAAAAATAAGTAGACATTCATAGTTTTCGATTAACTTTGTGTCTCGAAATCGTTCAAACATCCTTAAAACATAAATAAAATAAATAAATTTATTAAATTATTCAAAGTGTTTATATTGTAGAATTTACCCCCTGAGTGTACAACTATAATTTTATATAGTAGGATTTTTTTTTTACAAACACTTTTTATTTGTTATTATATTTGAATCTTTTATGATTTATTTTGCTGAACTTGAATATTGCTTGTTGTACAGTTGCCAGGGGGTTGTACACTCAGGTGCGGGGTTTGGGGCGGGGAGGGGGGTGGGGAGGTAGGGGTCAAAGCTACATGCCAATTACATGTTGTTTTCACCCAGGATTATTTATAACAGTTCGTGCTATCAAAGGTATATATGTGTGTATAGTGTCTGTTATGTAGTTTTGTATCATTCTTGTCCTGTCAACGGCCCACAAAATACCCATGCCCGTCTTGCGAGAGCAGAAAATAAATTAACCATGTTATTTTATAATGTATGATGCCGTAATATCATGATCTGTATTTCAACTTCCTGCACAATTGGCAATATTTACAAATAGTATCCACGTGGTCATTGAATGAAATGAAAAACATAAAAAATAATGCTATCGATACAAGTAAGAAAGACATTTTATGATACAAACAAGCGACAGCGGTATTATACTGATTATGCCTATTACCGCAACTTAAAACTTTGTCATCCATGTAAATAATGTCGTCAATAATAAACAATAATAAAGTTACCTAAGTGTGCTGAGTAATGAAGAGTTGCCGGTACGAAATTTAAACAAATGGCGACGCTGACGGAAGTTGGAGCTTTGTGCATGTCGGGGATATTGTTATTATACAGGCATTCGCGGTAATAGGTATATCTCAGTATTAGGTATACAAGGGATACTAACCCATACTTCTTGTTTAACTGTTTAACTTCCATTACTATTAACGCACTTTCAACCATGTCAATATAAAATCTAGCTTAACAGCAAAGCTCTTGTAAGTGACCTATGAAGATTCACTACACTCCTCCCCTTTTAAACCTTTAAGGCTTAGCGGCTGACAAAGTTAGCCCCAACTGCATAGCATATATATTCCTGCAGTTCCTGGCCATATCCTGCCCCTTCCCAAGAAAAGAGATATTTGTGCAGACGCAGTTTCGAAAGTTAATCCTCGTCCCCATTAAAGTGACAGCGGTCACCCATCCAAGTACTAACCGTTATTTCGTTGCTTTACTTCCAATACTATAAGTGCACTTCAATCATGTCGCTATACAAAGCTCTTGATTACACTTTAGGGAATGGGGACGGACCCCTGGTTTTGGTTTAATTAGCGTTATTTTAATTTTCTTCAATATACGAGACAATATAATATGACTGTGTAATGTATTTTGAATGTGATGTTCTTCTAGAAGACTACATTACAAACATAATATTTAAAAATCTTCAAACGTTTCCCTAAAAGTATTTCTTTTGGTGTTTTTTTCCATTTTGACATTGGGAATTTTGTTATTTTGGATTGGGTGAAAAAAGACATTATTTGTCATTAGGAATGGGGTCGAATAATGGCCCTAAAATTGGGCAAACGAGAACCCTGCTATTAAAGCTAGCTTAACAATGAGGCTGTGGTAAGAGACCTATGTGCATTCACTACAATGTGTTTCTCACTATGTCCATTTTCAGTTTACATAAAACTTCGACAATTGCTAAGTGGTGATGGTGATGGGAATTGTCTCTTCCATTGTTGAGGTTTAGCTATTCATGGTGACTTTAGTTACACTGATGTATTCAAACTCTTTATATATGGGACAGTAAGTCTATAATAATAAGTGTCAGTGGGCGGAAAAGGTGGTCATTTTTCGTACTCCTCACATGACGTGAGCTCTGTATTTTGAAGGTTTGCTCAATGGACACTAGTGGCCAGAATTACAGTGGTTTCATCACCTACCGGTTCGTCTACCTTAATTTATATTGTGAGCCATAAGTGGTTTCGTCTACCTTATTTTATTAAGTGGAGGATAGGTTGTTTCGTCTACATTATTATAATTGTCATACCTAGTTAATCAAAACCATTATATATAAATTAATAAGCAGTTTATGCGTGTACTTTTTGATTTTTCAAAAAGTTTGGCAATAAAATCATAACAATCATAATATAATTTTATGTGTATCAATTACGAGTTTGAGTTTGCACTTGATGTGGTTTTAAATGTTATTAAAGGCCGATTGTTTGAATCGGCAGTGTTGTGCCTAAAATTGTTTTAATTTAGATAAAAAAATAATACAATTTTTATTGTACTTAATATTTTATTACTTGTTACTTTTCAATGACATACTTGACTACATATAATTATAGCCCCTGTTTGTTCAACAGACCCTAATTGGTTTTCACCTTTCCACAATTGTCAATCTTCTTGCTGTATACTGGATAATCACGCCTGGTTAATTGACATGCCACAAAACTATACTAAATTAAGGTTTACGAAACCACTACCTGTTTTCACATAAATTAAAGGTAGACAAACTGGTAGGTTGACAATACCACCGTCACTGGTGGACCACAGCTTGTGAAATTGAAGTTGCGTCCAACCTTCTCGACTTTACTTTCAATGTTTGGCTGAGCGTCGGACCCAAATTCGCAGTGTGTGGAGCGAATATGAACCTCAACCATTATTTCTGATATCTGTAGTTGTCATAGTGTGTGTCGCAAAAATCACTTACCTAATATTTTACAGTCATAAACATATTCCATATGTTTTAATATCTGTATTTGTCATAGTATGTGTCGTGAAAGTGGCTAACCTAACATTTACGGATATAAACATCAAGGAATTATGTAGAGAATGAAAGGCAAGTAATTGAGATTTTGTGAATGCTTACGAAAAATCTTGCACTATCTTTTTTTTCAATTATCTTAACTTCCATTCATCTCAGGAACACTAATCAAAACTATTACACTGCATAATGAAATACTCATCATAACATTCACAGAAATTTGTGCTTAAAAACCGTTGAAGTACATTTGATTACAAAATTTGTATACTGCAGTTGAAATAACGACAAATTACTAAAATTTTTCTTCAAACCCAAATATCTAATTCAAGATTTTTGTGTGATAAAAAAATGTTTAATCATCTAAGATTACCTACAATTTACGGTTTATGTACAAGAAATCAGTTTGTTTAATATGAATGATTAACTTGCCAAATTGTCTTTATATGAAAATGAAAATTTCAATGTTCACTCTTCCTGTGATAAACTTAATATATTAATGAACAGTGATGCAATACAATTTTGTTTTTCAAACACCTGACTTAGAATGTTCAAAAGAAGGAAACATTCTACATAGAGTCAATATATTTTAATCATCAACAGTATTTGTAAATTGAGCATTATCAATATTGTATTATAATGTTTAAGGTATTTTATTCTTAATGTAACAATATATATACACTATATTATTGAAAATATAGAAAAAACCCATATCGAGCCAGTGTTAATCAGTTCATTACGAATCTGATTCGTGTTGATACTCGATATTTTAAGACATTTCTTATCAACGCCCTATTGCAATGTACATACATATTATCAGAGAAGTAATAATAATTATCTTAATGAGATTTTATGAAAAAAGTTGCATTGCTATTTTCTAAATGACAATGCAACGTTTATTGCGGTTAACATTGGCTGAGATAATTCTAATTCTTGTTTCTAATTTATATAGATAATGTTTGATTGTATTTAATGTTTTCTGTGATATTCTTATTTAGTGATACTAGTATAATAATATAGTATGTATGTTGATTTTTTATAGTAACATGAAGTGATAATAATGTTTTAGTGTCTCGTAGATCGAAATAAACGGCCGGATATAGAAGTTTTAATGAAAATATACTTGAACTTACTTTGATGTAACTTTTATATGTGACACTTTAATAAACTATAAAAGTCTAAAAAAAAAAAAGAATAAGTCTGTTATCAAAATTAGGATTCTGGGTAGTGATAATGACCTGCCTAAATGAATTCTGGGTAGTGATAACACCCTTCTCGTGGGAATTATACAAGGCAGGTGATTATGAAACCATTCTAACAGTGATAATAAACAACATTTAATATAGATATACTGTATTTGGTACCGCGTGTAGTAATGTGATACCAACCTCTGACAGTGCAATAAATCCCATATCCGGATATCCTGGACAAGTAGAAAATTGTGCAAGTCACCCTTTACAAAATATTTAGTCTCTTTAATAACTTTAATTGGTGCACATACACATGTGGACATATTAGCACTGACCAGTTAATCACTAGTCTGGATCAATTATCATGCAATCATCTCCAGGGGATATATAGTGGGACATGCCAATATACATATCTGTATTGATAGCAGCATAAGCTGGTCAGCCCCATTAGCTCAGTCGGTGGAGCACAAAACTTCTAGTATTGAGGTTGTGGGTTAGATTCCCGGGGCTGGTTAAATAATTAATAGTCATTCCTATGGGACTTTAAATCGAGGATCTGTGTGACGGTGCTATACACTTAACATGCTAAAGAACGAGAAGAAACATACAATGGGTTTCAATCTGTATCCTGGACAATCCCCCTGAAACCTTAAGAAGACTAACACTCTTCTCGGGTTATCGCCAATACTGGATGTTTATGTCAAGACTCTTTTAATGTTAGGTAAGCTGCTTTCGCGCCACACACCATGTCAACTTCAGATATTTAAAAAATGTTGATGTTAACAAGAACTTGTATAGAAGGAAAGGCATCTTGCATCTACTAACTAAATGTTCATTAAATAGCGCAGAAAGGATTACTTATTTGGCAAATTAATCATTCATATTTCACAGACAACTGATTTCTTATACATAAACAAAAGTTCAATGCTGAAAATACTTTCAGGTATTTTTCTTATGAAACAAACAGTTTAATATGGTTAATATCGTCAAGCGCTATGAAAAAACTATATAATTTTTATAGGCAATAAAATCTTTTTTTACTTAAATATTTTTTGATAGTTGCATGCAGTATAAATAATTTGTCAGTAGTTTAGTCATCTTTCTTGAAACCCGACTGCACTTCATCTATTTTGTTATGCATTCATCCTAGTATGTAAGCCTTTTGAACATCTTTTTTGTTAAAATTGTCTTGAATGTATCTATGAGAGTAATTCCAAGATAATTGTTCGGCTCGTTTAAAGATCCAGACTGAGGGGAACCAACTAGTTTCCCAAATTGGTACTATATCTATGAATGTATATTTTATCATGTCTAAAAATAAGTCACTAGAACCTAAAATACCCCATACAGACATTTAAAGGGAGTAAATCAGGAATTTTCAAAATCTAAAAATTGGTTAATATATACTTACTGACCCCGTATTGCCGAAAGGATATCTATTCAAACATACCAAAATAATATGTTGAAAAGGGATTTCCTAACTTGGGCTATGCGCCTAGGTTAAACCGAACTAGATTTCCCGCTAAATAACAAATTTTTATTGTGACATATCATTTTGATCAACCATGCAGGTTTACACGTTCTAAAATGATAATGTGAATGTCATAGTGTGTTATATACAGTAGTGTTAGTGTTAGTTTAATTGTTTATAATAAGCGATTGTGACACTTTATTTCAATTATATTGGATATATACCAATGTGAACAGGTGAACGTGAAACGGTGAGCTAATATTTTGTTTGTTAAAATTTTGTTAATATGCCATAATTTGTATTTGATTGTTATTTTGGTGTGTTGACCAAGCTCACAAAGAGCATCTAGTATACTTGTCTACAATTTCTAGTCATTGAGACAAATACGGGTTATTTTGCACGCACAGCTAACCAGACCTGCGTATTGTAATTCGATACGCTGTACATGTAAGCTACGATGTAATACGTCAGTGTATACTTAAAAGTTGTAGCGTTATTGTAGAGTGTGTAGAAAATAACTAAATAGTCAGTTTTGAATTCTTAGATTTAAGACATTATTTCTAGTAATTACTACCGCTATCGCTAACAAAACAAAACACATTTATTTTCACATGAATAGACTAGTGTATTTGTATTCCTGCAACAACAGAAGTACATTGACAATAAGTTGCCATTGCACGGATTTCACAATAATGAGTGTCAAATCCGTACACTGTCTTAGTTATATTTAGATCATAGGCCTAAAGGGAAGTAATGAAAATATCAAATTAAATAAGCTACTGGTTTGGCTTAAAGCTACCTACTCTGTATATAACACACTGTGACAAGGAGATTGTCAAGAACTATTTAAGGGATGTCTGTTTTAGAATAGGGATTTCGTTTCAAGTTTATCACTCCGTTTTTAATATCGATTTTGTCATGTTTTGCGGGATTTGATATTTCAAAAATCGTTTTTTTCTATTTTTTATAATGAGATATTTTTTATCCACTGAAAGGTAATTTTAAGACATATATTTTAACATTGTGCAGGTACAGCTCCCATTAAGACCGCAACAACATAATATATAACAAGTTATGTTATGGACTTTGCAAGTACAACATGGCATTGTAAAAATATTAAGATATTCCTTTTAGATAGTCTCCTTTTCCTAAATTAGATAATGTACCCTAGATTTGTATTACAATTTACTAATATTGCATTGTATATGTTATCAGCTGCCAGGAAATACACTTGACCTATCTAAATTAGTTGACCTAAGTGATCAGCATAATTCTTATGTATGTCTATGTTGCTTTCTTAAAGGACTACTTCACTTTTACAAAACATGTTCACTGAATGCGTGTAAATCAAGAGTATAAGATACACTATCTGTTTCTCCGTAATTTGTTGTAAGAAATATTACATCCAGTCCATCACAGGGAATTCTGCAGTTGTGATATTTTTTTGCACTAAGTAATCAATATATGAGACAAAACATGTTTTACATATTTTAGTAAGATCAATAAATTGTTCCAAATTTGAGTGCAAAACAACCATATTTGATGGAAAAGCTTGATATACTATTTCGATTTCTGGTGTCGTGTAATAGCAACAGCAAACATATCCAAAATATTTCAACCGTTTTGGATCCCTTTTCGTCTACGTTTGTCTTGAACAAATTCCTGGCCATCACTTGACATCACATTTCCCGCATTGACATGTGAAATTGAGTAATCAAGTGAAAGTTCATCCAACAATGAATATGACGACCAATGGAACCATTTTCGATGTCGGTTTAGTCTGTGATTTAATCGCATCCACTAATCTAAATTTCATCAATTGAACAAGTGACAAAATACATGTTCATTATTATGAAAAGAGTATACGGAAGAAACCCAGCAGCTTTTGTCATTCATGCCTTGTTATGTGTGTTCAACTTGTTCAACTTGTTATTCGTGTTTGAGAAAAGATGTCATAATACAATCCTTGAAGTGGTGACTTAATTCTATTTTTACTGTGATAAATCGACAGAGCTCGTTTATCTTCGGTTTGATATATTTGACTTTCCTACATCTCATTTATTGAACCAAGATCATGTTCAAAATGATTGTTTTGTCTCTTAAAAACATTTTATATTAAACTGTCATTCTCTGTTGGTAGATATTCATAAAATAAACATACAGAGCAATTCATTGTTGTTTCTTTAAAACAAACTTGCGGCGCCACTGATGCCTCGTATCAATCTTTATCTGGTATGTTACTTGTAGAAATGAAAAGTTGTGTGTATATGTGGTGGCGAGGGTAAGTCTAATTTGGGAACCTGATTTTGCAATTTAATTTATGCTTAAGAAATATTGATATGTAGTCATATTTTACAATCTCAATTCAAATCAAACTCAATGTTCTCAATAAATTTGCCAAACATCATGGTAGTGTTTTATACCACATATCGTATTGCTACCAATCTGATTATACAAAGATTTCGAGCACCAGGACATTCAATTTGCTAGGCATTAAGTGGTAAAGCTTAACTGTTATTGTGATATACTAGTGTAATGCCATTGGACAAAACTTATGTCATATATATTGTCTTAATATCCCTGACACGTGTCAATACATAATATCTTAAATAATTACTACATACAGCATATCTATTAAGTAAAATGCAGTGCATTTTGTACAAAATACTGAAGAAAGGCATGTAAGGTCATTCTAACTATGTATATATTGATATACCCATAAATAACAAAATGTAGTAGTAAATTTTTGTGTACGATGACATTAGACAAACATTTCACCACTCTATTAAAATCCTATAATAAAGGTAAATATACTTATAAAAGAATATTACATATTTTAAACAATTCCCTGCTCAATATTGTACTAGTTGACCTTTAACCTAATGACCTAAATGGATTATACAGATCATTTTAAGCGCATTTAAAGATATGTTTAAGACTTATTTTTTTGTGATAATTATATTTTATTCCATATTAGACATAATACAATATTATACAAAAATATTCAGGTATCAATACAAACACTATAATTTTGAATCTTAACATATTATATGGTAACTGTATATAAGAGATGTCTTAATACAATGTCTTACAATAACATTTTAAAGAGTTATAAAGAGTTATAGAGGTAAAGACGATTTAGAGAAAGTAACAAGAGTGGGGAAAAGATAAGAAATAGAATTTACGAGAAGTTGTATGCTGTATATTTGTTTGTATTTTTCGTTTACATATTTCCCCCATTTATTTTCATGTGACTTGAGTTTGTTTTTGTTAATTGCAATAAGTCTTTCTATTTGCTTTGTTTTTTGTAAGTAAGGTATGAATGTTGCAATACTGGGAATTATTTTCTTTTTTTTTTATTCTTAAAAATAAAATAAAATGAGTCAGTTCTGTTGGAAAATATATAACAAACATCTTAAATCTAAATATTGTTATTATATATCATTTCCTTCTTAACATTTTGCACATGACACTTTTTGGTGACATTTGACCTTTAATTCCGTCAATCTAGATGTTTACCTGATATTTGCATTAGAGCAAAAGAAAATGTTGTTCTGAAGTTTGTATAATGTATAAAGATTGTTGGCATTTGACCTAATGACCTCAATAAATAATACATTTAATTATTTTATACGCATATCAGTGGTAACATAAAATAAACCGATAGAGATGATCAAAACAATTTACAGATATATTGAATGTGTATGGTTTTGGTATTATCTCGTCCAGTTAACACTATGCTTATTATTCAGTCAAAAGGTCAAATATTTTTGGCAACCGATTGTTTCTTACATAGGTTATAGCGGTAAACTCATTTAGCCCTGTTGCCGTCCATGAACACGCAGTGCCCCATGCATCGATTTCTATGCACATATATGAAATATTTCACCAGACTAATATGTTTTAAAAATAAATTTATGGTCAACACTGTCGAACGCGTTTTTCAAAATCAACGAAGAATATAAATATTGGTCTATTGCCGTTCATTCAACAATTGTTACTATATTTTCACCAATGTAACGTCCTTTTAAAAATTCAGCCTGACTGTTATTAATAATTTCTGGTAATAATTTTCTCATTCTGTGAGCTATAGTTTTTGTCGCAATTTTGTAGTCTATATTTAATAATAGAATAATTATTTTTCTTTTTATGTAGAAGCGTTATAATACCTTGCTTCTGAAATGGTGTTAAAGTATTATGCACATATGAGTAGTTAATGAATTAAAATAAAAAAGTAAAAATATTTGATGTAATTCCAAAGTAATTTATAAAAAAAGTTCTGTTCATAATCCATCGGACCTTGAAGTCTTATTATTTTTGTATCTACTGAAGCTAATTTACATTCATATTCAATTAAAATACAATCACATAATTATTGTTTTTTGTCAGTTAATTCATTTATATTACGATTGTTGAAAAAAAAAACGAAATGTTCCTCACTTGTTTGAACCTTACTGTATAGTTCTCTATAGAATTAAATAGTTTCTTGTAATATATCTTTTGATTTTGTAATCCCACGAGTTTTACATGTAAGTCTCCTTAGCTCGTAAAATGATACCGTTTGTTTTTATATTCATTATATTAGTTAATTTATTATTTGTTGTTTAATATATCTATTATATTATGTTATTTGGATCGTTTATTATCTACTTCAGCTATTTCTTCTTTATGATTATTTTCTAAATTTTGATTTATGTTTCTTTCCTTTGAAGTACATTTTATTTGTTTCGAACTGAACCTTTTTATTAATTATTTGGATTTGAGCATTACATTATTTCTTTTATCTCTTAAATACTATTTGAGTTTCTTATTATTTATTGATATTCATTTTCTAAAATTACACTGTTGTTAATTTTGAAATATCCTGGATCACAAGGAAAGCCAACGGGGTCAAAATTGCACTTATTTTTAAATGCTTAATTGTAATTACAAAATGATCAATTGAATATGCTTAATGTAGTACAAAAAAACATGATTCTTAATGCTTGATTATCTTTAGTATACAATTTTAGTGTTTTATCTTAAATGTCTGTCTTAGTTCTAAATGATAAGTTATTCGTGTCAAATAATTAAACAGTGTTTATTACAATGGTATATACCTTAAATAGACGATGCTTATGTGTTTATTACAATGGTATATACCTTAAATAGACGATGCTTATGTGTTTATTACAATGGTATACACCTTAAATAGACGATGCTTATGTGTTTATTATAGTCACTACACTCTTAACTGTTAATTCCTAATACGCTATGTGTAATTCTTATGTCGATTGCTATTTCTGTCTTGCAACAAAAATAGAACTCGCTATGTATTATGGGATTCAAAAATCTTAACTTAATTCAATTGCAATTTCAATATTTCATATTACATTTTCGTATTTAAGTAACAGAGTGTATTCGGGTAAAGCGTTAAACTGAACCTCATTGCATCATACTAGCAAAAATGTACGATAGCACCGTTTACTAGGTATTCTTTACTCATGAGAATGAAGGCAAAAATCGCACCGTTTACATGTACAAGGTATTATTTACCCGCGAAAATTTACGATATCACCGTTTACCAGGTATTCTTTACCAGTGAGAATGTACGATAGCACCGTTCTCCAGGTATTCTTTGCCCGGGAGAACGTACGAAGCACCGTTTACAATGTATTCTTTACCCGCAAGAATGTACGATAGCACCGTTTACCAGGTATTCTTTACCCGTGAGAATTTACGATAGCACCGTTCACCAAGTATTCTTTACCATTGAGAATGTAAGATAGCACCGTTTACAAGGTATTCTTTACCCTCGAGAAAATACGATAGCACCATTCACCAGGTATTCTTTACCCGCGAGAAAATACGATAGCACCGTTCACCAAGTATTCTTTACCCGCGAGAAAATACGATAGCACCGTTCACCAGGTATTCTTTACCGGCGAGAATGAAGACAATACAAACGCTTTTAGATGCTCTTGATCTTTAAATATGAGAAAGCTGTCGATATGCTTGGTTTGAATTTATTCCCAGGGGCGTAACTTGGTCATTATCGCTATCCGAGGTTTTATCATTACAAGACCAGGCGCGTAGCATGGTATACTCAGATACTCTGCTGAGTAATATTGGAAATCAGAGCCTGAATATTGAAAAGGGTCGAAAGTCGAGAGAAGCAGTAGAAATGTAACAGGAGGGGGTTACAAATAGGTACATACATGTTTTGGCATGAACTGTTCCGTGCATGGAGAACATGATGCCAGGATACCTGTCAGTGATATCAATTACAAACATTAGTTGAACAACACATGTTACCTGGTATCAATAATGCATGAGTTGACCAGAACATGATACCTGTTATCAATAAAACATGAGTTGATCAGAACAGGATACCTGGTATAGATAATATATGGGTTGAACAGTTCATGATACCTGGTATTACCGATATATGAGTTGGCCTATACATGATACCTGGTATCAATAATACATGAGTTGACCAGAACATGATATCTGGTATCAATAATACATGAGTTGACCGGAACATGATACCTGGCATCAATACTACATGAGTTGACCGGAACATGATACCTGGTATCAATTATACATGAGTTGACTGGAACATGATAACTGGTATAAATTATACATGCGTTGAATAGAACATGTTACCTGGTCTTCGCATGCAGCCTACATAAACCAGGTTGCTATGAGTATGATCTTGGCATGCAGCCTACATAAGCACGGTTGATGTAAGTGTTATCTTGGCATGCAGCCTACATAAGCACGGTTGATGTAAGTGTTATCTTGGCATGCAGCCTACATAAGCACGGTTGATGTAAGTGTTATCTTGGCATGCAGCTTACATAAGCACGGTTGATGTAAGTGTTATCTTGGCATGCAGCCTACATAAGCACGGTTGATGTAAGTGTTATCTTGGCATGCAGCCTACATAAGCACGGTTGATGTAAGGGTTATCTTGGCATGCAGCCTACATAAGCACGGTTGATGCAAGTGTTATCTTGGCATGCAGCCTACATAAGCACGGTTGATGTAAGGGTTATCTTGGCATGCAGCTTACATAAGCACGGTTGATGTAAGGGTTATCTTGGCATGCAGCCTACATAAGCACGGTTGATGTAAGGGTTATCTTGGCATGCAGCCTGCATAAGCACGGTTGATGTAAGGGTTATCTTGGCATTCAGATTGCCTAAACCGGATGCATGTAAGGTTATTTTGGCATGTGGCCTACCTAAGCAAGGATGGTAGGATCACAACCTAAGCCAGATAAGACGATATTGACATGCAGCCGCCTATCTAAGACGAAATTGACATGCAGCCGCCTGTCTAAGACGATATTGACATGCAGCCGCCTATCTAAGACGATATTGACATGCAGCCGCCTATTTAAGCCGATATTGACATGCAGCCGCCTATTTAAGCCGATATTGACATGCAGCCGCCTATCTAAAACGATATTGACACGCAGCCGCCTATCTAAGCAGATATTGACATGCAGCCGCCTATCTAAGACGATATTGACATGCAGCCGCCTATCTAAGCCGATATTGACATGCAGCCGCCTATCTAAGCCGAAATTGACATGCAGCCGCCTATCTAAGCCGAAATTGACATTCAGCCGCCTATCTAAGCCGATATTGACCTGCAAGCCGATATTGACATGTAGCCGCCTATCTAAGACGATATTGACATGCAGCCGCCTATCTAAGCCGAAATTGACATGCAGCCGCCTATCTAAACCGAAATTGACATGCAGCCGCCTATCTAAGCCGATATTGACATGCAGCCGCCTATTTATACCACGTTGATGTGAGTTTGATATTTACTTTTATTAAGAATTACTGAAAATTAAAATTTAATAAACGTCTATATGTTTTTTTGGCAAATCTAAACCTATCTTAATTCTCACAAGTATTCAGATTTATTTTACATGCCACTTAATGCGACTGCTGTCTTCTTGATACCTGTGTAACACGACCTTATCTAAAAGAAACAAAACAACTTTGCCCGAAACAACAATTTGTAAAACCTCGTCCTATATATAATGATATCGCATCCAGTACAGTATTTATAAAGCTTTATGTCGATGTTATTGATTTCTGCCACGGACTAGCAATTAGTGAGTTCAAATAGTGATATAACACGGTCATTGTTACATCCTGTGTCAGTTGTTACAAAAAAACAATTTCAAGTCGTAAGGTTACTTAGAAACATATTGTGTTGTAAGTACCGTCGAAAGTCAGTTTGGAGACGAAACATATGTAGATTTGTTTTACTCTGTTAGGAGACAAAGTATTTCAGCCTGTTAAACATTGCGTAATGATTCCGTCTGTTGATATAAATGGTGTACTATTGCAGTCCCGTCTAGACCAAAATGAAGCTCACATCAGATTTACGATGGTCAGATTACTGACTTTGATTATCGGAGATCTAATATTAGGTTGATTTTGGTCAGTTGCTATATCCACTGTATTGTTAAAGAAGCTAACGAACTATTGTGTCTACGCTGAGCTGTCACGTTAAACATAGTCTAGCCATTTCCGAGTTATACCTTCAAAAACAGACTCGTATCAATATAATATGGCCATTTTTGACTCCCGTATTTACATTCCAACACCCAATTGTCTTAATATGTATGCACCAGTAAATACATTGATACTCAAGTATGAGTATGCTTATGTTAGGATATCGCTTTTTGTTAAGTCCAGTAACAATTTGTCGATGTCGATATACACTTAAAAGATTTTGAGATACAGTAATTCATTTTTCCCCTTTATTTTTGAATGGGGTTTAACGCCATTTCAGCACATTTTAGGTTATACATGGTATATCCAGTTTAACTGATGGAGGAATACCTTAGACTGAGTAAAACCACTGTCCTTCCGCAAGTAACTAGCAAACTTTCTCAAATAAAGTTTTTGGAGCGAGCGGGACTCGAACCTACGACCTTAGTGGTGAGAGGTAAGTGATCTTGAGATGGCGCCTTAGACCACTCGGCCAGGAGGACCCCTAGGATAATTCAAATGCTATTATACCTTAATACATATTAGATCCAAGTCTGTATCTTTATGGCTCATCCAAATCTTCTAAATAGATCATATCTATCTATCTATCTATCTATCTATCTATCTATCTATCTATCTATCTATCTATCTATCTATCTATCTATCTATCTATCTATCTATCTATCTATCTATCTATCTATCTATCTATCTATCTATCTATCTATCTATCTATCTATCTATCTATCTATCTATCTATCTATCTATCTATCTATCTATCTATCTATCTATCTATCTATCTATCTATCTATCTATCTATCTATCTATCTATCTATCTATCTATCTATCTATCTATCTATCTATCTATCTATCTATCTATCTATCTATCTATCTATCTATCTATCTATCCATTCCATCCATCCATCCATCCATCCATCCATCCATCCATCCATCCATCCATCCATCCATCCATCCATCCATCCATCCATCCATCCATCCATCCATCCATCCATCCATCCATCCATCCATCTATATATTGTACTTGTATAAGGCGAAGTCCTCTCGATATAGATTATGTCTGTATTTAGTGTATCTAGATTCATCATCACTCTCTCATGTCCATACAGAGCATCAATATATTTGGCCAGGGCACCATCGATTAGGATATATATTGTCTCTATATAAGTATGCCTAAATACACACCGTCGCTATAATACATATAATATGTTGTCCACGCTTACATCTAAAAGAAATTCGAATTCACCAAAATATTGACTTGTCTTGTTAACCCCCATTTGAGATCCAATCTGATTCGGATCAATCTTTAGCCCAATAGCGATATTTAACAATCCAATGTAATTGATGAACTTCCAAAACACAGGAGTCTCTACAATCAGAGTCATTGATGTAGAAGAATGGAGAAATAGAGGCGGATAAAGTCCCAATAGTTTTTATCACAATCAAATTAATGTCAATGCATAAATGTATGGTGTTTAACTTTAATAGTAAAACAATTGCAGAGATTGCTAGATTACACGTAGGGTATGTTTATGGCAGAGAAGTTGTCCAATAAGACAAAGTAACCAACACAAGTCAAACAAGGCTCAACCACAAAACATGGGTAGGTAAAACAAAAAAAAATAAATACCAAGTATAAGTACAACAAGGCACAACCACCAAATATAAATCCAACAAGGTATAACCGACATATACAAATCCACCAAGGCACAGTCGCCAAATATCAATCCAACAAGACACGTCCATCAAATATAACAAATATAAATCCGACAAGATAAAACCACCAAATAAGAATCCAATAAGAAACAACCACCAATTCTAACAAATATCAATCCAAAAAGAAGCAACCACCAAATCTAACAAATATCAATAAAAAAAAAAGCAACCACCAAATATAACAAAGATCAATCCAAAAAGAAGCAACCACTAAATCTAACAAATATCAATCCAAAAAGAAGCAACCACCAAATCTAACAAATATCAATCCAAAAAAAAGCAAACATCAAATCTAACAAATATCAATCCAACAAGACACAACCACCAAATCTAACAAATATCAATCCAACAAGACACAACCACCAAATCTAACAAATATCAATAAAAAAAAGCAACCACCAAATCTAACAAATATCAATCCAACAAGACACAACCACCAAATCTAACAAATATCAATCCAACAAGACACAACCACCAAATCTAACAAATATCAATCCAACAAGACACAACCACCAAATCTAATAAATATCAATCCAACAAGACACAACCACCAAATATAACAAATATAAATCAAACAAGATGTTTTTAATAGAAATATGATGGATTTTAATAAAATATAGGAGTTTATGCGGGGCGTACGCTGTGTTTCTTAAATAGTAGATACGCCATTGATACAGATTTACAGATCACTTAATAAAAATATGTTCAGCTTACTATCAGAAATAGTTCGAATGACGTCTTTGGGCATAATTTAAGTGCTGTCTTTAATTAGAATGCGGATTTCGTTCTAAGTTTACCGCTCCAATTTAGATATTGATTTTGTCATGATTTGGTAAATTTGACAAAGAAAACCATTCGGATGTTATCTATTTAATAATAATGATATGTTTTTCATCCAGTTTAATAATAATTCTTTATTTTAAGACATTTATAGTGTATTTCCCTAATTTATTCCCTTTAATACCATTACAGAAGCAAGGTATTATAACGCTTCTACCTAAACAAGACAAAGGCCATTCACTATTGACAAATTGGAGACCAATAAGCTCATTAACGTAGACTATAAACTAGCGACAAAAATTATAGCTAATAGAATAAAAAAGGTATTACCACACATTAGTGATAACAGTCAGACAGGATTCTTATAAGGACGTTACATTGGTGAAAAAATAATATTTTTTAATGCATTGGCGCTTTAAATAACGACAATAGACTGGGGCTGATATTCTTCGCTGATTTTGAAACAGCATTTTACAGTGTTGTTTATAGTTTTGTTTTAAAAACATTACACTATTTTAAATTTGGTAACGAATTTATCAAATGGATCAAATTATTCTATGACGCACAAAAGTTATGTATCAAATAATTGTTATGTCTCAGATTATTTTAATATAAAAAGAGAAGCAAGACAACGTTGTCCACATTATCCGTATTTGTTTATATTGGCTATAGAAATTCTATATAAAGCTGTAAATAACGATAACAATATTAAAGGCGTAACGATACGCACACACATAATCAAATATACTGCTTTTGCAGACGATGCCACATTTTTGTCTTTTGTTAAGATAAAAACATTGTTTGGACCAATGAAAAGGCATCGACACTGGGAATTGTTTTTACGAGCGATACAGATAAAATAAAAAAATTAATCTACAATCCAAAAATAAAACAATTTTAAAACGCCTACATAACTGGAATAAACATAAATTGTCGATTTTAAGTAATATCACAGTAATAAAAACATTTGCATTACCAAGACTAATTTTCTCATCAACTGTGCTTGAATCCCCTATCATAGACACTATAAACTTAATCAAAAATAAAATGTTCGACTTTCTGGGGAAACCAGATAAAGTTAAGCGTAAACTATTATATAGAATATTGAAAACGGTGGTATGAAGATGATAGATATAGAACTTTTAATAAATTCAATAAAAACAAGTTAGGTTAAACGACTAACAGATGTAAACAATAATGGCGAATGGAAGAATATATTCAGTGTTTACACCCCCCCCCCCCCCCCCCCCCCCCCCCCACCCACCCAAAAAAAAAATATGTTGGGTTTAATGCCAGTTTTACAGTTTACAACAATAAAAAAACAGGAATTTTGACCTATTAACTGTTTTAAATATAATACTTATATGGCGGAAACTTTATCTTTGAGAATAACTTAAATTGCAAAGATGGTTATTTTATGTACAGCGAAACGCCTTATTATGTTATATAATAGAAACATGGTCAAATACAATTTTAACACAAATATTGAAGACGATGATAATTTAGCAAAACAATATATATGGAATAATTAGTTCATCAAACGTAAAGCTAGTTTGTTATTTTACAAATAACGGTTACAGCTAGGAATTAAAACAATTAATGATATATATGATTCTAGACACAAGACGTTTTAAACTTTTGAACGATTAAAACAATTATACAATGTTATTCCGAATTTCTCAATTATTTTACTATTACCCAAAGCATACCAACATAAGAAAGATGGAAACAATATTTTAAAACAGAGAATATTATAAAAAATGAAAAACACCTTTGTTACATCAGGTGAGGAAATGTAGTTCTCCAGATAGAATGTATGTAATATGCAAATTCAAATAAAAAATAATGATAATAAAAGAACACCTCATCTAAAATGGGAAAGTATTTAACAACATTGACTGGAAAACCATTCATTGTCTACCTTTCAAAAGAACCATAGACACAAAACTAAGATCATTTCGATACAAATGCATCATGAGAATTTTACCTACTAACAAGTTTTTTTCTAAATGTAAAATAGGTAATTCATGTCTATGTGAATGTTGTGAGAGATATCTGGAAACTTTAGAAGATTTATCTTGGGTCATTTTGTAAGAACCCTTTGAACTCAGGTCCATAACTATTTATTGCAAACAGCGTTTCAACATATGTTATCAAAATATACCGTTCGGTTATATAACTCATCATTATCTGTTATCAAAATATACCGTTCGGTTATATAACTCATCATTATCTGTTATCAAAATATACCGTTTTGTTATATAACTCATCAACATCTGTTATCAAAATATACCGTTCGGTTATATAACTCATCATTATCTGTTATCAAAATATACCGTTCGGTTATATAACTCATAAACATATGTTATCAAAATATACCGTTCGGTTATATAACTCATCAACATCTGTTATCAAAATATACCGTTCGGTTATATAACTCATCATTATCTGTTATCAAAATATACCGTTCGGTTATATAACTCATCATTATCTGTTATCAAAATATACCGTTCGGTTATATAACTCATCAACATCTGTTATCAAAATATACCGTTCGGTTATATAACTCATCAACATCTGTTATCAAAATATACCGTTCGGTTATATAACTCATCAACATCTGTTATCAAAATATACCGTTCGGTTATATAACTCATCAACATATGTTATCAAAATATACCGTTCGGTTATATAACTCATCATTATCTGTTATCAAAATATACCGTTCGGTTATATAACTCATCATTATCTGTTATCAAAATATACCGTTCGGTTATATAACTCATCAACATCTGTTATCAAAATATACCGTTCGGTTATATAACTCATCAACATCTGTTATCAAAATATACCGTTCGGTTATATAACTCATCAACATATGTTATCAAAATATACCGTTCGGTTATATAACTCATCAACATATGTTATCAAAATATACCGTTCGGTTATATAACTCATCATTATCTGTTATCAAAATATACCGTTCGGTTATATAACTCATCATTATCTGTTATCAAAATATACCGTTTTGTTATATAACTCATCAACATCTGTTATCAAAATATACCGTTCGGTTATATAACTCATCATTATCTGTTATCAAAATATACCGTTCGGTTATATAACTAATCAACATCTGTTATCAAAATATACCGTTCGGTTATATAACTCATCAACATCTGTTATCAAAATATACCGTTCGGTTATATAACTCATCAACATCTGTTATCAAAATATACCGTTCAGTTATATAACTCATCAACATCTGTTATCAAAATATTTCGTTCTCATCAGCATTTAATTTACTGAGTTGTATAATAGTAGTTGCTAAATACTTTATGATTAATTAAAAAAAATACGAAAACAGATCCGAGTATTGAAGCATCCAGACCATATTTACAAAATGAAGCATCCAGACCATATTTACAAAATGAAGCATCCAGACCATATTTACAAAAATACACGAAAACAGATCCGAGTATTGAAGCATCCATACCATATTTACAAAATGAAGCACCCATACCATATTTACAAAAATACACGAAAACAGCTCCGAGTACTAAAGCATCCATACCATATTTACAAAATGAAGCATCCATACCATATTTACAAAAATACACGAAAACAGCTCCGAGTACTGAAGCATCCGTACCATATTTACAAAAATCAAGCAAAGAGAAAAACGTATTGCAATAAACAAAACAAACTTAAGTCACACGAAACATGTACACTAAAATTACGAGAATTATACTGCATACAGCTCCTCATCTTATCGTCTGTTAATTTCTATTTCTCTTATCTCTGCTCCTTCTGTATTCTCTTTGATCTGTTTTTATTCTTTCTTTTTTGATATTCATCCTTAAAATGTTACTTGTAAGACAATGTATGCATGTTATTGTTATCTTAAGTCATCATGTAATGTGTTAAGTTTCAAAATTGTATAACTTGTAGTGAATAGTTTTTGTATAACATTGTATTATGTCTTACATGGAATAAAAGATATTCATCACAAAAAATAATTATAATTATCATTGTTTTTTTAATATTTAATTTAACTTGTATAGTTTACTGGAGCACAGCATGATTACATGCACGTGTGTTATAAACTCACAAATATGCTCAGGTGAATGATTATATGTAAAACAGAACAGAACAGAGCAGAACAGGACAGGACAGAACGGAACAGAACGGAACAGAACGGAACAGAACAGAACATAGTTGTGTTCAGACTAGGCTATACAGTCTATATAACAAACGCACAAATATTTATAGTCAGATCATATTAACAGCAAAGTACAAATACAAAATACAGTTTATCCAATGAGAGAATGGATCCATATTAATTTTGGATTTAGTTATTTCTAATCTGAAGAGCAGTGAACATAACCAACGATAATCCATGTATAACATTACTGGTAAAAGAAACATTGAGTATGCACTCAATCACTCAAATAGTCTTAATGATATTACTGTAGATAAGAAACAATGTACAGTTTGCATTTAAGAGACAAATACTGCCTATTGAAAAACACTTCCCAAAGTAAGTGTAATATTTCAAATTAAATACATGTATATAATTTAAATTATCACCCTTTGTGATATGCCATTCTGATTTCACTGAATCTCAATGGTCCAGTGTCTGTCTTTTTAAATATTGTTATGATGTTGTATTAATTCTTATCACGATAGTATTCATATTAAGTGAGGTGGTAGATCAGCGGATCGAGTGTTGGCCGCTCAAATTAGAGGTAACGGGTTTTATCCTCAACTCGACACGATGGCCTCTAAAACACTGTTGTTGGTTCTTTCCAGGATGTTGACTCTTCAAAGCGGTTCATATAAACCATGAACTTATTGAACTAAATTTAATTGTTATTTGCTAAATACTGATATATAAGCTATGGCTGGACCCATACATGATAGTGTCTTAAATACAGGTATATAAGCTGTGACTGGACCCATATATGTTGGTGTCTTAAATACTGGTATATAAGCTGTGGCTGGACCCGTATATGTTGGTGTCTTAAATACTGGTATATAAGCTGTGACTGAACCAATATATGTTGGTGTCTTAAATACTGGTACAGAAGCTGTGACTGAACCAATATATGTTGGTGTCCTAAATACTGGTACATAAGCTGTGACTGAACCAATATATGTTGGTGTCTTAAATACTGGTAAATCAGCTGTGACTGAACCAATATATGTTGGTGTCTTAAATACTGGTACATAAGCTGTGACTGAACCAATATATGTTGGTGTCCTAAATACTGGTACAGAAGCTGTAACTGAACAAATATATGTTGGTGTCTTAAATACTGGTACAGAAGCTGTGACTGAATCAATATATGTTGGTGTCCTAAATACTGGTATATAAGCTGTGACTGAACCAATATATGTTGGTGTCCTAAATACTGGTATAGAAGCTGTGACTGAATCCATATTATGTTGTTGTCCTAAATACTTGTATATAAGCTGTGACTGAACCAATATATGTTGGTGTCTTAAACACTGGTATATAAGCTGTTTCTGGACCCATATATGTTGGTGTTTTAAATACTGGTATATAAGCTGTGACTGAACCATTATATGTTGGTGTCTTAAATATTGGTATATAAGCTGTGACTGAACCAATATATGTTGGTGTTTTAAATACTGGTACTGAAGATGTGAGTGAAACAATATATGTTGGTGTCCTAAATACTTGTACATAAGCTGTGACTGAACCAATATATGTTGGTGTCTTAAATACTGGTATATAAGCTGTGAATGAACCCATATATGCTAGTCTCTTAAATACTGGTATATAAGCTGAGACTGGACCCATATATGTTGGTGTCTTAAATACTAGGATATAAGCTGTGACTGAACCAATATATGTTGGTGTCCTAAATACTGGTATATAAGCTGTGAATGAACCAATATATGTTGGTGTCATAAATACTGGTATATAAGCTGTGACTGGACCCATATATGTTGGTGTCTTAAAAACTGGTATACAAGCTGTGACTGAACCAATATATGTTGGTGTCTTAAATACTGGTACAGAAGCTGTGACTGAACCAATATATGTTGGTGTCCTAAATACTGGTACATAAGCTGTGACTGAACCAATATATGTTGGTGTCTTAAATACTGGTAAATCAGCTGTGACTGAACCAATATATGTTGTTGTCTTAAATACTGGTACACAAGCTGTGACTGAACCAATATATGTTGGTGTCTTAAATACTGGTACAGAAGCTGTGACAGAACCAATATATGTTGGTGTCCTAAATACTGGTACATAAGCTGTGACTGAACCAATATATGTTTGTTTCCTAAATACTGGTACATAAGCTGAAACTGAACAAATATATGTTGGTGTCTTAAATACTGATACAGAAGCTGTGACTGAATCAATATATGTTGGTGTCCTAAATACTGGTTTATAAGCTGTGACTGAACCAATATATGTTGGTGTCCTAAATACTGGTATAGAAGCTGTGACTGAATCCATATATGTTGGTGTCCTAAATACTGGTATATCAGCTGTGACTGAACCAATATATGTTGGTGTCTTAAATACTGGTATATAAGCTGTTTCTGGACCCATATATGTTGGTGTTTTAAATACTGGTGTATCAGCTGTGACTGAACCATTATATGTTGGTGTCTTAAATATTGGTATATAAGCTGTGACTGAACCAATATATGTTGGTGTTTTAAATACTGGTACAGAAGCTGTGAGTGAACCAATATATGTTGGTGTCATAAATACTGGTACATAAGCTGTGACTGAACCAATATATGTTGGTGCCTTAAATACTGGTATATAAGCTGTAACTGAACCAATATATGTTGGTGTCTTAAATACTGGTACAGAAGCTGTGACTGAACCAATATATGTTGGTGTCTTAAATGCTGCTACAGAAGCTGTGACAGAACCAATATATGCTGGTGTCCTATATACTGGTATATCAGCTGTGAATGAATCAATATATGTTGGTGTCTTAAAAACTGGTATATAAGCTGAGACTGAACCAATATATGTTGGTGTCATAAATACTAGTACAGAAGCTGTGACTGAACCAATATATGTTGGTGTCCTAAATACTGATATATAAGCTGTGACTGAACTCATATATGTTGGTGTCTTAAAAACTGGTATATAAGCTGTGACTGAACCAATTTATGTTGGTGTCTTAAATACAGGTATATAAGCTGTAACTGAACCAATATATGTTGGTGTCTTAAATACTGGTATATAAGCTGTGACTGAACCAATATATGTTGGTGTCTTAAATACTGGTATATCAGCTGTGACTGAACCAATATATGCTGGTGTCCTAAATACTGGTATATAAGCTGTGGCTGGACACATATCTACTTGTGTCTTAAATACTGGTATATAAGCTGTGACTGAACCCATATATGTTGGTGTCTAAAAAACTGGTATATTAGCTGAGACTGGACACATATATGTTGGTGTCTTAAATACTGGTATATAAGCTGTTGCTGGACACATGTCTATTGGTGTCTTAAATACTGGTATATACACTGTGGCTGGACAAATATCTATTGGAGTTTTAAATACTGGCATATAAGCTGTGGCTGGACCAATATCTATTGGTGTCTCAAAAACTGGTATATAAGCTGTGGTTGGACACATATGTATTGATGTCTTAAATACTGGTATATAAGCTGTGGCTAGACAAATCAATTGGTGTCTTAAATACTGATATATAAGCTGTGGTTAAACACATATCTATTGATGTCTTAAATACTGGTATATAAGCTGTGGCTGGACACATATCAATTGGTCTCTTAAACACTAGTATATAAGCTGTGGCTGGACACATATCTATTGGTGTCTTAAATACTGGTATATAAGCTGTGTTTGGACACTTATCTATTGATGTCTTAAATACTGGTATATAAGCTGTGGCTAGACACATCAATTGGTGTCATAAATACTGGTATATAAGCTGTGGTTAGACACATATCTATTGATGTCTTAAATACTGGTATATAAGCTGTGGCTGGACACATATCAATTGGTGTCTTAAACACTAGTATAAAAGCTGTGGCTGGACACATATCTATTGGTGTCTTAAATACCGGTATATAAGCTGTGCATGGACGCAGTTATATTGATGTCTTAAATACTGGTATATAAGCTGTAGCTGGACCCATGTCTATTGGTATTTTAAATACAGTGGCTGGACCCATATCAATTTGTGTCTTAGATACTGTTATATAAGCTGTGGCAGGACACATATATATTGGTGTCTTAAAAAAAGGTATATAAGCTGCAGCTGGATATATATATATATATTGGTGTCTTAAATAATTGTATATAGACTGTGGCTGGACCCATATCAATTTGTGTCTTAGATACTGTTATATAAGCTGTGGCTGGACACATATATATTGGTGTCTTAAAAAAGGGTATATAAGCTGCAGCTGGATATATATATATATTGGTGTCTTAAATAATTGTATATAGACTGTGGCTGGACCCATATCAATTTGTGTCTTAAAAACTGTTATATAAGCTGTGACTGAACCAATATATGTTGGTGTCTTAAATACTGGTACAGAAGCTGTGACTGAACCAATATATGTTGGTGTCCTAAATACTGGTATATAAGATGTGACTGAACCAATATATGTTGGTGTCTTAAATACTGGTATGTAAGCTGTGGCTGGACACATATCTATTGGTGTCTTATATACTGGTATATAAGCTGTGGCTGAACCAATATCTAGTGGTGTTTCAAATACAGGTATATAAGCTGTGAATGGACGCAGTTTTTATTGGTGTCTTAAATACTGGTATATCAGCTGTGGCTGGGCATATATCTATTGGTGTCATAAATACTGGTATATCAGCTGTGGCTGAACCCATATCTATAGGTGTCTTAAATACTGGTATATAAGCTGTTGCTGGACACAGTTCTATTGGTGTCTTAAATACTGGTATATCAGCTTTTCCTGGACACATGTTTATTGGTATCTTAAATATCGGTATATAAACTGTGGCAGAAGCCATATCTATTGGTGTCTTTAATATCCGTATATAAATTGTTGCTTGACACATATATTAGTGTCTTATAAAAGGGTATATAAGCTGTGGCTGGACACATATATATTGGTGTCTGAAATACCGGTATATAAGCTGTGGCTGAGCCTATATCTATTGATGTCTTAAATATCGGTATATCAACTGTGGCTGGGCAGATATCTAGCGATGTCTTAAATACTGGTATAGAAGCTGTGGCTGGAACAATATCTATTGGTATCATGAATGCTGGTATTTCAGCTGTGGCTGGACCTACATCTATTGTTGTCTTAAATACTGGTATGTAAGCTGTGGAGCGACCTATATCTTTTGGTGTCTTAATACTGGTACATAGGCTGTGACCGGACCCATATCTATTGGTATTTAGATATTTAGTGCCTTAACTACTGGTATATCAGCTGTGGCTCGACCTATATCTTTTGGTGTCTTAATACTGGTACATAGGCTGTGACTGGACCCATATCTATTGGTATTTAGATATTTAGTGCCTTAACTACTGGTATATCAGCTGTGGCTCGACCCATACTTATTGGTGTCTTATATACTGGTGTATAAGCTATGACTGGACCCATATCTATTGGTATCTTAAATACGGGTATATAAGGTGTGGCAGGCCAAATATCTATTGGTGTCTTAAATACTGGTATATAAACTATGGCTGGACTCATGACTATTGGTATCTTATATACTGTTGTATTAGCTGTGGCTGGACCCATATATATTGGTGTCTTAAATGCCGGTATATAAGGTGTGACAGGACAAATATCTATTGGTGTCTTCAATACTGGTATATAAGCTATGGCTAGCCCATATATATTGGTGTCTTAAATACCGGTATATAAGGTGTGACAGGACAAATATCTATTGGTGTCTTAAATACTGGTATGTAAGCTGTGGCTGGACCCGTACCTATTGGTGTCTTAAATATTGGTATATAAGCTGTGACTGGACCCATATATATTGGTGTTTTAAATACTGGTATATAAGATGTGGCTTGACCAATATCTATTTGGTGTCTTAAATACTGTTATTTTAGCTGTGATTGGACATGTATTTATTGGTTCATAAATACTCGTATATAAGCCTTGACTGGACACATATATATTGGTGTCTGAAATGCAAGTATATAAGCTGTCGCTGGACATATATATATATAGGTGTCATAAATACTAGTGTATAAGCATTTACTGAACACATATTTATTGGTGTCTTAAATACCGGTTTACTGGCTGCGGCTGGACCCATATCTATTGGTGGCTTAAATGCTGGTATGTAAGCTGAGGCTGGACCCATATATATTGGTGTTTTAAGTAACGGTATATTAGATTGTGCTGGACCCATATCTATTGCTGTCTTAAATAGTGGTAAATAAGCTGTGGCTGGACACGCATCTATTGGTGTCTTTAATAGCCGTATATAAGCTGTGGCTGGACAAATATCTATTTGTATAATAAATACTGGCATATAAGCAGTGACTCGACACGTATCGATTGGTGTCTTAAATACCGGTATACTGGCTGCGGCTGGACCCATATCTGTTGGTGTCTTAAATACTGGTATGTAAGCTGTGGCTGGACCCATATCTATTGGTATTTTAAATACCGGTATATTAGCTGTGTCCGGACTCATATCTATTTGTGTCTTAAATACTTGTATATAAGCTGTGGCTGGACCAAAAGCTGTTGGCGTTTTAATTACTGGTATATAAGTTGTGACTGGACTCCTTGGTGTCTTAAGTACTGGTATATAAGCTGTTGCTGAATCCAAATCTATTGGTGTCTTAAATACTTGTATATAAGCTGTGGTTGGACACATATCTATTGATGTCTTAAATACCGGTATATAAGCTTTGGTTGAACACATATCTATTGGTGTCTTAAATACCGGTATATAAGCTGTGCATGGACGCAGTTATATTGGTGTCTTAAATACTGTTATATAAGCTGTAGCTGGACAAATGTCTATTGGTGTTTTAAATACTGGTATACAATCTTTTGCTGGACCCATGTCTATTGGTATTTTAATACAGGTATATAAGCTGTGGAAGGACACATATATATTGGTGTCTTAAAAAAGGGTATATAAGCTGCAGCTGGATATATATATATATATTGGTGTCTTAAATAATTGTATATAGACTGTGGCTGGGCCAATATCAATTTGTGTCTTTAATACTGTTATATAAGCTGTGGCTGGACACATATCTATTGATGTCTTATATACTGGTATATAAGTTGTGGCTGAACCAATATTTAGTGGTGTTTCAAATACAGGTATATAAGCTGTGAATGGACGCAGTTCTATTGGTGTCTTAAATGCTAGTATATAAACTGTAACTGGATCCATATATATTGTTGTCTTAAATACTTGTATATCAGTTGTGGCTGAACCCATATCTATAGGTGTCTTAAATACTGGTATATAAGCTGTGGCTGGACACAGTTCTATTTGTGTCTTAAATACTGGTATATCAGCTTTGGCTGGACACATGTTTATTGGTATTTTAAATACCGGTATATCAGCTGTGTCCGGACTCATATATATTTGTGTCTTAAATACCGGTATATAAGCTGTGGCTGGACTCATACCTATTGGTGTCTTATATACTGGTGTATTAGCTGTGGCTGGATCCATATATATTGGTGTCTTAAATGCCGGTATATAAGGTGTGACAGGACAAATATCTATTGGTGTCTTAAATACTGATTTGTAAGCTGTGGCTGGACCCGTACCTATTGGTGTATTTAATACTGGTATATAAGCTGTGACTGGACCCATATATATTGGTGTCTTAAATACTGGTATATAAAACGTGGCTTGACCAATACCTATTTGGTGTCTTAAATACTGGTATTTTAGCTGTGGCTGGACATATATCTATTGGTGTCATAAATACTCGTATATAAGCCGTGACTGGACACATATATATTGGTGTCTGAAATGCAAGTATATAAGCTGTCGCTGGACACATATATATTGGTGTCATAATAAACTTGTATATAAGTATTGGCAGATCACATATTTATTGGTGTCTTAAATACTGGTTTATAAGCTGTGGCAGGACATATATTTATAGGTGTCATAAATATTGGTGTATCATCGGTGACTGGACACACATCTATTGGTGTCTTAAGTACCGGTATATAAGCTGTGGCTGAACCCAAATCTATAGGTGTCTTAAATACTGGTATATAAGCTGTGGCTGGACGAAGTTCTATTAATGTCATAAATATTGGTATATAAGCTGAGGCGGGAGCCATATCTATCGTTATTTTAAATACAGGTATATCAACTGTTTTGGACCCATATCTATTGGTGTCTTAAATACTGGTATATAAATTGTGACTTGACCCTTGGTGGTATGTAAGCTGTGGCTGGACCCATATCTATTGGTGTCTTAAATACTGGTATGTAAGCTGTGACTGGACCCATATCTTTTTGTGTCTTAAATACTGGTATATAAGCTGTTGCTGTACACATCTATATGTATTAAATACTGGTATGGTTGTTTGTACTGTAGCTAGGTATTCAACTGATGTATGTGCTTGTTCGCGAACCCTCTCCATTGACATATGTTTTCACGAACCCTCTCCATTGACATATGTGTTCTCGAACCCTCTCCATTGACATATGTGTTCTCGAATCCTCTCCATTGACATATGTATTCACGAACACTCTCATTTGACATGTGTATTCATGGACAATCTCCATTGACATATGTTTTCACGAACCCTCTCCATTGACATATGTGTTCTCGAACCCTCTCCATTGACATATGTGCTCTCGAATCCTCTCCATTGACATATGTATTTACGAACCCTCTCATTTGACATGTGTATTCATGGACAATCTCCATTGACATATGTTTTCACGAACCATATTGACTGACATATGTATTTACGACCCTTTTCCTTTGACATATGTAATCATGAACACTTTCCATTGACCATATGTATTCACGAACCCTCTATGTTGCCATATGTATTCACGAACAGTATACATTTACATATGTAAACCCTCTTAAACCCTCTCCTTTGACATATGTATTAATAACCAATCTCCATTGACATATGTATTCATGAACCATCTGCATTAACATATGTTTTGGTGAACCTCTCCATTTACATGTGTATTCACGAACCTTTCCATTGATATATGAATTGATGAACCCTCTCCATTGACATATGCATGCACGAACACTTTCTATTGACATATGTTTTCATAAACCTTCTCAATTGACATATGTATTCACAAACCCTCTCCATTGACATATGTATTTATGAACCCTCTCCATTGACATATGTATTCATGAACTCTTTCCATTGACATATGTATTCACGAACCCTCTCCATTGACATATGTATTCATGAACTCTTTCCATTGACATATGTATCCATGAACCCTCTCAGTTGACATATGTATTCAAAATTACATGCGCAATACTTGCATGTAACTTGGACATTTTTATGTTTGGCACTTCGAACCACCAACGGCATAATTGCTATCAGTCAAATGTTATGTATGTTATCTTAAGCATGTATCAATAGAATTAATGAGAAACTAAAACTGCCTAAGGGAAAATTATCATTTTAATCGATATTATGATTTGAGATGTAATCTATAGTTAACATACGTCACGTGACACAATGTAATTAATTTTGTTTGGTGCACATACACTGTTGGGCGCATTCAACATATCGTATATACAAGTAGTTACAGTTATACTGGGTATATAACATATAGTTATAGTTATACCGGGTATCTTATATAGTTACAGTTATACTGGGTATATAACATATAGTTATAGTTATACCGGGTATCTTATATAGTTACAGTTATACCGGGTATATAACATATAGTTATAGTTATACCGGGTACCTTATATAGTAACAGTTATACCGGGTATATAACATATAGTTATAGTTATACCGGGTATCTTATATAGTTACAGTTATACTGGGTATATAACATATAGTTATAGTTATACCTGGGACCTTATATAGTTACAGTTATACTGGGTATATAACATATAGTTTAGTTATACCGGGTATCATATATAGTTACAGTTATACTGGGTATATAACATATAGTTATAGTTATACCTGGGACCTTATATAGTTACAGTTATACTGGGTATATAACATATAGTTATAGTTATACCTGGGACCTTATATAGTTACAGTTATACTGGGTATATAACATATAGTTATAGTTATACCTGGGACCTTATATAGTTACAGTTATACTGGGTATATAACATATAGTTATAGTTATACCTGGGACCTTATATAGTTACAGTTATACCGGGTATATAACATATAGTTATAGTTATACCGGGTACCTTATATAGTTACAGTTATACCGGGTATATAGCATATAGTTATAGTTATACCGGATATCTTATATTGTTACAGTAATACTTGGTATATAACATAAAGCTATAGTTATACGAGGTATCTTATGAAGCTACAGTTATACCGGGTATATAACATATAGTTTAGTTATACCGGGTATCATATATAGTTACAGTTATACTGGGTATAAAACATATAGTTATAGTTATACCGGGTATCTTATATAGTTACAGTTATACCGGGTATATAACATATAGTTATAGTTATACCTGGGACCTTATATAGTTACAGTTATACTGGGTATATAACATACAGTTATAGTTATACCGGGTATCTTATATAGTTACAGTTATACCGGGTATATAACATATAGTTAGAGTTATAATGGGTATCTTATATAGTTACAGTTATACCGGGTATATAACATATAGTTATAGTTATACCGGGTATCTTATATAGTTACAGACATACCGGGTATCTTATATAGTTACAGTTATACCGGGTAAATAACATATAGTTATAGTTATACCGGGTATCATATATAGTTACAGTTATACCGGGTATATAGTTATAGTTATACGAGGTAGCTTATATAGTTACAGTTATACCGGGTATAAAAAACATAGTTATAGTTATACGAGGTATCTTAGATAGTTACAGTTATACCGGGTATCTTATATAGTTATAGTTATACTGGGTTTATAACATAAAATTATAGTTATACAGCGTACCTTATATAGTAACAGTTATACTGGGTATATAACATATAGTTATAGTTATACCGGAAACATTATAAAGTTACAGTTATTCTGGGTATATAACATATAGTTATAGTAATACCTGGGACCTTAAATAGTTAAAGTTATACTTGGTATATAACATATAGTTATAGTTATAACGGGTACCTTATATAGTAACAGTTATACTTGGTATATATCATATAGTTATAGTTATACCGGGTACCTTATATAGTTACAGTTATACTGGGTATATAGCATAAAGTTATAGTTATACCGGGTATCTAATATAGTTAGAGATATACTGGGTATATAACATATAGTTATAGTTATACCTGGTACCTTATATAGTTACAGTTATACTGGTTATATAACATATAGTTATAGTTATACCGGGTACCTTATATAGTAACAGTTAAACTGTGTATATAGCATATAGTTATAATTATACCGGGTACCTTATATAGTTACAGTTATACTGGGTATATAGCATATAGTTATAGTTATACAGGGTACCTTATATAGTTACAGTTTTACTGGGTATAAAACATATAGTTATAGTTATACCGGGTATCTTATATAGTTACAGTTATACTGGGTATATAGCATATAGTTATAGTTATACCGGGTACCTTATATAGTTACAGATATACCGGGTATATAACATATAGTTATAGTTATACCGTGTACCTTATATAGTTACAGTTATACCGGGTATATAGCATATAGTTACAGTTATACCCGGTATCTAATATAGTTACAGTTATACTGGGTATATAGCATATAGTTATAGTTATACCGGGTACCTTATATAGTTACAGTTATACCGGGTATATAACATATAGTTATAGTTATACCGGGTACCTTATATAGTTACAGTTATACTGGGTATATAACAAATAGTTATAGCTATACCGGGAATCTTATATAGTTACAGTTATACCGGGTATATAACAAATAGTTATAGATATACCGGGTATCTTATATAGTTACAGTTATACCGGGTATATAACATATAGTTACAGTTATACCGGGTACCTTATATAGTTACAGTTATACCGGGTATATAACATGTTGTTATAGTTATACCGGGTATCTTATATAGTTACAGTTATACCGGGTATATAACAAATAGTTATAGTTATACCGGGAATCTTATATAGTTACAGTTATACCGGGTATATAACATATAGTTATAGGTATACCAGGTATATTATATTGTTACAGTTATACCGGGTATATAACATTTAGTTATAGTTATACCGCGTATCTGATATAGTTACAGTTATACCGGGTATATAACAAATAGTTATATTTATTCCGGGTATCTTATATAGTTACAGTTATACTGGGTTTATAACATATAGTTATAGTTACACCGGGTATCTTATATAGTTACAGTTATACTGGGTATATAATATATAGTTATAGTTATACAGGGTACCCTTTATAGTTACAGTTATACTGGGTATATAACATATAGTTATAGTTATACCGGGTATATTATATTGTTACAGTTATACTGGGTATATAACATTTAGTTACAGTTATACCGCGTATCTTATATAGTTACAGTTATACCGGGTATATAACAAATAATTATAGTTATACCGGGTACCTTATATAGTTACAGTTATACCGGGTATATAACATATAGTTATAGTTATACTGGGTATCTTATATAGTTACAGTTATACTGGGTATATAACATATAGTTATAGTAATACCGGGTATCTTATATAGTTACAGTTATACTGGGTATATAACATATAGTTATAGTTATACCGGGTACCTTATATAGTTACAGTAATACCGGGTATATAACATATAGTTATAGCTATACCGGGTATCTTATATAGTTACAGTTATAAACGGGTATATAACAAATAGTTATAGCTATACCGGGAACCTTATATAGTTACAGTTAAACCGGGTATATAACATATAGTTATAGTTATACCGGGTACCTTATATAGTTACAGTTATACCGGGTATATAACATATAGTTATAGTTATACCGGGTATCTTATATAGTTAAAGTTATACCGGGTATATAACATATAGTTATAGTTATACAGGGTATATTATATTGTTACAGATATACCGGGTATATAACATATAGTTATAGTTATACTGCGTATCTTATATAGTTACAGTTATACCGGGTATATAACATATAGTTAGAGTTATAACGGGTATCTTATATAGTTACATTTATACTGGGTTTATAACATATAGTTATAGTTACACCGGGTATCTTATATAGTTACAGTTATACAGGGTATATAACATATAATTATAGTTATACAGGGTACCCTTTATAGTAACAGTTATACCGGGTATATAACATATAGTTATAGTTATACCGGGTATATTATATAGTTATAGTTATACTGGGTATATAACATATAGTTATAGTTATACAGGGTATCTTATATAGTTACAGTTATACTGGGTATATAACATATAGTTATAGTTATACAGGGTACCCTTTATAGTTACAGTTATACTGGGTATATAACATATAGTTATAGTTATACCGGGTATATTATATTGTTACAGTTATAACGGGTATATATCATTTAGTTATAGTTATACCGGGTAGCTTATATAGTTACAGTTATACTTGGTATATAACATATAGTTATAGTTATACCGAGTATCTTATATAGTTACAGTTATACTGGGTATATAACATATAGTTATAGCTATACCGGGTACCTTACATTGTTACAGTAATACCGGGTATATAACATATAGTTATAGCTATACCGGGTATCTTATATAGTTACAGTTATACCGGGTATATAACATATAGTTATAGTTATACCGGGTATATTATATTGTTACAGTTATACCGGGTATATAACATTTAGTTATAGTTATACCGGTACCTTATATAGTTACAGTTATACCGGGTATATAACATATAGTTATAGTTATACTGGGTATCTTATATAGTTACAGTTATACAGGGTATATAACATATAGTTATAGTTATACCGGGTGTCTTATATAGTTACATTTATACTGGGTATATAACATATAGTTATAGTTATACCGGGTACCTTACATAGTTACAGTAATACCGGGTATATAACATATAGTTATAGCTATACCTGGTATCTTATATAGTTACAGTTATACCGGGTATATAACAAGTAGTTATAGCTATAACGGGAATCTTATATAGTTACAGTTATACCGGGTATATAACATATAGTTATAGATATACCGGGTATCTTATATAGTTACAGTTATACCGGGTATATAACATATAGTTATAGTTATACCGGGTACCTTATATAGTTACAGTTATACCGGGTATATAACATATAGTTATAGTTATACCGGGTATCTTATATAGTTACAGTTATACCGGGTATATAACATATAGTTATAGTTATACCGGGTATATTATATTGTTACAGTTATACCGGGTATATAACATTTAGTTATAGTTATACCGGGTATCGTATATAGTTACAGTTATACTGGGTTTATAACATATAGTTATAGTTACACCTGGTATCTTATATAGTTACAGTTATACTGGGTATATAACATATAGTTATAGTTATACAGGGTACCCATTATAATAACAGTTATACCGGATATATAACATATAGTTATAGTTATACCGGGTATCTTATATAGTTATAGTTATACTGGGTATATAACATATAGTTATAGTTATAAAGGGTATCTTATATAGTTACAGTTATACTGGGTATATAACATATAGTTATAGTTTTACCGGGTATCTTATATACTTACAGTTATACTGGGTATATAACATATAGTTATAGTTATAGTTATACGACGTACCTTATATAGTTACATTAATACTGGGTATATAACATATAGTTATAGTTATACTGGGTACCTTATATAGTTACAGTTATACTGGGTATATAACATATAGTTATAGTTATACCGGGTATCTTATATAGTTACAGTTATACCGGGTATATAACATATAGTTATAGTTATAGTTATACGACGTACCTTATATAGTTACATTTATACTGGGTATATAACATATAGTTATAGTTATACCGGGTACCTTATATAGTTACAGTTATACTGGGTATATAACATAAAATTATAGTTATACCGGGTATCTTATATACTTACAATTATACTGGGTATATAACATATAGTTATAGTTATAGTTATACGACATACCTTATATAGTTACATTTATACTGGGTATATAACATATAGTTATAGTTATACTGGGTAGCTTATATAGTTACAGTTATACTGGGTATATAACATAAAGTTATAGTTATACCGGGTATCTTATAAAGTTACAGTTATACCGTGTATATAACATATAGTTATAGTTATACCGGGTACCTGATATAGTTACAGTTATACCGGGTATATAACATATAGTTATAGTTATACCGGGATTACTTATAACGTTATAGTTATACGAGATATCTTATATCGTTGTAGTTATACCGGGTACTTAACATATTGTTAAAGCGGGTATATAACATATAGTTATAATTATTCAGGGTTTCTTATATCTTCATAGTAATACCGGGTATCTTATACCGTTATATTATTAAACCGGATATCTTATATCATTATAGTTATATTGGATATATTCTATCGTTACAGTTATACCGGATATATAACATATAGTTATTGTTATACCGTATATCTTTTATCTTTATAGTTATACCGGGAATCTTATATCGTTGCATTTATACCGGGTATCTTATAAAGTCACAGTTTAACCGGGCATCTAATATCAAAATAGTTACACCGGGTGTCTTATATCGTTATAGTTATACCGGGTATCTTTTATCATTATGGTTATATCAGGTATCTTATATTGTTATAGCTTCACCAGGTATTTTAAATCGTTATAGTTATACCAGGTATCTTATATCGTTATAGTTATATCAGGTGTCTTAAATCGTTATAGTAATAGCAGGTGTCTTATACCGTTATAGTTATACCAGGTGTTTTATATCGTTATAGTTATACCGGGTATCTTATATCGCTATAATTATACCGGGTATTTTATATCGTTATAATTATATCAGGAGTCTTATATCGTCATAGTTATATCAGGTATGTTATATCGTTATAGTTATAATAGGTGTCTTATATAGCTATTGATATACCGGCTCTCTGATATCGTTATTGTAAAACCATGTATCTTTTATTGTTATAGTTATATCAGGTGTTTTATATCGTTAACGTTAAATCAGGTATTTTATATCGTTATAGTTATACCAGGTGTCTTATATCGTTATAGTTATATCAGGTATTTTATCGTTATAGTTATATCAGGTGTCTTATATCCTTAAGGATATATAAAGTATCTTATATCGTTATAGTTATATCAGGTGTCTTATATCGTTATAGTTATACCAGGTATTTTATATCGTTAAAATTATACCAGGTATCTTATATAGTTATAGTTATATCTGGTGTCTTATATCGTTAAAGTTATATCTGGTGTCTTATATTGTTATAGTTATACCAGGTATCTTAGATCGTTATAGTTATATCAGGTGTCTTATATCGTTAAAGTTATATCAGGTATCTTATATTGTTATAGTTATATCAGGTATCTTATATCGTTATAGATATACCAGGTTTCTTATAGCGTTATAGTTATATCATGTGTCTTATATCGTTATAGTTTCATCAGGTATCTTATATCGTTATAGTTATATCAGGTGTCTTATATCGTTATAGTTATACCAGCTTTCTTATATCGTTATAGTTATATCAAGTATCTTATATCGTTATAGTTATATCAGGTGTCTTATATCGTTATAGTTTCATCAGGTATCTTATATCGTTATAGTTATATCAGGTGTCTTATAACGTTATAGTTATACCAGGTGTCTTATATCGTTATAGTTATATCAAGTATCTTATATCGTTATAGTTATACCAGGTGTCTTATGGCCGGGTATCTTATATCGCTATAGTTATATCAGGTGTCTTATATCATTATGATTATACCAGGTGTCTTATATTGTTATAGTTATACCAAGTATCTTATAGCGTTATAGTTATACTAGCTGTCATATATCGTTATAATTATATCATGCAACTTATATCGTTATAGTTATACTAGCTGTCATATATCGTTATAATTATATCATGCAACTTATATCGTTATAGTTATACTAGCTTTCTTATTTTGTTATAGTTATATCAGGTATCTTATATCGTTTTAGTTATATCAGTTGTGTTATATAGTTATAGTTATATCTGGTATCGTAAATCGTTATAGTTATATCAGGTATCTGCTATCGTTATAGTTATACCGTTTATCTTATATCGTTTCAGTAAAACCAGATGTCTTATATCGTCATAGTTACATCAGGTGTTTTATATCGTTATAGTTATACCGGGTATCTTATATCGTTATAGTTATACCGGGTATCTTATATCGTTATAGTTATACCTGGTATCTCGTATAGTTTTATCAGGTGTCTTATGTCGTTATAGTTATATCAGGTGTCTTATATCGTTATAGATATACCAGGTTTCTTATAGCGTTATAGTTATATCATGTGTCTTATATCGTTATAGTTTCATCAGGTATCTTATATCGTTATAGTTATATCAGGTGTCTTATATCGTTATAGTTATACCAGCTTTCTTATATCGTTATAGTTATATCAAGTATCTTATATCGTTATAGTTATATAAGGTGTCTTATATCGTTATAGGTTCATCAGGTATCTTATATCGTTATAGTTATATCAGGTGTCTTATAACGTTATAGTTATACCAGGTGTCTTATATCGTTATAGTTATATCAAGTATCTTATATCGTTATAGTTATACCAGGTGTCTTATGGCCGGGTATCTTATATCGCTATAGTTATATCAGGTGTCTTATATCATTATGATTATACCAGGTGTCTTATATTGTTATAGTTATACCAAGTATCTTATAGCGTTATAGTTATACTAGCTGTCATATATCGTTATAATTATATCATGCAACTTATATCGTTATAGTTATACTAGCTGTCATATATCGTTATAATTATATCATGCAACTTATATCGTTATAGTTATACTAGCTTTCTTATTTTGTTATAGTTATATCAGGTATCTTATATCGTTTTAGTTATATCAGTTGTGTTATATAGTTATAGTTATATCTGGTATCGTAAATCGTTATAGTTATATCAGGTATCTGCTATCGTTATAGTTATACCGTTTATCTTATATCGTTTCAGTAAAACCAGATGTCTTATATCGTCATAGTTACATCAGGTGTTTTATATCGTTATAGTTATACCGGGTATCTTATATCGTTATAGTTATACCGGGTATCTTATATCGTTATAGTTATACCTGGTATCTCGTATAGTTTTATCAGGTGTCTTATGTCGTTATAGTTATATCAGGTGTCTTATATCGTTATAGATATATCAGGTATCTTACATCGTTATAGTTATACCAGGTATCTTATATCGTTAAAGTTATATCAGGTATCTATTGAAGCGTAAATAGACCCCTCTGATAATTTTTATAACATGAAATTTATAACATAAAATTTATAACATGAATATGTATTAAAAATTGAAAATGTCTTATAAATTTGTCATTGAAATGCGACTTCTGATATTTAGTTACGTAATGCTGATTTCGTTAGGACGTTTATTAAAAGATTTATACTATAATAGTCTCATTGCGAATGTTGTCATATTTCTATTCGACATATTCTACATTTAAAATGCTGCCTAATATATTATAGCGTTATACATATTACATCATATTGTAAGAATTATTATAATACAAATGTATGACGCTAGTTATATAACGTACACGAATTATTCCGTGATTTTCAACAATTAGCAACCATTTCATACAAATGTTCATTTAACCTTTACATGCCAGAGCTGAAAGCCACAACTAATATGGTGTTGATGGACGTTGTTACTGTCCGTTTAATAATTAAACATTCTGTAATTAATTAAGTTATTCTACTATCATGTTTTAGAAAAAAATCAAAGTTTAACCAATAGAAGAACGGTTTTAAAATTATCACTTCACAAAAAAGCTTGTTATGTATTACTAAAATGTTTCAATTTGAAGAAGAAGATTAATATTTTATTGATCTAAACTATACATAGTTTCTCATCAAATTACAATGTTGTAATAACATGTACATAATTAAACACATAAACACATAACAAATTGAGTAAACAGCATGCAAACATTTTCACACACACGCACGCACGCACGTGTTTGTGATTTAAAGACATAGGATTATTCGACGCATACATGAAACCATTTTCTAGTAAAATAGATTTTACACCAAATTTTTACAACCTTTCTCGCAATTCTCTAACGCAGACATATATACCTTTTTTAGGATAATATTTTCAGTCATTAGTATCTTAAACCAATACTTAATAAGTTTGACATATCTATTTATAAACAATGGATAGCGTCCTAATTCCCCATAAATACCTGCATTACTGGTTGAAAAATTAACACCTAAGACTTGTTTACACTGAAAACTTCAAGTGCAAACGCTCAATATCTTTTGATTTAGTAAAACCCCATATTTCGGTAGCATAGTTAAGTATAGACGTTACAAAAGCGTCAAATATAGCAAAAAATTGCACGGATGTCATTGGATTCAACTCATACTTTTTTACCTTTGAGGATCAAAGGTTCATGATCTTGAGCGCTTTGCCGCATATTGCTTGTTGATGCAGTACAAAAGAGCCTGAATAATTAAAAATAAAACTTCGGTAATTAAAATCGTCGACGACTTCCAAAATATTACCGTTATAAGACCATTTGGCATTGATATTTATCCTACCTCTTTTACGGAATACTACTATTTTAGTTTTCTCTGTATTTACCACTTATCCCCATTTTTCACAATATTCGTGTAAAGTGTTTAGGCTGTTTTGGAGATCTGCTATACTCGTACCCACTAGAACCATGTCATCGGCGAATAATAGCAGTATAAGTATAGTGTTATGTCATTAATTGAAATACCACTTCCAATATTGCTTTGTGAATAAATATCTTCAAAGTCTTCAAGGAAAAGCGCGAACATTATAGGGGAGGCTATTTCTCCATGCTTTAACCCGACCGATATATCGAAAAGATCAGAAAGTGTACCACTATGTTTAATGCACGATTTAACGATAGTATACATTGCGCGCGCGAAAGATTTTAAGCATTTTACCGTTTAATCCTAACTTTTGTAATATAAGCCATATGGCTATTTATAGAATCGAACGCCTAGCGAAGATCAATGAATGCACAGTACAGACGATTTTTTATTGTTTAGTATTTTTTCTATAATGTTTTGTAAAATAAACACCGCCTCATTAGTAGATTTTCCTTTTCTAAACCCGAATTGTGCGTCAGATATGATTTCATTACTGTCGCACCAAGATACAATACGCTTATTTAATATGCTGGTAAAAAGTTTTCCCATGCTGCTGATAAGTGTTATACCGCTGTTATTATTAACATCATGTCTGTCCCCTTTTTTCAATAATGGTACAATATAACCTTTGGTCCATTCCTCAGGGAAACAGCCCGAGTCGAATATTCCATTAAACACATCGGTTATATGGCCCGCTTATATATCCCATGTAGACAAGAAGTATTCATTTAAAATAAAATCGCCAGAAGCTACCTTATTTTTGCATAGGGATCTCATAACTGTCTCCACCTCCTTTATAGTTATAGGTTTGTCTAATTCTTCATAAACAGAATTGTTATCATCAAAATTGTGATTTCTGTTAAACAAATCTGCGTCATCACTTTTTGAGGTCTTTATTTCTTGAAATAAGTAGAGAAAATAATTGTGAAAATCGTGTATTTTGATATTTGAATGGCTTCTTCTGTTTTTCGAGAATAACTTCCAAAAATCGCGTGGTTTCGATTTGCGCGTGTTTTCCATAGCTTTCATTTGTTTAAATGTGTATACACGTCGTTTTTTCTTGACAAAACATTTATAATTAGGTTTACGGTCAGCCAGTTCTATTCTATTAACGTGTGTTTTAATTCTATTAAAATTGAATAACGCATCTTTATAAAGTTGCTTAGTTATTTGACAGTCTTCATCAAACCATTTGGTAGTGTCTGAGTATTTTGGCACGATTCCAATTTTTTATATTTAATTGCCTTTTAAATAATTGGTCCCCTGTGTCATTAAGAATCGATTAAAATCTGAAACAGCTTTGTTTATATTGTCTGGCTCTTGGTTATTTATGTTGTTTATATTTTTTTTTTAAAACTTGGTAAAGAGCCTATTATTCTGTTACGAAACAACTGTCTGTAATCGTCATTCCATTTGATAGATTTATGATTTATCGAATTATTATTAATATTGGACATTTCCCCTTTATAGTAAAAAGTAGCGGTGTATGATCGCTAAATTCTGTAAACTGACCTACTAAAAAATTATTTATAACGGTGAAATCCCTTTCCTTTAATAAAATGTAATCTCTCACGCTAGATGCGTTTCTGTTAACATAGGTATATGCCCCCACTCCATGATCCGCTCCTAATCTACCATTTGATATACGTAATGACGTAGATATGTGATCTCTTTTATTGAAAACTCGCGTATAACAATCACCAGCAATAATAACCCGCCCTAAGGATTCATAATGATTAATGTCATTTTGTAATATTATGAACATATCTGCGTTATTAAAAGCAAGCGAGTCCTCACCAAACATATAAACTCCACATCAAATATATTATGATCATTATCAAAAAACAGTTTATGAAGTTTTAACCATACCATAGTATCAAATTGATTTTTGACAATAGAAACACCGTTTTTAACCACATTTTTATATATATTACCAAACCACCGCTATTTTGTTTTGCTCGTTTATGTCTAAATTTCCTGTAAAAGTTGTAACATGAATATTCCGGTAAATTTATTTCACTATCTTTGGATGTCCAAGATTCTGACAGAATGATAATGTCATGCTTAAATAAAATATCTGTAAAATCACTGTTTTCTTTTTTACTGTCCGTTAAACCGTTTATGTTCCAAACAAGAACGCTGAGTTCACCCTCGGTACCATCCTATGCTCTCACTGGTTTTCCGTTTATGTACAGTGTGTCGTAGCTGATCCAGGCGCGGAAACCATCTTGTTTGGACTGGTTGAGCTGCGGGGCTAGTTTTCGTCGTTTGTTAATAACTTTCGGCGGGAATTGTTCATGTAAGAAGAAACTGGTTTTATCCAATTTCATATGCAGCTTGCACACCATTTCACGATCCGGGAACGCCTGGAACTTGCACACAATTTTACGCGTGTAGCGTGGTGAAGGGACTCCAATTCTATGAACACGCTCCATTTTTAAGGACTGTACAATGTCCTGGGTGGGTTCGAGTTCTAAATGACACGCCAATGAGTCACAATTTCGTTGTCGCATTGACACAATGCCTTCCGGGTATCGAACCAACGACTGTTTGCTTTGAAGTATTGCGATCTACCTAAATAAGCTTGCAAGGTGGCGTTTATAATCATAATATCGAATACTTTCTTCAGCGACGTTTCGTTTTATGTTTTCAGATTGCAGTGGTTCTGAAGCTATTTTCCGTTGCACGTGCTATAATTCCTTCAGGAGGCGATGCACAGATGAACAAGCTAATCATTTACAACTTCAGTCTTTCATATACAGCGAAAGAAATAAGTGGATTTCTTCTTTATGTTCACAATATTGTTGTCACCTGACGTCAAATGAAAATGATATGGAGACGGTTAAGTTTAAGGAGATATAACGTATAAAGCTCCTCTGAAGAAGTGATTCGTAATAGTGGTTATTGAAGATGGGTTATAATAATGACATAATTAAATGAATAGTTATAGTTTATATTTTTGACATAAATGGCCATGGCCTCAAGATAAAAATAGAAAGTTTAGCAAATATGGATTACAATTTTGCAGTCACAAAACGTTTTTCTAGAAAAACACATCATATATATTGGATTGTAACTACTAATTTGACTCTATGAAACCTAGGAACAGACATTCACAAAGACAGCTATTCAACATTTCGTCACAATCATCTAAATAAAATTGCTTTGTATACCGATCACTATATGCTGCTGAGACCTCGATATACTGTCCTATCTTGACTCTATGAATCCTGGGAACAGACATTCACAACGGCCGTTATTTAACATTTAGTCACAATCATCTAAATAAAAATGTTTTATACACCGAATACTATATGCTTGCTGCTGAGACAGCGATATACTGCAATTACAACGTAACTGCGTGAATCCACTGTCTGAAGCCATATTTAAACTATGAAATTATAAATTGACAAGCCACAACAACTGCTTCTACATAGCTATATCTAAGGGTTGGGTGGGAGGGATTTTTAACGACACACACACACACACACACACACACACACACACGCATATATATATATATATATATATATATATATATATATATATATATATATACCAAATAAATTTCTTCTTAGTTAGAGCAGTGAAAAACACATGTCGAATGGATACCGTTTTTGTTGAAAAGAGACAGCAAGACGGAGTCACCGTTCGAATCACATTTTCATAATAAACACCACCAGTCAGCCCACTTCAATAACCCGATTTAGTCTTTTATACGACAAATCCTAATATTTACATTCATAAGGAAATGAAGACTACGGATATAGATTCCTTTGGCGGCTTCTCAATAGGTTTTCTGATATTCACGTAAACCAGGAAACCGTCAGACTTGTTCTAAGAGAGAACTGGAATAGAAGGTGTTTCACTCAGATCGAGACACCGACTGAGACGCAGACAATATTTCAATAAAGGACCTAATTACAATGTACCTATTGCACATTGACACATATGATAAACTTAAGCCATATGTCATTGCTATTCATGGAGCAATAGATGGATTTTCAAGAAACATAATATGGCTTAAAGCGGGTTATTCTTACAATGACCTTCAGGTTATTCTAACACTGACCTCAGACTTATCCGGGCTGTTATCTAGAATATATAAAAATATGTGGTCGGATTCCTAGATGCATTCGTGCATATGGAGGTACCTGAAACGTTATTACAGCATACAGCACTGCATTTGTTCATAATTATGGCATTTTTGGACCCAGAAGCTTTATTACAGGAAGGTCTTAAACAAATTAGCGTATAGAAAAAATCTGGGGTAGTTTGAAGGCAGGGTTTACTCAGTTTAGGAGAAATTATTTTCATGATATGGCCGATACTGGTATTTATAATGCAAAATATCAAGTGCATTTTGAATGCCAACGGTTTTGCTTTGTAACTAAAATTCAAGAACACATTTACTATATATGGAATAGTCATCGCATTGCCCACAGACGCATAGTGTCAGTCCCTGCGATATAACTGATATTTTATTCAATCAGCCAGAAGCGTTTATTACCCGCAATTACTCTTTTTAATTACCATGTAGTCACGCAACTTTACACATTATACATAGTCTTTATGTCAAGAGTTATCCAGAACTTAGTTGTAGTGATGACTTTCTAAAAATTATACAACTTCTGTTTCTACTACTTCTATTCAATTGTCAACTGCAGCGATCCTCAAATGAAGCATTGTAAAAGTGTATTTATATTACACAAACTATTGATCATTTGTACCCTATAAGCTGACAATTCACATTCAATTTGGTTCTTGAAGCAGCTTTCATATATTTACAAAGTGGTTATACCATTTAAATGTATCTTCTTGGATTTGCATGCCATAGATTTGTGCTAATGAACTACTTTATTATGATATTATTTACCATTTATAAGTTGTGTATAAACATTCTGTTGATCTGGCTGTTCTTTGTGTAGCTGTTGCTTCGTACTTATTGATTGAATCCCGAACTGTCGACATTAACGGGTTTGGTATGCTTTGCCGCATAGTCATATTTTTACTGTAATACTATTTAGCTCATCATCTATGAAATCGTAGAATATTCGCAGCAATAACGTGGCTGAATTTCCTTTTCCTACACACATGGATCGAGTTTGTGAATTATCAACTGTGGTATCTTGAATAGCATGCATATCAACTGCTGTCCTACTCTGTGTTGAGAACTCAATATATTCCAACAAAATATTTTAACAACCCAACTGTACATAAATTTAATATGATTATGTCTTCAAAAAACGATAAACTTATTCAAGCAGTCGCCTGTTATATATATTATGCTTTTTTAAGAAGAAATGAACTCATTAAGAACTAAACAATTGTGTATAACATTAAATATGCCATTTTATTGATATTGATCGTTGCATTATCTTACTACATATATCTGAAATAATGCTTACATGTTTTCAATAATTGTTTATTAATCAAATGTGAAACATTGAAACATCATACATTTCTATGTTAGTAACACCATTACATAATATATTCTATTATTTCGTTTTATAATACTTGTATGCCTACCTTGTTTTCTGCATGTATATGTGTTTTGGGCCGGAGGCCTTATATTGCACAATAAACTTTGTATCTTGTATCAACATTGTGAAATGCCAAGTTATATCATACAATTTCGACCTAGATCCTTACATCCACGTATAAGGTGGTAAAGTATAGATCTTGCGTTCCAAAGGTCGACAACTCAAGCACCGTTTACATAATACAGATCACTGTAAACTAAATCTGGGTATTGTCATAAATTTGTTAAAAAATCTTCGTTGACAGCCATATATTAATCAATATATTATAAATTACCTAATGACTCTGAAAACTTACTTGGAATGCCGTATTGGAATTGTTATACTCATCAAAAGTACCTGAAGTGTTTAAATTGAATGAAATCAAGACAACCTACCTGGTTAAACACCCTCAGTAAGTAAACCTGGCGGATTAGTAATGGGGGGCGGGGGGTAACTTTCAGGGGCTGATGGATAGGTGGCTGAGAAAGGATGTTTATTGGGGATACTAAATACCAACTGCCAGTAGCATAAGAATGTGATAAGAATTTGGATGGGACTGTCAGTGTTGTGAGGATGGGAACACGACATTTTTAGGGGAGGGTATTGGGATACTTACAAACAATACAAAAAGTAACATTAGACAATTAGAAAACAAATGTTAAGGGTGGGGTGTAATCGGTGACTTCGGGGTGTACTTAGGAGTATTATAAACAATTGACATATCTTACCAAAAATGTATAAATAATCTTCAATACAAATGAAACAAATTGTGAAATGTCTTTTTTTCCATCAGATTTGAAAATTATTATAAATGTCTTCTTCGATGTCGTTACTTAAAATTCTTCTTGATTTTTCTTTTATTTAATGTTAAAATGTAGACACTACAAAACTATTCAATAGCAATACCGTTCCCAGAGTGTCTTAAAAGCTTAAGGAAAATAATATTATATGCATATATAATAACGGCTAACAGGCTGTATTTACTTAATGAGATCAGTAAATTTCAATCGTTGTCATTAGTCTTTTTCTACATTTTGGGCATTTGTCATCATTCGTTTCCAAAGACAGGGCACACACCATACACGATGTGTGTCCACAAGGGAAGAAAACTGTTGTTTGCTGCCGGTAATGACGGGCAATATTGGGTCTTTGTCTTTCTCTAACTAACACCTGAAATATACACCAATGATATTTTAGAAGTATTTTCAAAGCAACATTTGTTCTATAATTTGTAATAATACATTGTGCTTGCTTGTGTTTACCTTAAACTTTTGTCACCCTTTGTAAAATGCATACCAGAATGTTATCATTTTGTATACAAGCATTGGAAACGTACAGTTCCAGATCTCTTTTTTTCGCAACAAAATATCTATATAATACCTATCAAAGCTCTTCAATCAAAATCTCTTATTTGGTTATTATTAAATATCTCTTTTATCCATGCGTGCACATTTCACAAATCAGTTTAAATTTAAACTCCAGTCAGTACTGATGACAAATGATTTACCATATTCAATTTACGGCGTTGTCGGAACATGAAAATGGATGCCAGCAAATAGCGCACATTGATTTAAGAGGAAGTAACGGATTTTGTTTTTTTAACATAGGATATCTAAATATGAAAAGAAAATTGCTCTACTTTTCCTCAAACGCACATAATAACTATTTTACTTCTTGATACATACTATACCATTTTGAAAAAAAAGAAAAATGACTTAACTCTCTAGAAGCATACACGTGTATATCTTCCATGACTGTATGGCATTGGGTTTTCTGGGGCACTGCATATTTCTTTAAGGATCGCGAGAAAACTATCACAAAAAATGATATAAATTGTGAGTGTTCATGTGATTTTTATTGTGTCATAAATAGAGCGAGAAAACTATCGCAACAGTTATATAAACTTTAAGAGATCATGTGGTTTTTATGTCGCCATCAAAATTAAACGTCGCATTTTCACGACATATTTAAAACGACATTTCCAATTATTAAAACCGTTTCGCGTACGCTTCCATAGGTATCTGACATTGATATAGTAACACGTATACCCCGGTTTGTATAAACATGCTTTATAAGGAGACAGCGGTTCGCAATGTCTCGGGCTCCGATAACACGTTTTTAATGCATCATATTGCAAAGACCTTTTTAAAATAAAACGTATCGGCTCTACAAGTTCTGGATTCATTTAAAGATGTAACAAATGTTGCACAGTGCTGCTGTAACCAATTCGCAATAAATATTTCATTGTGTTCAAAGGCATTTCTTTTTCTGCTTTAAAAACGTTTTAGAAAATAAATCTGGATGTTGCGTACATGTATACGTTTGTACGCTGTCATAGCTTTGCAGATCTGCGTATGTGCATAAGTGTGGTTACGCACGCGCTCGCCGATATTTCTGGCTCTTCAAAACGAATGTTGCTCAATGTATCCTTAACGGTGGTATACACGTTTATGCTATAAATCTTATTCCGGGTATATTCACTGAATACTGCGATCCTAAACCCAAGATCATGCAGACATCTGTATCAGTTACTACAACGGTAATCTCTAAACAACGGTCATATGTACATGTTTAATCACTTCAACTTGAAGAGAATAAAACCTGCAGCAACTGACAAATAAAGCAAAGAACAGAAGATTACGACAGGGAAGGGGGAATAGAAAGGTGTGTGAGAGAGAGAAATAGAGAGAGAGAGAGAGAGAGAGAGAGAGAGAGAGAGAGAGAGGGAGAGAGAGATGCTGAATATTATATATGCTATCATATGTATATGTTTAAGGAGGTTGCAAAAATAAGTGTAAGCAAATTTGCTCATTAGACAGGCATATCTATTTTGTTTTGACATTGTGCGAAGATGATTAGCACGGCCAATAACCGTTGATTCTACAGGGCGTTAAGGCGCATCGTCACAAAATACGCTTAGGGGGAATTACGTTAATTAATTACTAAATGGTTTACAGGTAACACAAGTTATTTACGTTTATAATTAATGATCAATTATTCCTTTATCGATGTTAAACGTTCAATATTAACCATTTTAACTGTACTCTTGGTTGGTTTAGGTTTTTAGCATAAACATAATAGACGGAATATTTAAGTATTTAGCAGCAACAAAAATAGGAGGAGAAAAGGGAAAAAAAGCCCTCACTATAGACTCTATGTGTATATAACTTCAAGTGGAGAAAAGTGTTGTTGTAGCAGAATTTGTACACGTAATGTTAACATAGCTATGTAAGTATATGATGAAATGTTATATCTATAAAACTAGTAAAATACATTTTCTTGTTATCTAATATGTGTGATATCATATTTTTTATATTCCGAACACTCAGAAATAATTCAACAACGTACTACATTACGGACAGTCGGACGACCAGACTATTATGTAGATATTAACAACATTCAGAAATTTTAAACATAGTTTATTCCGGACAAGCGGAAATGACTGTATTAAAGATACAGATAATCGGAAATATTTCAACAAGTCTGTAGTATATTCCAGATAATCGGAAATATTTCAACAAGATAGTACATTCAAGGCAATCGGAAATATTTAAACAAAAGTGTACATTCCAGAAAATCACAAATATTTAAACAATATTGTATATTGCGGACTATTGGAAATATTTCAACAATATATAACATTCAAGATAATCGGAAATATTAAAATAATATAATACATTCTAGAATGTAGTACATTCCAGACAATTGGAAATATTTAATAAATAAAGTACATTCCAGAAAACCGGAAATATTTGAACAATATTGTAAATTCCAGACTATCGGAAATATTTAAACAATATATTACATTCCAGATAATCGGAAGTATTTAATTAATAAAATACATTCCAGAATATAGTACATTCCAGACAATCGGAAATATTTAAATAATATAATACATTCCATACAATCGGAAATATTTAAACAATATTGTACATTCAAGACGATCGGAAATATTTAAACAATATAGTACATTCCAGACAATCGGAAATATTTAAACAATACAGAAGATTCCAGAAAATCGGAAATATTTAAACAATATAATACATTCCAGACAATCGGAAATATTTAAACAATATCGTACATTCCAAAACAATCGGAAATATTTGAACAATGTTGTATAATCAGGACTATCGGAAATATTTATACAATATATTACATTCCAGATAATCGGAAATGTCTTATTAATATAATACATTCACGAATATATAACATTCCAAATATTTCAACAAGATAGTACATTCAAGGCAATCGGAAATATTTAAACAAAAGTGTACATTCCAGAAAATCACAAATATTTAAACAATATTGTATATTGCGGACTATCGGAAATATTTCAACAATATATAACATTCAAGATAATCGGAAATATTAAAATAATATAATACATTCTAGAATGTAGTACATTCCAGACAATCGGAAATATTTAATAAATAAAGTACATTCCAGACAATCGGAAATATTTGAACAATATTGTAAATTCCAGACAATCGGAAATATTTAAACAATATATTACATTCCAGATAATCGGAAGTATTTAATTAATAAAATACATTCCAGAATATAGTACATTCCAGACAATAGGAAATATTTAAATAATATAATACATTCCATACAATCGGAAATATTTAAACAATATTGTACATTCAAGACGATCGGAAATATTTAAACAATATAGTACATTCCAGACAATCGGAAATATTTAAACAATACAGAAGATTCCAGAAAATCGGAAATATTTAAACAATATAGTACATTCCAGACAATCGGAAATATTCAAACAATATCGTACATTCCAAAACAATCGGAAATATTTGAACTATGTTGTATAATCAGGACTATCGGAAATATTTATACAATATATTACATTCCAGATAATTGGAAATGTCTAATTAATATAATACATTCACAAATATATAACATTCCAAACAATCTGAAATATTTAAACAATATAGTATATTCCATACAATCGGAAATATTAAACAATATAGTACATTCCAGCGATCGGAAATAAACAATATAGAACATTCCAAACAATCGGAAATATTTAACCAATATATAACATTCCAGACAATCGGAAATATTAAAACAATACAGTACATTCCAGATAATCAAAAAATATTTAAACAACATAGTACATTCCAGACAATCGGAAATATTTAAACAATATAGTACATTCCAGACAATCGGAAATATTGAAACAATAGTGTACATTCCAGATAATAATTTAAACAATAAAGTACATTCCAGAATATAGTACATTCCAGACAATCGGAAATATTTAAACAATATATAACATTCAAGATAATCGGAAATAGTAAAACAATACAGTACATTCCAGACAATCGGAAATATTTAAACAATAAAGTACATTCCAGATTATCTGAAATATTGAACCAACAAAGTACATTCCAGACAATCGGAAATATTTAAACAATATAGTACATTTCAGATTATAGAAATATTGAACCAATATAGTGCATTCCAGACAATCGGAAATATTTAAACAATATAGTACATTCCAAACAATTGGAAATATTTAAACAATATATTACATTCCAGACAATCAGAAATATTTAAACAATATTGTATATTCAGAACTATCGGAAATATTTAAACAATATTTTACATTCCAGATAATCGGAAATATTTAAACAATATAGTACATTCCAGAATATAGTACATTCCAGACAATCTGAAAAATTTAAACAATATAGTACATTCCAGACAATTGGAAATATTTAAACAATCAAAACTTATTGAACAATATAGTACATTCCAGACAATAGTAAATATTTAAACAATATATTTCTTTCCAGACATTCAGAAATATCTAAACAATATAGTACATTCCAGACAATCAGATATATGTAAAAATATAGTACAATCCAGACGATCGGAAATATAGTACATTCCAGACAATCAGAAATAATTAAACAATATTGTATATTCAGAACTATCGGAAATATTTAAACAATATATTACATTCCAGATAATCGGAAATATTTAAACAATATAGTACATTCCAGAATATAGTACATTCCAGACAATCGGAAAAATTTAAACAATATAGTACATTCCAGACAATTGGAAATATTTAAACAATCAAAAATTATTGAACAATATAGTACATTCCAGACAATAGGAAATATTTAAACAATATAGTTCTTTCCAGACATTCAGAAATATCTAAACAATATAGTACATTCCAGACAATCAGATATATGTAAAAATATAGTACAATCCAGACGATTTGAAATATAGTACATTCCAGACAATCGGAAATATTTAAACAATATAGTACATTCCAGATAATCAGAAATATTTAAACAATATAGTACATTCCAGAATAAAGTACATTCCAGACAATCGGAAATATTATACAATATAGTTCATTCAAAATAATCGGAAATAGTAAAACAATATAGTACATTCCAGACAATCGGAAATATTGAAACAATAGTGTTCATTCCAGATCATAATTTAAACAATAAAATACATTCCAGAATATAGTACATTCCAGACAATCGAAATATTTAAACAATATATAACATTCAATATAATCGGTAATATTTAAACAATATAGTACATTCCAGATAATCGGAAATATTGAACCAATATAGTACATTCCAGACAATCGGAAATATTAAAACAAAATAGTACATTACAAACAATCGGAAATATTTAAACAATATAATTCATTCCAGACAATCAGAAATAATCAAACAATATTGAATATTCAGAACTATCGGAAATATTTAAACAATATATTACATTCCAGATAATCGGAAATATTAAAACAATATAGTACATTCCAGAATATAGTACATTCCAGACAATCGGGAAAATTTTAACAATAAAGTACATTCCAGACAATCGGAAATATTTAAACAATCAAAAATTATTGAACAATATAGTACATTCCAGACAATAGGAAATATTTAAACAATATAATACATTCCAGGCAATCGGAAATTATTAAACAATGTTGTACATTCCAGACAATCAGAAATATCTAAACAATATAGTACATTCCAGACAATCAGAAATATGTAAATAATATAGTACATTCCAGAAAATCGGAAATATTTAAACAATATATTACATTCCAGCTAATCGGAAATATTTAAAACAATATAGTACATTCCAGAATACAGTACCTTCCAGACAATCGGAAAAATTTAAACAATATAGTACATTCCAGACAATCGGAAATATTTAAACAATCAAAAATTATTGAACAATATAGTACATTCCAGACAATAGGAAATATTTCAACAATATAGTACATTCCAGGCAATAGGAAATTATTAAACAATTCATTCCAGACAATTAGAAATATCTAAACAATATAGTACATTCCAGACAATCGGAAATATTTAAACAAAAAAATACATTCAGGACACTCGAAAATTAATATTATACATGTTTTTATATATTCATGACAATCAGAAATATCTTAACAACTTAATATTTTCCGGAACATGGAAAATGAATATTATATAAATATTCTGAGAACTAAAAAATTAATCTAAATTTCTGACCGCACGAAAGGGTTATAGCTTGTCATATTAATATATAATCCGGACAGTCGGAAATAACATCTTATATTCCAGACACTATTTGACTGCATGTCAGTTATAACTATAATCCCTAAAATATACTCCGGATATCGGAACCAAAGTTATATATTAATTGTAACCTATTTTAAAAAAGGTTCGTGATGCTGGCCATGACATGCAGGTACATGTCAAAAATACATGCGCAAGTGTATCGCGTAATATGCCAACTTTTACCAACTATTTTGTTTCGATATTTGGGGTGTGGAGGAATGGCCACAATAGAAAATTGTCAGGAAAAACTATAAAAAAATTCATTAATGATATTAAACAATAACTTTTATAATTAATATGATACTGTAACCTATATAATGGCCAAGTCAATGGATAACCAGCACTTGAGCTACGGATTTTAAAGACAGTAGATTATTTAATTCGATGCAATCTCGAAACCGGTTTAGAATACGACTTCCGTCTGACCGTTACAATGCAATATGAATTAAATCTTACTAGTGAGCAACTCTGTGAAAGGTATGACCTATAACTGACGAACCAATTATCACTTATTTGAATAGGTGATATCAGTTATTCAGTTTATCAAGTAAGAAAAAAACAACAAAATGGTCCCTGTAACAATGATTCAGCAGTGAATAAATGATAGAATGATTCAGCAGATATATGATAAAAATGGTTCAGGCGCCAAAATAAAGTGTTTGATTAAATGATTAAAAAATAAACCAATATAATATACTCTACATTCAGAATAATATTTATTATAAAACAAAATATTGCACAACATTTTACACGATATATTTAATATTTTCATTTTATTCTCTATATATATACATATCAACATCATTGTTTATATTCTTATTAAAAAGATGATAACACCTATTCGACTAAGTGATATCACTTGATATAGTTATATAGTAAAACGCCACCCCATAGTCCCAAATCTGATTTTCAAATACGTTTTACCTATGGGGTGCAGTCCTCCTATCAAACCATGAAAAATGATATAATTTTTTCGAATAGGTGAATTTTTTCGAATAGGAGATATTATTTATTCGAATAGTAAAATTACTTATTCGAATAGGTGATATAACTTATTCGTCAAAGTGATATCACTTGTTTGAATATGAATAAGTGATATTACCTATTCGGAATGAATAAGTGATATCACTTATTTGAATAGGTGATACCACTTATTTGATTTATCCAGCAAGAAAAAAAAAGAATGGGCCCTGCAACAATGATTCAGCAGTGAATATATGATAAAAATGATTCAGCAGATATATGATAAAAATGGTTCAGGCGCCAAAATAAAATGTTTGATTAAATGATTAAACAATAAACCAATATAATTTATATACTCTACATTCAGAATAATATCTATTATATCACAAATTATTACACAATATTTTACACAATATATTTAATATTTTCATTTTTTTCTCAATACATATACATATAATGATAAATTAACATCCTTGGGGGAAATCATTGTTAACCTCGTTTCAAATAAGTGATATCGCATATTCAAATAGGAAATATCACTTATTTGAATAAGTGATATCACATGTTGAAAACAAAAAGTGATATTACCTATTCGAAATGAATAAGTGATGTCACTTATTTGAATAGGTGATACCACTTATTTGATTTATCCAGCAAGAAAAAAAAAGAATGGGCCCTGCAACAATGATTCAGCAGTGAATATATGATAAAAATGATTCAGCAGATATATGATAAAAATGGTTCAGGCGCCAAAATAAAATGTTTGATTAAATGATTAAACAATAAACCAATATAATTTATATACTCTACATTCAGAATAATATCTATTATATCACAAATTATTACACAATATTTTACACAATATATTTAATATTTTCATTTTTTTCTCAATACATATACATATAATGATAAATTAACATCCTTGGGGGAAATCATTGTTAACCTCGTTTTAATTAAGTGATATCGCATATTCAAATAGGAAATATCACTTATTTGAATAAGTGATATCACATGTTGAAAACAAAAAGTGATATCACTTATTCGAATATGTGATATCACTTATTCGAATAAGTTCATTTTGAATAGATGATATCACTTATTTGAATAAGTGATATCACCTATGTGTCTCGGTGTCACCCGTGGGAAATACGCTAGTTCTGCGTCGTTTTATTTGAGAACAGAACAAAATACAGCTTACGTTAACTACGTCTTATAGTATCAAAACGGCGTTTGCAAGAAACTAGCCATGCGGTTGGATAACGTTCTCTTCATGAAATCGTGAAGAAACCAATCAAATGATTGGATTGCGGGTTGGTAGAAACGACCAAATTAAGCTTGTGTAATATTCCAAGGGTGACTACGCCTTGGTATTCGGCGATGAAGTTTTACATGATTTTGAAATCTTGATATTTTTAGTAAACAATTAAACATGTTTATGTTTGACAGGTTGTCATCGTAGTTTCAGCACCTCTGGTAGTTCTCGCTGCTACACATCATGTACATTTATGCCAAGAAATTATGTTTGTACTTTACATATTTTAGCAATTTACATCTCTCTCTCTCTCTCTCTCTCTCTCTCTCTCTCTCTCTCTCTCTCTCTCTCTCTCTCTCTCTATGCTTTCGCTTTTAAGGTATATTCAATTTTAATTACGGTTCATAGATTTATTTCATTTATTTGTGCGCGGTGTCTAATTAATGTAAACAATAATATTTACGATTTGACATTTACAGGTATCCGTACTTCTGTATCTTTTGTGTTTCAACCTTAGTCGCTGTTGTCTCTGCTGTCTCATCTCTAGCAGGCAGGTGAGTTTCAAATAGATATCAATATCATATCAGAATCACATTGAAGTAATTGAGGTTAACATCATCTCAAAAGCGAAAATGATACATTTAGGTTAATATAATCTCAAACTTTAAAATGATACATTTAGGTTCACATCATCTTAAAACTAGAAGAAAATGTTACATTGAGATTAACTTCAACTCAAAACCAGAAGAAAGTGTTACATTGTAAAAGTATAATTGGGCTACCTTCTATAAATAAAGACTTCCATTCCATTCCATTCCATCCATTCCATTTCATTGAGGTTAACATCATCTCAAAACTGGAAATAAGCGATTAAGGTTAACATCATCTTAAAACTAGAAATGTTATATTTAGGTTAACATCATCTCAAAACTAGAAATGCTACAGTTAGGTTAACATCGTCTCAAAACTAGAAATACTACATTTAGGTTAACACCATCTAAAGGTAGACATGTAACAGGCGCGTAGCTGTGGCCAAATCCAGATTACGCACCAAGCCATGCTCTTCTTGAATATTATTTCTACGATTTGGCCTTTGGTGACTTTTCGCGTATATTTCACAGACTGTAAAAAGATCTACAGAATAAGCAAATTTAAAGCAAATATGCACAAAACACCCAAATAAATTTGAAAAAAATGAACTATGAAGCATGAATGTCTGAGGCTCTGTTTGGTGCGTCGCGGTTCATACATTTATTTTATCGTATTCTGGTAGCAAATACATAAATTGACAATACAGTTGCAATATAAGTTTTTTATATATATTTCTAAGAGCTCGAGATTAATAATAGGCCATCCAAACACAGGAAAAAAATTTTTGATGGCAAATTTGAATAGAATTTGGCATCCATGCTTAAGGTCTTCCTTGGTATGTATACAAACCTGTGAGGGTGGATGCCAATCATGAAATCGCCTCATAAATTTCAAAATTAGGTCAAAGGTCAATTGGGTGCAGTAATTGATATATATATATAATTAAGGAAACTGTCTTGTTAAAATATTTGTTTATTTATTGAACTGAAAACTATAGAAATATGTGTGTTGTAAGCAACTACTAGGAAAATGAATAAAATATGTTAAAAATTGTGTTGTCAAATTGAGGTCAAAGGTTAAAAAGTGGGTAAAATTTATGAATTTTGAATTTCTTGTGAAATGCAAGCTTCCAATAAATAAGAACAGGCAAGTATTTTAAATCAAATGAAGTGAATACATAAACAAACCTTGTGAGAAATTAAACATATCAAAATAGAAGGAAAGAGCTTCATGAGGTCACAATAGAAGTCGGATAAAACTAATAGCGGTATAGAAATAGTTAATATTCTGTGATATTGCTCAACAAAGAAAGCTAATGATCTATAGTCGTTTTAATATACACTAGTAAACTAGTTAATACGTTGTTATATAATAAGGATATTTGTTAGAATGAAGAAAGTAACTATTCGGATAGCATGCATTCCAAAAGCATGAATCATAGTGTGACTATCAATGATAATGTATCATTGCAGTGAAGAATTGGGAAAGTCATCAAGTTAAAATCACTTCATATTCAGAGACATTCAATAATTCAGTCTTTGTGGTAGAGTTCCTAAATCGTACAACCTTAGCAACTGGCAGAGGTAATAAGGACAACTTGTGTTTCAGCACAGAACTTTCTGCATGTTTGAAACATCATATATCAACGCAAATGTTTTGTTTCTTTCTTCAAAGGATCATACTCAGAAAATGTCAAAAGTATCCATTTGTTTGATCAGAGCTTTGAACATCAGACTCATTAAGATCAGTTCCAAAAGGCATATCTGGTGTAGGTATGGTCTTCCTCTGCATCACTTTCTCTTTATAGTGACTTCTCTAACACATCCGACTGAGCTGTCAAAGTGACACAGAATTTGTCTCTGGCTTGGTCATTTTACGTGATTCCTTTTTTTCCTATTGTTCATGTTACAAATGTTTTCATCCGGCTTGTTGCTTGGTCAGTGTTTAGTGATTTTGCTCCTTTTGACTATAAAAATCCTATCTTTAAATTCCCCACACATATCTGGTGCTGTCTTTCGAGATACTTCATAATTATCATCTAAGTAAACAGGTCTTGATTGCCGCATACAAGTTATTTCTTTTTAGAAAGGATGGCTGATCTGCTGTGATAACGGTGTTGCTTTGACCAATATGATTTGAAATTTCATCAAATATATTGATAGCAGTAGTAAATGTGTTCAGTTCATCTAAATATGATTGTAGTATTGGAAGCATTCCTATAGTTGTCATTGGCAAAATATCTGGACTGCTTAATTCATTGTAAACTCTCCAAGTCGGAACTGTTTGCACATCATTTTGACTATCTTGCTAAAAATCTATTCAAATATTCCGAATATATGTTGTTTAACGTGTTTCTTTATTGTTTGGGTACCAACTACTTGCATTTATGTTGTCAGGTCCATGTTATAGCCTACCATCATTGCTTTATCTAAGTGGATAGTTTTCATAGTATCAGCAGAAGAATGTTTGCCCAATTATTAAGTTCTGGTATTAGTACCCACATAATATTCTCTAGAGTTTGACTGTATTTCCCAACCATCATATTGTGCTGTTAACTATGTTTATTTCATCTAACGTTGCTTCAATAGCACCAATATTATAACAGGATATAAACAGATCATATCCATTTTCGATATACCTCCCATTTGCAATTAAGTTGTCAATTCTACTGATAATATTTATTACAGTGTGGTTGACAGCATGAAAAAGACTGACACTCATTTCAGAACGAGCTGTCTTGTGAAGAGCATGTCCAAGGCCAACATCTTGAGATTGTGTATGCCGTTAGATACGCCAAATACTATATCTCCTGCGCTAGTATACAAACGTAACAGTTCTCCCTATAGGTTCTGACTTCAGCATTGCCATCTAGAATAATTGTCATACCACCAAATAGCAGGCGTGATAGAGAAAGAACCTTCCAGGAATTACCTTGTCTACATAATCAATGTCTATCTCACCTCTTACTTGTTGAGCAGCAGTCAACACTTTCCTGTATAAGTATACTTTCATATGGTTCTAGAATACTTGAAACATTATCAGATAAAACAGTATATGACCCAAAATCAGACGCATATATGATGGTCTAATAAACTGTGCTTTGGGTCAGTAGCTGTTTTGACGTCTTCATAGAACGATCTTCATATTTGCTTGGAACAGTCTGATTTAATACCCGCTTCCTTGTAAAATAGCTACTCCAGTCGCCACCAATAATCACCAGAGCTAAATCCTCATAATTCTGTCATTACTGTATAATCTTCGATAGTATCCTCATACTTCACAATTTGTTTTTTAAACTTAGACAGACATTTTAGAATGTATTTTACTTCGGACGCAATAAGATAATTTACAGCCGCAATACATATTCTTGAAAAATATCACTCATAAGCGGTGTAACTTTTTTACATCTTCCGACTGAAATAAAATACAACAACTCGAATCAGTTGGTAATATTTTGCTAAAGTTGCTGAACGGACAGGAGCATCTTTCAACCCTTCCTCGACACTACTAGTAGAAGGTCCAGGATATCCCATTTTTCTTTTGAGTTTATTAATTTTGTTTTTGGAAGTGAATACACTATAACAAATTTTAGGCCATAAAAAGTTTCAATCAAGTGTCACGATCAAAACTGTCATTTCTGTCAAGAACTTCTATACTCGAGGTAACAAGTAATTTTTCTTCGAATCTCAGATACTTTGTGTGGCATCTTTATATATGGTAGGACAAGTTTTACTAGTTTTACGTACAATTAAGGTAATTTGATTACATCATAACATAAACTCTCTTTCTTTTACATTTACTTTTAACCTAAGGTATATATATTCGTAATTGTTATTTCTCCTTGAATCGCATTTCAATTGGAAAAGAATACATGATAAAAAAATATGCACCAGTGTATTATCGTATTGTGTAGAACATACGGACGTCCAAGCGAACACTTAACTTTTAGAGTTAATTTTAGTATTTATCTTCAAAGATATGTATAAAATTCAAGGTTAATAACAAATTGGAGATTTGCAATAAACAACAACTACTGAAATTGTTTACATTTTAAATGTACTTATTGAACTTTCGACTCGTATAAAAACAAGCAGAAAGACAGGCATGCTTCAATATCCTTTAAATAGCTGCTCCATTGTCCTTTACACTGTTTCATTATTAACTATAACGATCACAACTATCATAATGTATATAAATTCTACAGTTTGATGAGCACAGCCAATTCTGACAAGATAATCAAACTGGCAAAGTTTGTATTTGAGATGTTTAAAAAAAGAACTCTTTACCTCCAAATTTAAAACAAAATTACGTAAAACATATTGACTTGAATTAAATCAAGAAATTGTGTATTACATTTTATTTTTTTCAATATTTGAAATAAAATAGACACAAACATTGATCATGAGCAAAACAACAGAACAGTCAATAGTTAAAAAAAAACAACAAAATATATAAATAAATATATTGCATTAATTTTATCAAAACTGTATTGAAATTATAGTGTTCGTATTATGAATGTTTATTTGTTAGATTCCACGTTTGCCATGTGTTTAAAAATGTATTATGGGCCGGAAGCCTACATTACTCAAATAAAATATTGTATATTTGTCTATATTGTCTATTAGACTATTAACAACATGTCATTACAGAAAAATAAATATATAAAACAACATAATTGTAACATTAGTGACAATAATTTATATGCAATACCGTTTTGTTAATTTTTGCATCTGATTGACCTTTGACCTCAACTGTGACCTTAAAACGCAATTTCATGAGTGGCATCCATCATCACACGATGCTAAACATATTGGGGAATAATGTTATGATACTAAAACAATTCTACTAAAAATTGCCATCAAAAGTTAAAATAAGGGTCATTTTGCTTTTTGGATGGCCTACTATAGAGTTGTCAGAGCGTTTGTTCGACCGGCGTACCAGGACATAACGTGCCCAGCGCCTATTGACAGACTTTTAAAAGTTTATTTAATTTATATGTCACCATGAACACTTGGGTTTCGTTCAAAATAAAACAATATCAATTAAAACTGCATTAAACATGATGCATTTCAATGTTATAATTTATAAATAAGCGATTGAATTAAGTCAGTAACATACACATAACTACAGCGAGTATATTAGCATCCTCTACGCGATTGGGTAGTTATGATCTGAATGTGAAATTTATGCAAGCCTCGTTTTCATTATAACTTTCACTTGGTAGTTTGAAAATATCGAGAATTGTACTTTTGATTTCAGACATAAATGTTATCTACCTTCTTTGAGATAAGTTGGTAAATGTGATGTGAAATTATCTTGAGCGTTGATGGTGTTTTGGTTATTATAAACAGCAATTGTCATCTTGTATGTTTATATATAACTACAGTTATGATCGTTAAAGAAATACAAGAACAGTTTTGATTATTTTTTTATTCACATCTTTGAATTTGTGCTTGATTCGATACATTGTGTTAATTTGTTTTCAAAAATCAAGGTATACAGAATAACTAAGAGTTATAATTGCCATCGCGGTATTGTTCGCGTACAAAATAACGTTGTTTTTTTCTGAAACGTAACGTCAAACGTCGTAATTTAACGTCGCACATTGACGTCGTGCATTATTATACCTCTCGCAGGAAAACGTTGATATTAGAAAAAGTAATCGCCGTACAATAAAAACGAAAGCAGTTTTTATGTTAAGGAAACTTTGTTTAATACGAAAATAAAAAAACAACTAAATTTTCAAAAAATGTCATTAAGCCCGATTTTCCTGGAGAACGGCCCATGTATATTCGCTACTAGTATTGTTTTTACTATGCTTTGGAGGAAATGAACGGATGCTTCTCTTACATAAAGTTATAACCATACCCTGATGTTTTTTTATGATAAAATCTCGGATGACTATGACAAAATGTACCTCCTAACGAGTAAATGGGAGACTGCAACAATTTAATTTTCCTCGCAGGTAAACTAGACTTATTTAAACTTCCATTTTTCAGGTGTAAAATAAATAAACCAGATCTACTCGTACAATTCTTGTTAACTACTTCGTGTATTTTTATTAACAACATTTAAAATGCCAATGAAAAAATTTAATAATACATATTTTTACCACGTGCTACGATCATTTCCAAGAAAAGGTTTTCAATATTTATATGACTACTAAATTTATTTAAAGGAATGTAGTCTATGTGGTCCAGCGGAATAGTATTTTTATTCGACTTTTATTCGACAATTATGTCTGAAACGAAAACAGACATTATCTTATCAGTTTCGTCTGCACATGATGCCTTAGTAAACAAGAGTAGACAAATATAAAAGGCATTATTGATGCAATTATCATATGTGTTCTAGCCTTACGTGGGCACCAGGATTTAGATTTAACTTTATAGCACTGTTGGAATAAAAGGCAAAATGTAACCCAGTACTTCGTGATCATTTGGAGAACGGTGACCTGAGGACAAAGTATACATCGCCTGAAATTCAAAACGAAATAACTGATATATGTGCTGACCAAATCAGAGACGACATTGTGCATAAATGCAACAATGCCCCGTTCTTTGGTTTATGGCAGACGAGGTTACGGATGTGTCTACTATGGAGCAAATGGCGCTCGGTGTGAGGTATTTCGATAATACAACTATGTCGGTGAGAGAAGATTTTATTGCATTTTCCGAATGTGGAGCTACAACTGGCGAATCATTGTCCTACGCATTCCTGGCAAATTTGAGAAAAGGCGGTGTAGACAAGGTCAAGGGTACGATGGAGCCACAGACATGTCGGGAAAATTCCGCGGCGTTTAAGCCCGATTCCGTCAGATTCTACCAGATGCAGTCTGCACGCACTGCCAATTGCCTAGACCTGGCTATTATTCACGCGTCCAAGGAGCCAATTGCTCTGAACATCATGAACACTATGAACACAGTTCAGGAAATAGCTTTCCTGTTCAACTACTCAAATAGCAAATCGAAAAAAAATACAGTCACCGTCTAAGACTCGGCGGGTAGCCAGATTCGACGCACTCAACACTTTCAAGTGCTATACTTGACAGTGGTTAACAGTTTATAGACGATCTCAATCTAAACTATGGTGATGCTAAAGCCGGTGCTTATAGAGCTGCGATTACTCAGTTTGGTTTTATCATCAGACTTGTTACTATCGAGCATGTGCTATTCGGGCTAGTGCCGTTGTCCCAGATGCTGCAGAACAAGACACGTGATCTTATTGAAGCCGTAAAAGAAGCTCAAATGGTAACACGCCAAATGACCCGGATGTATGGGATGGGGTGTTTACCATCACGCCCAAGAGCATATAACAACAATCGTCACCAACATCAACAGAATGCCCAAGCAGACACGATATCAGACTACTGGATACGGAACTTGTATCTAACGTTCGTTGATCATCTAGCGACAGAACTATTAGTCCGGCTTATTGAAGGTGGCGACAGATTCAATGCACAATATTTGACTCAAGCTTAAATTCCTCGTCTTAATGGTGCGATAGTGCAACAGTAATATGTGACGTTTGAGCGTGTTTTACCGGCGGTATCTCAGGACGAGTTACAGCGAGAGGTTTGTTATTGGCAAAATATGTGCGATGGCAATTGTTCTTTTATGACACAATAGGTGATACATTGGCACACACGAACACAGATCTATACCCTAACGTAACAACATGCCTCCACATTTTACTGTCAATGCCAGTCTCGACAGCCACTGCAGAACGTTTCTTTAGCACTATGGGAAGAGCCAAGACGTATCTGCTGTCAACAATGACTACCTGCAGATTATTCGGGCTCAGTTTGATGAACATTCACCGAAATAGAGAAATAAACATTGATTTAGTGATAGATGTCTTTGCACGAAGAACGACCAACGTCTTTCCCTTCTATTCCATGTGTAATATTAACATAAAAACTATATCCGACTGACAATCATATTATATAGTTATTGTATGTCAGCAGTTCATTTAGATATTTTATGCAATGAGTGTATTTATTTATTGTATGTGAACAGTGTATTTAGTTATTGTATGTCAACTGTTTATTTAAATATTGTATGTAAACAGTATATTTAGTTATTGTATGTCAACATTATAATTAGTTATTGTATGTCAACCGTGAATTTAGCTATTGTTTGTAAACAGTGTATTAAGTTAATGTATGTTTACAGTGTATTTAGTTATTGTATCTCAACAAATATATTTAGTTATTGTATGTCAACTGTATATTTAGTTATAATATTTCAATAGTTTATTTAGGTTGTATGCAAACAGTGCATTTAAGTACTGTATGTCAACAGTGTATTGAGTAATTCTATGTCAACAGTGAATATAGTTATTGTATGTCATCAGTCTATTTAGTTATTGTATGTCAACAGTGTATTTAGTTATTGTATGTCAACAGTATGTTTAATTATGAATTTAAACAACGTTTATAGTAATTGTAGTTCAACAGTGTATATAGGTTTTGTAGGTCTATCGTGAATTGAGTTATTGTATGACAACTATATAATTAGTTATTGCATGTCAACAGTGCATTTAGTTATTTTATGTCAATATCATAATTAGTTATTGTATGTCAACGGTGTATTAAATTAGTGTATGTAAACAGTGTATTTAAACAGTGTATTTAGTTAATGTATGTCAATTGTTTATTTAGTTATTGTATATAAACAGTGTATTTAGTTATTGTATGTTAACATTATAATGAGTAATTGACTGTCAAAAATGTATTCAGTTATTGTATGCAAACAGTTAATTTAGTTATTGTATATCAACTGTATATTTAGGTATTGTATTTAAACAGTGTATTTAGTTATTGCAGGTAAACATTATATATATATATATATATATATATATTTTGTATGACAATGGTATATTTAGTTATGTTTTAAAATAGTGAATATAGTTATTGTTTGTCAACAGTGTATATAATGATTGTATGTCATCAGTCTATTTAGTTATTGTATGTCAACTATGTAATTAGTTATTGCATGTCAACAGTGCATTGAGTTATTGTATGTCAATATTATAATTAGTTTTTGTATGTCAACGGTGTATTTAGTTAGTGTATGTAAACAGTGTATTTAAACAGTGTATTTAGTTAATGTATGTAAACAGTGTATTTAGTTATTGTATGTAAACTTTGTATTTAGTTATTGTATGTCAATTTTGTAATTAGTTAGTGTATGTCAACAATGTATTTAGCTATTGTATGTTAACAGTATATTTAGTTATAATATGTCAACAGTTAATTTAAGTATTGTATGCAAAAAGTGCATTTAATTATTGTATGTTTATTGTTTATTTAGTTGTTGTATGTTAATAGTGTATTAAGTTATTTTATGTCAACAGTGTATTTAGTTATTGTTTGTAAACAGTATATTTAGTTAATGCATGTCAACAGTGTATTTAGTTATTGTATGTCAATATTATAATTAGCTATAATATGTCAACAGTTGTTTAGGTATTGTATGCAAACAATGCATTCAATTATTGTATGTCAATTATTTATTTAGTTATTGTATATAAACAGTGTATTTAGTTATTGTATGTGAACTGTGTATTTAGTTAGTTTATTTCTACATTAAAATTAGTTATTGTATGTCAACAGTGCATGTAGTTATTGTATGTCAATATCATAATAGTTATTGTATGTCAACGGTGTATTAAATTTGTGTATGTAAACAGTGTAATTAAACAGTGTATTTAGTTAATGTATGTCAATTGTTTATTTAGTTATTGTATATAAACAGTGTATTTAGTTATTGTATGTTAACATTATAATGAGTCATTGACTGTCAACAATGTATTCAGTTATTGTATGCAAACAGTGAATTTAGTTATTGTATATCAACTGTATATTTAGGTATTGTATTTAAACAGTGTATTTAGTTATTGCAGGTAAACATTATATATATATATATATATATATATATATTGTATGACAATGGTATATTTAGTTATGTTTTAAAATAGTGAATATAGTTATTGTATGTCAACCGTGTATTTAGTAATTGTATGTTAACAGTAAATAAAGTTATTGCATGTCATCAGTCTATTTAGTTTTTGTATGTCAACGGTGTATTTAGTAAGTGTATGTAAACAGTGTATTTAAATAGTGTATTTAGTTAATGTATGTAAAGAGTGTATTTAGTTATTGTATGTAAACTTTGTATTTAGTTATTGTATGTCAATTTTGTAATTAGTTATTGTATGTCAACAATGTATTTAGCTATTGTATGTTAACAGTATATTAAGTTATAATATGTCAACAGTTAATTTAAGTATTGTATGCAAAAAGTGCATTTAATTATTGTTTGTCAATTGTTTATTTAGTTGTTGTATGTTAATAGTGTATTAAGTTATTTTATGTCAACAGTGTATTTAGTTATTGTTTGTAAACAGTATATTTAGTTAATGCATGTCAACAGTGTATTTAGTTATTGTATGTCAATATTATAATTAGCTATAATATGTCAACAGTTTTTTAGGTATTTTATGCAAACAATGCATTCAGTTATTGTATGTCAATTTTTTATTTAGTTATTGTATATAAACAGTGTATTTAGTTATTGTATGTCAACAGTAAATAAAGTTATTGCATGTCATTAGTCTATTTAGTTATTTTATGTAAACAGTGTATTTTGTTATTGTATGTAAACAGTGTATTTAGTTATTGTTTGTCAACATTATAATTAGTTATTGTATAGCAACAGTGTATTTAGTTATTGTTTATAAACAGTGTATTATAGTTATTTTATATCAACAGAGTATTTTGGTATTGTATGCATACTGTGTTATTATTGATTGTATGTCAACAGTGTATTTAGTTATTGTATGTAAACATTATATTTAGGTATTGTATGCCAACTATGTATTTAATTATTGTATGCAAACAATGAATTTAGTTATTGTAAATGAACATTATATTTTATTATGTATGTAAACTGTGTATTAAATTATTGTATTCAAACAGTGTATTTAGATAGTGTAGGTTAACATTATATCTAGCTATTGTATGCCAATGGTATATTTAGTTATGTATTTAAAAAGTGTACATAGTTATTGTATGTCAACGGTGTATTTAGTTATTGTATGTCAACAGTGTATATAGTTATCGTATATCATCAGTGTATTTAAGTGTTGTATGTCAAAAGTGTATTTAGTTTTTGTATGTGGACAGTGTATTTAGTTAGTGTATATCCACAGTTTACATAGTTTTTGTTCATTAACAGTATATATATTTTTTGTATGTGAACATCATATTTTGTTATGATATGCCTATATGGTATTTAGTTATTTTATTGTAATTGTATGTCAACATTATATTGAGTTATTGTATGCCAATATTATATTTAGTTATTGTATGTTAACGTTATATTTAGTTATTAATTGTATGTCAACATTATATTCTGTTATTATATATCAACATTATATTCAGTTATTGTATGCTAAAAGTGTATTTAGTTCTTGTATGTCAACAGTGCATTTAGTTTTTATATGTGAACAGTTTACATAGTTATTTTTTGTTAACAGTGTATATAGTTGTTGTATGACAACATTGTATTTAGTTTTTGTATGTAAACAATGTACTTAGTTATTGTATGTCCACAGTCTACTAATGTTTTGTTCATTTACAGTATATTTAGTTAATTTATGCCAACATTATAATTTGTAATTGTATGCCTTTATTTGAACAGTACATTCAGTTATGTATGTAAACTATGTTTTTAGTTTTGTATGTCAACAGTGTATGAAGTGATTGTATGTGCACAGTGTATTTAGTTATCGTATATCAACATTATAACTAGTTATTTTATGTCTACAGTGAATTTAGTTATTGTATGTAAACAGTGCATTAAGTTATTGTATGTCAACAGTGTATTTAGTTATTATATGTTAACAGTGCATTTAGTTATTGTATGTCAACATTATAAATAGTTTTTTATGTCATAAATAGTTATTTTATGTCAACAGTGAATTTAGTTATTGTATGCAAAGAGTGTATTAAGTGATGTTATGTCAACAGTTTATTTAGTTATTGTATATTATCAGTATCTTTATTTTTGAATGCCAACATTATATTTAGTTATTGTATGCCAATATTATGTTTATTTATTTTATGTAAACAGTTTATTTAATTATTGTATGTGAACTTTATATTTAGTCATTGTATGTCAATATGGCTGTTGTTATTTTATGTAAAAAGTATCTTTAGTTATAGTTAGTTAATATTATATTGAGTTATTTGTTGTATGTCTACATTATATTCAGTTATTGAATATCAACATTATATTCGGTTATTGTATATTAACAGTGTGTTTAGTTATTGTATGTCAACATTATAATTAGTTATTGTATATAAACTTTATATTCTCTTATTTTATGTTAACGGTGTATTTAGCATACAGACTATTTACTTATTGTTTGTAAACAGTATATTTAATTATGTATGTAAACAGTGTATTGAGTTATTGTATGCAAACAGTGTATTGAGTTATTGTATGCAATCAGTGTGTTTAATTATTGTAGATTAACATTGTATTTAGCTATTATATGCCAATGGTATATTTAGTTATGTATTTAAACAGTGTATGTAGTTATTGTATGTCAACAGATTATTTATTTATTGATGCAAACAGTGTATTTAGTTATTGTATGTCAACAGTGTATTTTGTTATTGTCTGTCAATAATGTATACAGTTATTGTATGTCAACAGTGTATTTAGTTATTGCACTTCAACAGTGTATAATGTTATTGTATGTTAACAGTGTATATAATTATTGTATGTCAACAGTGTATATAGTTATTGTATGTCAACAGGGTATAAAGTTATTGTATGTTCAACAGTGTATTTTGTTATTTTATTTCAACAGTGTATTAAATTATTGTATTTCAACAGTGTATTTAGTTATTGTATGTAAATAATGTGTTTAGTTAATGTATGTCAACATTACACTTAGTTATTGTATGTCAACAGTATATGTTTATGTTTGTCAACAGTTTTTTTAGTTACTGTATTTAGAAATTCATGTCAACATTATCAATAGTTATTTGATGTCAACAGTGTATTTAGTTATTGTATGCAAACAGTGTATTGAGTTATTGTGTGTCAACAGTGTATTAAGTTATTGTATGTCAACAGTGTATTTAGTTATTGTATGTTAACAGTCTATTTAGTTATTCTATTTCAACAGTATATTCAGTTATGCATTTAAACAGTTTATTTAGTTATTGTATGTAAACAATGTATTTAGTTATTGTATGTAAATAGTGTATTGAGTTATTGCATGTCAATAGTATATTTAGTTGTTGTTATGTCAATATTATATTGAGTTATTTTATGTAAATAGTGTATTTTGTTATTGTATGTCAACATTATAATTGGTCATTGTATATCAACATTATATACAGTTATTGTATGTTAACAGAGTGTGTATTTAGTTATTTTATAACAGTATATTTACTAATGTATTTAAATAGTGTAATAATTGTCAACTATGTATTTAGTAATTATATGCAAACAGTTATTTAGTTATTGTAAATCAACTGTATATTTTGTTATGTATGTAAATTGTGTATTTAATTATTGTATTCAAACTGTGTATTTAATCATTGTAGGTTAACATTATATGTAGCTATTGTATGCCAATGGTATATTAAGTTATTTATTTAAACAGTGTATATAGTTATTGCATGTCAACAGTGTATACAGTTATTGTATGCAAACAATGTATATAGTTATTGTATTTAGTTATTGTATGTCAACAGTGTATACAGTTATTGTATATCAACAGTATATTAAGTTATGTATGTCATCAGTCTATTTAGTTATTGTATGTAAACAGTGTATTTAGTTATTGTATATAAACAGTGTATTAAGTTATTGTATGCTATCATTATAATCAGTTATTGTATGCAAAAGGTTTATTTAGTTATTGTATGGAAACAGTCTATTCAGTTACTATATGTCAACAGTGTATTTAGTTATTGTATGTCAACAGTGTATTTAGTTATTGTATGTAAACAGTGTATTTAGGTATTGTATGCATACAGTGTTATTATTAATTATATGTAAACAGTGCATTTAGTTATTGTATGTCAACATTATAAATAGTTATTTGATGTCAACAGTGAATTTAGTTATTGTATGCAAAGAGTGTATTAAGTGATGTTATGTCAACAGTGTATTAAGTTATTGTATATTAACAGAATATTTAGTTTTTGAATGTCAACATTATATTAAGTTATTGTATGCCAATATTATGTTTAGTTATTTTATGTAAACAGTTTATTTAGTTATTGTATGTGAACTTGATATTTTGTTATTTTATGTCAATATGGTTGTAGTTATTTTATGTAAAAATTGTCTTTAGTTATAGTTAGTTGATATTATATTGAATTTTGTTGTATGTCTACATTAAATTCAGTTATTGAATATCAACATTATATTCGGTTATTGTATATAAACAGTGTGTTTAGTTATTGTATGTCAACATTATAATTAGTAATTGTATATAAACTTTATATTCTCTTATTTTATGTTAACGGTGTATTTAGCAAACAGACTATTTACTTATTGTTTGTAAACCATATATTTAGTTATGTATCTTAACAGTGTATTGAGTTATTGTATGCGAACAATGTATTTAGTTATTGTATGCAAACAGTGTGTTTAGTTATTGTAGATTAACATTGCAGTTAGCTATTGTATGCCAACGGTATATTTAGTTATGTATTTAAACAGTGCATATAGTTATTGTATGTCAACAGTTTATTTAGTTATTGATTCAAAAAGTGTATTTAGTTATGGTATATCAACAGTGTATTGTGGTTTGTCTGTCAACAATGCATATAGTTATTGAATGTCAACAGTGTATACAGTCTTTGTATGTCAACACGTATTTAGTTATATATGTAAAAGTGTTTTTTTCTAGACCAGGAAAATGGGCAGGGAGCAAGAAAAGGGGGCAGGGAGCAAATTTGTGCGCGATTGGCATATTCATTGTCAAACTTTTTATTTGGTGGTCTCTTTTAATGTCGGGTTATCTCCCCTTTACATTATGCATGTGTAAATCACAAATATTAGAGTTTGAATAAGACAGGTAGAAGTGAGAGAATTTCAGGGAGAAGTGAACATTCTCTATCAGTATGACCAACTTATGATGTTGTGTTTAGTCTTTGTTCTTTATTGAATAACTATCATTTCTGTTCTATCCAGACTCAGTGGCAGTGTGGGAGCAGGTGTTAGTTTAAAACATTATTTTAAACATCGTCCTTTTATTTTTGAATGGTTGCTAACTGTTATAACATACTATAATGACTGTCATGTCTCCAAAGCTATTCAATCCATCCAAAAGAACTTTGCAATATGCTAAATAAATGCAATCTATGATAGCCCTCAAATACCTAGACAATTGTAACTAGTCAACTTTATTTCAAATATTTAAAAAAGCCCACATAATGTATGTTAATTGTTGTTTTCAATACTGTATGTAAATCATGATATGACTGTCAAAAGAAAATTATACGCTGAATATACACAACCAGTAAGCAAAAAGTTTATTAAATTACTATAGTACCCCACCCACATTTTATTTACCTTTAACTCGATTTTAATATCAACGTTCACTTTGTCACAGAAGAAAATTTACATTCATGCAGTTCCAATTATTGTAAATCTATATAATATTCATAAAATTACCGGAACCTAAAGCTGACATTATGCAAATCGCGGTCTATCGCGAATTCTCTTCAGAAACATAATCAGAGTTTAGAAATTACCACCATTTTGGCAAGGGAGATAATATTTTTATTGCTGAAAACCAAGTAAGTTATTTCCCTTTTAAATTTTGAGGGATACCCGCGAATTACGTCATCACCTATTTTAAGATCAAATCTCGGCTGATTTTGACCGGAGAGAAAACACAGCTTGATGACGATTAATCCGATAAATGATGTGATAGTTGATTGTTTATAGGGATAGGGATCAAACTGGCAAGCCAATACAGTGTGACCTTTAGCGACTTATGTAAACGGTATACTGAAAATTAGGACAAGCCTACATAGCTTTTCCAGACTGCCAGAGCGAAGTCTAAAAGTTAAATATAATGACATTTTCGCGAGCTTGGACCATGAATTCCTCTGTAATTTACGTTTCAAAGTCATATTATAAGCACAGACAATTATTCTCAGTAAACAGATCTGTAACAACTTAATAATGAATTCATTTAGTTTCCGAAATATGCCCATCGGAAAAAAACATGGAATGATATTTGTCCCTTAAACTAACTTCAAAAGTCACTGGAGTGTGACGTCATTTGCTGTATCCACACGCGACAAGGACCTGATTAGCTGATTGTTACATATTTCGCAAGAGAATGACTGGTGAATACCTGTGTATTCGTGACAAGCGTGTCATATCAGTAAAGTATCGGCAAATGCTTAACACAAGTATGTGATTGACAGTTGATTTGTTTATATACGACTTGTAATTGGCGCAGCAGGGCGCTTTTAAACAAAGAAGGGCGGCGTTTTTAGGGCAGAAGGGCGGAGCATAAAAGGGGCAAGGCGCTGCGCCCTTTCATCCCATTCTAGAAAAAAACATTGTAAACAGTTATTGTATTGAAACAGTGTATTTAATTATTTTATGTATACGGTGTATTTAGCATTTGTATGTCAACGGTTTATTTAGTAACTGTCTGTATACAGTGTATTTAGTAATTGTATGAAACATTGTTTTAAGTTATTGTATGTCATCAGTGTATTAAATTGTTATCTGTCAACAGTGTATTTACTTATTGTATGTCAACAGTGTATATAGTTATTGTATGTCAACAGTGTATTTAGTTATTGTATGTCAACAGTGTATATAGTTATTGTATGTCAACAGTGTATATAGTTATTGTATGTCAACAGTATGTTAAGCTATTGTATGTCAACAGTGTATTTTGTTATTTTATTTCAACAGTGTATTAAATTATTGTATTTCAACAGAATATTTAGTTATTGTATGTAAATTGTGTATTAAGTTAATGTATGTCAACATTACACTTAGTTATTGTATGTCAACAGTATATGTTTATGTATGTCAACAGTGTTTTTAGTTACTGTATTTAAACTGTATTTAGACATTTTGTGTCAACATTATCAATAGTTATTTTACGTCAACAGTGTATTTAGTTATTGTATGCAAACAGTGTATTGAGTTGTCAACGGTGTATTTAGTTATTGTATGTCAACAGTTTATTTAGTTATTGTATGTTAATAATGTATTTAGTTATTGTATGTAAATAGTGTATTGAGTTATTGCATGTCAATAGTATATTTAGTTGTTGTTATGTCAATAATATATTGAGTTATTTTATGTTATTTTACAGTGTATATAGTTATTGTATGTCAACAATGTACGTAGTAATTTTATGTAAATAGTGTATTTAGTAATTGCATGTCAACATTATAATTAGTTATTGTTTATCAACATTATATGCAGCTATTGTATGTTAACAGTGTATTTAGTTATTGTATGCAAATAGAGTGTTAATTTAGTTATTTTATAACAGTATATTTACTTATGTATTTAAATAGTGTAATAATTGTCAACTATGTGTTTAGTAATTATATGCAAACAATTATTTGGTTATTCTAAATCAACTGTATATTTTGTTATGTATGTAAATTTTGTATTTAATTATTGTATTCAAACTGTGTATTTAATCATTGTAGGTTAACATTATATGTAGCTGTTGTATGCCAATGGTATATTAAGTTATTTATTTAAACAGTGTATATAGTTATTGCATGTCAACAGTGTATATAGTTATTGTATGTCAACATTAAAATCAGTTATTGTATGTTAAAGGTTTATTTATTTATTGTATGTCAACAGTGTATTTAGTTATTGTATGGAAACAGTTTATTCAGTTATAATATGTCAACAGTCTATTCAGTTATTGTATGTCAACAGTATATTTAGTTATGTATGTAAACAGTGTATTTAGTTATTGTATGTCAACAGTGTATATAGTTATGTATATTAACATTGTATTTAGTTATTGTATGCAAACAGTGTATTGAGATAGTGTATGTTCACATTATATCAAGCTAATGTATGCCAATTGTTTATACAGTTATTGTATGTAAACGGTGTATATAATTATTGTATGTAAACGGTGTATTAAGTTATTGTATGTAAACAGTGTATTTATTTATTGTATGTCAACACTATAATTAATTATTTTATTTCAACAGTGTATTTATTTATTGTATAAAAACAGGGTATTTAGTTATTGTATGTAAACAGTGTAATTATTTATTGTATGTCATCAGTGTATTTAGTTATTGTATGCAAACAGTGTACTTAGTTATTGTATGTCAACCGTGTATTTAGTTATTGCATGTCAACATTATATATATTTAGTTGTTTATTTAAACAATGTATTTAGTTATTGTATGCCAACAGTATATTTAATTATGGTATATCAACAATATATTCAGTTATGTGTGTAAACAGTGTATCTAGTTGTTGTATGTAGACAGTGTAAATGTTAATGTAGTCAAAACATTCTTAGCTATTGAAAGTCAACGGCATACTAGTTTACTTTTAGTATTGTTACAACATAATGTATATCTGTATGGTAACACTATAACACTTTTCAAATGGGTTATATATGTTTTCATCTTTTTTTGTTTTTTTCTTTTTAAATTAAAAATTCAATGATTTTATGATTCTCGAGTGTTCCTCAACTGTTATGGTAAAACTATAATCAATAATATAATGATTTATTTTTATTTTCTTAAAATGATATTATTTTTTTACCAGATGTCAAGTTGAGCATAAGCAAATGGGTTATATCACTTACATAATGACTAACTTATATTGGATATTATTATCTAATAAGTGTACACTTTACGAAAATCTTCCTCAATGTGTGTCGACTTATCGACAGGTAAATCAAAGGGGGAAGGAATCGGCGTATACCCTGAGTCACCAGCTTATACAGATATGCACACCATGTTACGGTAAGTCAATAGAACGTTTGTGTATTCAATTATAGGTATGTGAACATAATACAATGAACCATTCTGTGAATATTGTAGGGTTGTACCGAAAGACAATGAAGGTTCCAGGGTTTGTCCAGACATTGTGTACGGCTATGTGGTTGTTAAAGCAGAGTAAGTGGACCATGACTGTGTAAATATTAAGCATGCTTATATTTGTGATGAAACAAGTATGACATGTTTGTTCGAATAATATATTGAATGTTATGTATAAAGTAAAAAAAAATCAATGTCTACGTAACACTGGATCGCAGTGTTCTAATTACAACGTAGCTAACTGAGTGGCGACATTTACTAGATGGCCTTTTCTATGGCTTGCCTGTAAAATAATACTAATCATCTACCATTCTATACATGCCTTGTCAGCCATACATCATCACATAAACTGGCAATGGAATGTCATCAAAGTACAACAAGTACGGAATGTCGAATTAAAAATTAACATGTGATTACGGCATAAACGGAGATTTGTTTGTTAACTAGAGTTAAATCTGATGAAGGTCCGGCTCACCTAGCAACATTATTGCCGAAAGTTGAAGCTAATATTGCAAAAGCATTTTTTTAATTTAAATTTGATTCATAGTCAGTATGTGTTCCAATCTGCATCTATAACTAGAAAATATGGAATCAATAGAGCCACGAGGGTCATTTAAACACCAGTTGCACTATATTGAAAACATACTATACTGCTTTCATTTACATTTTCAGTATTCCGTTTGAGTTCTCTAATTTATTTCACCGTATTCCATTCCGTTTGAATTCGATTTATTTGACTCCGTACGTATTTACCTGTATAGCATTTATATTTCACTGTAGTCAGAATAAGGTTATTTTATAGGAGCTGCAACTTTATTTTATGATTATATATTGTTTAGTATAATCCCATAGTTGAACTATGTTTATTAAGCAACGAATAAAACGATTGATGTAAGTTAAAAAATACCGTTCAAAATAAGCTTTTTTCAAACCATTTCCTACTTTCATAATGTCTTGTTTATTATAACACGAATACACAGTTATCGTTCATGTTCAGTTCTATACAAACACATGGATGTTATGCACCGTTGTACCAGTACCTCGAAACTATACTCTCCAACTAATTAATGATTTATCATTATACATGTCATTACCCGTGGCTGGTATCTCCAGGGAGGTGACACGTCATGGTACCAATACCTGGAAACTATATTCTTCCACTAGTTTATATGTATTAACATTATACATGTCGTCACCAGTGGTCTGTGTCTAAATGGATGTGACGCGCCATGGTACCAATACATCGAAACTATATTCTTCCACTAATTAATATATATTAACATTATACATTGTCGTCACCAGTGGCCTGTATCTACATGGATGGTACCATGACGGTACCAATACCTCTAAAAATATACTCTCCAACTAATTAATATGTATTATCATTATACATGCCGTCACCCTTGGCCTGTATCTACATGGATGTTACGCGTCATGTTACCAATACCTCGAAAATATACTCTCCCACTTATTAATATGTATTAACATTATATATGTCGTTGCCAGTGGTCTGTATCTACTTGGATGTGACGCGTCAATGTACCAGTACCTCGAATTTACACTCTCTCGCTAATTAACGAGTATTATCATTATACATGTCGTAACCCTTAGCCTGTATCTACATGGATCTTATGCGTCATGGTACCAGTACCTCGGAACTATACTCTCCTGCTATTAAATATACATTATCATAGTACCTCGAAACAATACTCTCCAAATAATTAACGAGTATTATCATTATATATCTCGTCACCAGTGGTCTATATATACATGGATGTGACGCGTCATGGTACTAGTATTTCGAAATTATACTCTCTGGCTAATTTACGAGTGTTATCAGAAACGTCGTCACCAGTGGCCTTTATCTGCAAGGATGTAAGGCGTCATTGTACGTGTATCATTCCAAATAATTAAGGTGTATTATCATTATACATGTCATCATCAGTGACCAATATCTATATGGATGTGATGCATCATGGTACCAGTACTTCGAAACTATACTCTCCAACTAATTAATGTATAGTATCGTTATACATGTCGTCATCAGTGACCTGTATCTACATAGATGTGACGCGTCATGGTACCAGTACCAAGAAAATATATTCTGTTAATTAATATGTATTATCGTAATTTATTTTGTCACAAGTGAACTGTATCTACATGGATGTAACGGGCCATTGTACCAGTACTTCGAATCACTACTCTCCCGTTAATTAATATGTATTATCATTATAAATGTCGTCACCAGTGACGTGTTTCTACATGGATATGACGCGTCATGGTTCCAGTACCTCAAACCTATACTCTCCCACTTATTAATATGTATTATCATTATACATGTCGTCACCCGTGGCCTGTATCTATATGGATGTGACTCGTTATGGTACCAGTACCTTGAAACTATACTATTCCACTAATTATTATGTATTAACATTATACATGTCGCCACCCGTGGCCTGTATCTAAATTTATGTGACGCGTCATGGGACCAGTACCTTGAAATTATACTCTCCAATAAATTAATATGTATAATCATTATACATGTCGTCACCCGTGGCCTGTATCTACATGGATATGACGCGTCTTGATACCAGTACCTTGAAACTATACTCTCACACTAATTAATATGTATTAACATTATACATGTCGTCACCCGTGGCCTGTATTTAAATTGATGTGACGCGTCATGGGACCAGTACCTTGAAATTATACTCTCCCATTAATTAATATGTATAATCATTATACATATTGTCACCCGTTGCCTGTATCTACATGGATGTGACGCGTCTTGATACCAGTACTTCGAAACTATACTCTCCCACTAATTAATATGTATTATCATTATACATGTCGTCACCCGTGGCCTGTATCTACATGGATGTGACGCGTTATGGTACCAGTACCTTGAAACTATACTCTCCCACAAATTAAAATGTATTATCATTATACATGTCGTCACCAGTAACATGTATCTACAAAGATGTGACGCGTCATGGTACTGGTATCTTGAAATTATACTCTTCCACTGATTAATATGTATTAACATTATAAATGTCGTCACCAGTGGCCTGTATCTACATAGATGTGACGCGTCTTGATACCAGTACCTTGAAACTATACTCTCCCGCTAATTAATATGTATTATCATCATACATGTCGTCACCCGTGGCCTGTATCTACATGGATGTGACCCGTCATGGTACCAGTACCTTGAATCTATACTCTCCCACTAATTAACAAGAATTACTATCATTAAAAATGTTGTCACCAGTGGCCTGTTTTAAGTTGCAGTGGTAGCAGTAGAACAATATTCTATTTAGCTGAAAAGCTAGCCCATATTATAAGCATCATCTGGTTATCGATAATGTTCAACAGAACCAGATTTGACTTTTCACTCGCGTGAAATTATAATATCTTTATTGCAATTGATTGACATTTTCCTTGTTAAATATATTTGTTGTATTTTCAGAGTTTTCAAACCGGACTGTTTTAAGTCGTCAACGGGCACTTTCAGTAGTAGCACGATTAGTCCTTCAGCAAGTTCATCCGATAGAACAACGTTTTCAGTTATATCGAGTACTTCTAATGTTTCAACTAGGCCTTCAACCAGCAAATCAACTCAAAGTTCAACATCTGGTTTAAAAACTATCTCAACAAGTCTTTTTACTAGTTCTTCTGCTGCACCAACAAACTCTTATAGCTCTACAGATGCTAGTACCTCGGAGTCATCTAGCTCTACAGATATTAATACTCAAATAAAAATTTCAAGTACACCAGTCCCTCCAACAAGTATAAGTACATCAAGCGAATCGACAATATCATCAACTAGTTATCCAACAAGTACCGATGGTGACACCAACACATACAGCACGATGTCTTCTAGTTCACAGGTAACTCTGTTTTATAAGATTACTTTGTAAAATGATCACTATTGGCCATGGTTATTTGGTGCACATATGTTATCTCAGGTATAGTTAATAATTATCGATCCGAGTGCAAACAATCTATAATTGAGTACATATACCTGTTCTATAATATAGTGCGCTATTATGACCTGCTTGGCCATTACAAAAAAACAACAGCGACAGTTTTACATCTTCTACGCTCCGTTGCCTTTAGTACTTTTTGTACTTCCTGTTTTTTATTGATCCAATTAAATTGCTTTCATATTCAAAATTGGTATTATTATAATTTGTCAAACTAAAGATATATCGAATTGTTCTATTATATTAAGTAATGTTCTATTTCTAAACAAATATTGAAACTTTCATTACGAATGGAAACTGTTTAGTTGGCCATGACGTTTTGCGTCAGAACAATGACAAACTGACACTCGCCCCACCCTGCTGTTATGAAGTCAAGTCTTAATAAAATGAGATCCGCATTCGTCACTTGTGGACTTTACGTTTAGTAAGCGTTAATGGAGTGAAGTTGTTCAAATAATACAGGACCCACACTCGGCCCATGCAGTCATTATATTTTATGATACAAATACAAATCCTTTATTTCGTAAATAGAGGCCTCCGGCCCAAAATACATATCATTATTTACGATCATTTAGTAGTGTCAAAATATGAAATGAAATATGGCATACAATTTATGTGGAAATATTTTACAATATTCTTTTCTATTATAATTGTGATTCATTTCGTACCAAAATAAAATGGATATATGCAGCTAGTTTCCTAAGTTTGAAGGTGTCATTTAGTTGTAGTAGCTGATAAAAATCTTCTAAGTTATTTTCACCGGAATACCAAGACTGTAAACATTGTAGTCTCAGATCCGCATATCTCGGACACAGAAAAATACATGATATTCGTCTTCTATAACGTTTATATTCGCATGTATATAACAATATGTACACTTTCGGTCTTGCCTTTCAATATTTTCGTGACGACCAGTTTTTATTTTGAGCTTGAGACTAGAACATCGAAAACGGGCAAGAGATTTTTTATGTAAAAAGGGAATTTCAATACAAAGATATTTTTCTGGATTTGATAAAGTTTTGAAATATTTATAAGTGTCACAACGTGTGGATTCTGCAATACTACCATGCCAGTACTGGGTCATGCAATCTGATAGTCGTTGTTTAAATGCTAAAATAAACATATTAATATCCGCCACTTCATGTGAAATCCAAACATATCCGAATCCATATCGAAACAATAATTTCTTGACACTTGAAGCCCAAGTTTTTCTTCCAACATCATCTTAATCTTTAAGCATTCTATAACAATGTTTTGGATGTCGGTGATTTGGCATATGTATTATTTTACACCAGTTCTTAATGCAATTTGTATGATAAGTAACGCACAAAGGAAGCCTTCCGCACTCGCCGAGCGCTACGCTACGCTATTATTTACAGAACTATTAACACCTAAAAAGTATTTACAAAAATCAGCTTGAACTGACTCAATTGCACTTGAATATTCGTAACCCCATATCTCTGATGCATAACACAATATAGGTTTTACCATTGTATCAAACAATTTAAATAGTTCATTATGTAAAAATCGTCCAAATGGCCTTTGATAATTTCGAATAGAATATGTAGCTTTTTTTGGCTGTGTCGCAAGTTTGCTTTTGGCGCAAGTCCACGACAGTTTGGGTGTCAACAGAATGCCCATGAATTTATATAACGACGTTGTTTTTATGAGATTTCCTCTGTACGACCAATTTTCATATAAACGAAGTCTGCCACCATTTCTAAATACAATAATTTCAGTTTTCTTTAGATTAATGTTCATGCCTGTAGAAATGCAAAAATCATTTAATACATTTAGTTGAATCTGTAGCTTTGACGCAGTCTCAGCTACGCTTGTTACATCATCAGCAAATAATAAATACATGAAATCAGGTATATCATTAGAGACAAATATTCCAGTACCACAGCGTTCTCTAAATAATGTACAAAGGTCATAGATATAAAGTGAAAATAAAATAGGACTACTTATGTCCCCTGTCTCGTTCCAATATTACATGGGAATGGATCAGTAATGCCATTTGGCGTACGTATGGATCATTTAGTTTTACTATACATAGATTTAAATACAGATAAAATATTACCATGAATGCCTTTACGCGCAATACTATTAAATAATTTATTATGAATTAAAGTGTCAAACGCTTTGCTAAAGTCTACGAAAAGACAGTAAAAACGCCTTCCTTTCTTTGAAATATATTTCTGTACAAGTGCTTGTAAGGAGAAGATGTTATCTATTGCAGAGAAACCAGATCTGAAGTCTGCTTGCGCCTCATCAATCTTATGTTCACGTTCAGCCCAACTGTAAATTCTTTGCGTAGCAATATTAGAAAATATTTTGTACATAATGCTTATTAGCGAAATTCCACTGTAATTATTTGGGTCGTCTTTTAATCCGGATTTGTGTATTGGGCACAGAATACTTTCTCACCAAGCATATGGATAAGTACCGCTATCTAAAGTTTTGTTAAATATTGTATTTAGATATGGGACAACTTCAGTTTCCGTATTTTTAAAAAAGTCTGCTCCGATTCCATAAGGGCCTGAACTCTTACCAGATTTCAATCTCCGGATTCCTGAAATAATGTCTGCGTCTGTAATCGGGTCATTTAGCACGTCTGCAGTGATGTCAATATTTATCAAAGCATTATCATCTTGTAAATCAAATTCAATATTCGAGTTGTCTTCAATGTATAAAAGTTTACGGAAATAGTCAATCCATTCTTCATTCGATATATTATACTTTTGATGAGAGAACTGTTTTGATTCTTTAATTTTTTTTCCAAAAAGAAGAGGGATTGGTACGCGAATCTATTAAAGCTTGTCGTTTTTTTGTTTCATATTGTCGTTTTTTTTAACTTACATATATTTTTAAAGGCATTTCGTTCATTCTTGTACGTATTAAGATCATTTTCTAAACTTGTTGTTCGGAATTTTCGCAGTAATGAATATTTTCTTTGTTTAAGTTTTTCGCAATCTGCATCCCACCATGGAGGATGTTTGTTACTGTTGTGGTTATAATGTTTATTTTTACCACGCATTGATTCAGCTGCAAATTTATATGTGTCTGTCAGCAAAATTACTGCTTTATTTATATCAGAGTTTACATAATTCATTATATCATCACGAGATGTGCATAAAAGTTCTTGGAATTTTTCTATAAAAGTATCTCGGTACCTATCTTGCCATCTGTATTTTACATATTCTTTCATATTTACAGTAGGTATATTGATCTCAGGACCATTTGGAATATCCCTTTTTGTAGTAAACTTCAACTGACATTTAATTGGAAAATGTACCGAATCGTCACGATTTTCAACGTTAAAATCAGAAATATTTGTAAAAAGATCGCTTGATACAATATTGTAGTCAACTACACTAGCTCAATTATTAGCTATACATGTAAAATTACCTTTTACGTCACCAAAAAGTCTACCATTTAAAATATGCATATTATTACAGCTGCATAATTCAACTAGGGATTTGCCAAAATTGTTATATCTTAAAGAATCCATATTTTTTCTTGGCATATCAAAGTCATCTCCATCGTAATCCGTGTCTCCAAAAACAAAATTTAAAGTATCGTTAGGTATATAGTCACGAAAATCTTTTGTTTTAGAATTCAGATCTCCTGCCAAAAATATATTACAATCTGGATATATTGATCTTAATTCAAGTATGTTATTCTTTAACAGCAAAATACCATTGGAATCAGCTAAATGATCATGAATACTGGAGCCTTCAGGTGACACATATGCAAAATACATAATAATATCATTCACACCTTGAAAATTTGAACACTCAAGATATAAAATTACACAATTATTTAAATGATTAAATATACGTTTTACTAGATTTTGTTTGATAAGACAATCTTTAACAAACACTCCTACACCGCCACTATTTCTAACAGCATTTGGTGCTTTATTTCGGACACAATCAAAATACGTATAAGATTCTAGAAAGCCAATAAATTCTCCAGTTAAATTACTCCAAGTCTCACTAAAGCTATCATATCGTATTTATACAAGTAGTTCTTTACACCACTATTACCCCAATATTTATTTAAACCTTCAATGTTCATAAAATATTCACTGTTAATATATGTTAATTCGTTGTCATTTCGTGTGCCTTGGCCCGCTTCCTAGTCATCGTCCGATTTTCCGCCCTCAGTCTCATCTTCGCTTTCCGTTCTCCTGACGTCATTCGGTCTGCCACCCCTTCCAGTACTACTGGTCAATCGTGCAGTGTTGACTTCTCGCGGCCGCCAACGTGTCCCTGTGCCTCTACCAATCAAAGCAACGCTTTTCGTCTCGTCATCATACCGATACACATTGTTTTCAATTTTAAGTTTATCATATTTTACTACGGCGTATTTACCGTCGTTCCTTGCCTCAATCATCATTTTCCCGAGCTCACGCCTGTGTCGTTTTACGCGCTCTGTGTAGTCTTGATTGACCGAAAACGGAAATGAACGATCGAATGCTTCAGAGGCTTTACGTAAAATCTTTAAATTTGGTGAATTTTACGATTATTGTACATTTGTTTGAATCATTTGATTTAAGTCTATGTGCCCGTTCAATTTCCACATGTTCGCATTCAGGAAGCTCCAAATCATTTTTAATAAAGGAACGAAATTTATCTTCACATACAGACCAATTCTCATCGTATCTGCCTGCAATGCCATTTATTCTCAGATTATTCCTTCTAGAATGTCCCTCTAGTGAATCTATTTTATTTGTAAGCGTATATAATTTCTCGTTTATTTTCTTATTCTCGTGCTTCAGTTTGTCATTTTCTATTTTTAGATCGTTTATTGAGTCCGTGATCATGTCTACCTTTGAGGTCAGTGTTGATATGTCATTCATAACACATTTATTTTGCGCGCCAAGTTCGTTTTTCATAGAACTTAAAAAAGTCATAACCTCACCCTGTGAATCGTCTCTGTTTGCACTCATATCATTTCTACTATCGGTATGAGCAAATGATAGCGTTCTCTGACGGGTCGATACATTGGACACATTTGTATTTGATGAATTCTGTTGCGGGGGCCCTGGGTTGGCCTCTATGACTCCGCTTACAAGCAGGACCAATGACACGGCTATAGAAAGTCTTAAAACAAGAGATACAGAGCGTCGTGACAACAACAGTTTGGAGATATCTGTTCTGTGCTTCTTCGGCTGACTAAATGTACCTACTCTGGCTCGCCAAGTCGATATATCAACGCCCATTTTACTTATTTACCTTTTTTCATTCAGTTTGAAAAAAACATGTCCGCCATTAACAAGGGACACTACTTTACTTATGTAGTGAAGTGTTAATAAGATAGTCCCAACACTAGTCCAATTCAGTCGCTATGTTAATTTAGTGCAAGAGGAATACATATTTAATGATAAAGAACTCATACTTGTCCTCCTGTGTTCGCTGTCAAGCTGGAATTATCTGGTGAAGACTCAATAAGGCAGATCTGGTACATTCGTTCTACGTTTAGATGATGTGGATAGAGCTAAGTTTTAACAGATATAATAGATACTCCACTTTTGCGGTTGCTACGTTAAGTGAGAGTTGATGGATTGAAGATTGTGTAATGTAGAACCCACGCTCGCCCCCCTGTTGTCGCTACTTATGTTTGTATTTATGGATTGAGGAGTTAATAATGAAGAACTTCCAATCATCCACTTATCAGATAAAATGTAGAAATACAGACTCCTTACGGTCGCTTACTTCAGTTTTGTGTTTTTAGTGATTACGATAGTACCAACAATCGACCACTGTGATCGCTTTGTCAGATTAGTGTGCACGAAAAGAAGTTCGAAATAAAGATAGAAATAACCCCTCCCTGCTATTGCAATGTTAAATTACTGTGTATGAAGAGAAGTGTGATTAGATAGAAATAACCCCTCCCTGCGATTGCAATGTTGAACTCGTGTGTATGAAGAAAAGTGTGATTAGATAAAAATAACTCCTCCCTGCTATTGCAATGTTAAACTCGTGTGAATGAAGAGTAGTGTGATAAGATAGAAATAACTCCTCCCTACTATTGCAATGTTAAACTCGTGTGTATGAAGAGGAGTGTGATAAGATAGAAATAACCTCTCCATGCGATTGCAATTTTGAACTCGTGTGTATGAAGAGAAGTTAGATTAGATAAAAATAACTCCTCCCTGTTATTGCAATGTTAAACTCGTGTGAATGAAGAGTAGTGTGATAAGATAGAAATAACTCCTCCCTACTATTGCAATGTTAAACTCGTGTGTATGAAGAGGAGTGTGATAAGATAGAAATAACCTCTCCATGCGATTGCAATTTTGAACTCGTGTGTATGAAGAAAAGTGTGATTAGATAAAAATAACTCCTCCCTGCTATTGCAATGTTAAACTCGTGTGAATGAAGAGGAGTGTGATAAGATAGAAATAACTCCTACCTGCTAGTGCAATGTTAAATTCGTGTGTATGAAGAGGAGTGTGATAAGATAGAAATAACCCCTCCCTGCTATTGCAATGTTAAATTCGTGTGTATGAAGAGGAGTGTGATAAGATTGAAATAACCCCTCCCTGCTATTGCAATGTTAAACTCGTGTGTATGAAGAGAAGTGTGATTAGATAAAAATAACTCCTCCCTGCTATTGCAATGTTAAACTCGTGTGTATGAAGAGGAGTTTGAGAAGATAGAAATAACTCCTCCTTGCTATTGCAATGTTAAACTCGTGTGTATGAAGAGTAGTGTGATAAGATAGAAATAACTCCTCCCTACTATTGCAATGTTAAACTTGTGTGTATGAAGAGGAGTGTGATAAGATAGAAATAACCTCTCCATGCGATTGCAATTTTGAACTCGTGTGTATGAAGAAAAGTGTGATTAGATAAAAATAACTCCTCCCTGCTATTGCAATGTTAAACTCGTGTGAATGAAGAGTAGTGTGATAAGATAGAAATAACTCCTACCTGCTAGTGCAATGTTAAATTCGTGTGTATGAAGAGGAGTGTGATAAGATAGAAATAACCCCTCCCTGCTATTGCAATGTTAAATTCGTGTGTATTAAGAGGAGTGTGATAAGATTGAAATAACCCCTCCCTGCTATTGCAATGTTAAACTCGTGTGTATGAAGAGAAGTGTGATTAGATAGAAATAACCCCTCCCTGCGATTGCAATGTTGAACTCGTGTGTATGAAGAAAAGTGTGATTAGATAAAAATAACTCCTCCCTGCTATTGCAATGTTAAACTCGTGTGAATGAAGAGGAGTGTGATAAGATAGAAATAACCTCTCCATGCGATTGCAATTTCGAACTCGAGTGTATGAAGAAAAGTGTGATTAGATAAAAATAACTCCTCCCTGCTATTGCAATGTTAAACTCGTGTGAATGAAGAGTAGTGTGATAAGATAGAAATAACTCCTACCTGCTAGTGCAATGTTAAATTCGTGTGTATGAAGAGGAGTGTGATAAGATAGAAATAACCCCTCCCTGCTATTGCAATGTTGAACTCGTGTGTATGAAGAGGAGTGTGATAAGATTGAAATAACCCCTCCCTGCTATTGCAATGTTAGATTCGTGTTTATGAAGAGGAGTGTGATAAGATTGAAATAACCCCTCCCTGCGATTGCAATGTTAAACTCGTGTGTATGAAGAGGAGTGTGATAAGATTGAAATAACCCCTCCCTGCGATTGCAATGTTAAACTCGTGTGTATGAAGAGGAGTGTGATAAGATTGAAATAACCCCTCCCTGCGATTGCAATGTTAAACTCGTGTGTATGAAGAGGAGTGTGATAAGATAGAAATAACCCCTCCCTGCGATTGCAATGTTAAATTCGTGTGTATGAAGAGGAGTGTGATAAGATTGAAATAACCCCTCCCTGCGATTGCAATGTTAAACTCGTGTGTATGAAGAGGAGTGTGATAAGATTGAAATAACCCCTCCCTGCGATTGCAATGTTAAACTCGTGTGTATGAAGAGAAGTGTGATAAGATAGAAATAACTCCTCCCTGCTATTGCAATGTTAAACTCGTGTGTATGAAGAGGAGTGTGATTAGATAGAAATAACTCCTCCCTGCTATTGCAATGTTAAATTCGTGTATATGAAGAGAAGTTTGAGAAGATAGAAATAAGCCCTCCCTGCGATCGTTATTCCAGATGAATGTGTATAACGAGAAGTTTGATAAGATAGAAATAACCCCTCCCTGCGATTGCAATGTTAAACTCGTGTGTATGAAGAGGAGTGTAATAAGATAGAAATAACCCCTTCCTGCTATTGCAATGTTAAACTCGTGTGTATGAAGAGGAGTGTGATAAGATTGAAATAACCCCTCCCTGCGATTGCAATGTTAAACTCGTGTGTATGAAGAGGAGTGTGATAAGATTGAAATAACCCCTCCCTGCGATTGCAATGTTAAACTCGTGTGTATGAAGAGGAGTGTGATAAGATAGAAATAACTCCTCCCTGCTATTGCAATGTTAAACTCGTGTGTATGAAGAGGAGTGTGATTAGATAGAAATAACTCCTCCCTGCTATTGCAATGTTAAATTCGTGTATATGAAGAGAAGTTTGAGAAGATAGAAATAAGCCCTCCCTGCGATCGTTATTCCAGATGAATGTGTATAACGAGAAGTTTGATAAGATAGAAATAACCCCTCCCTGCGATTGCAATGTTAGATTAGTGTATATGAAGTGAAGTTTGAGAAGATAGAAGTAACCCCTCCCTGCGATCGCCGTTTAAGATGAGCGTGTATAACGAGAAGTTTGATAAGATTGAAATAACACCTCCCTGCGGTCACTACGTTAGGTGTGTGTACATGATGAGAAGTTTGATAAGATAGAAATAACCCCCTCCCTGCGGTCGATAGTTTAGGTTTCTATGTACGATGACATGTTTGATGTTAGGTTTTCATTGATGGTGAGAAGTTTGATAAGATAGAAATATCCCCTCCATGCGGTCGTTACGTTAAGTGTGTGTGTATGATGAGAAGTTTGATAGAATAGAAATATCCTCTCCCTGTGGTAGCTACGTAAGGTTAGTGTGTATGTTGAAAAGTTTGATAAGACAGAAAAAACCCTTCCCGTGGTCGCTATGTTAGATTTGTGTGTGTGGTGAAACGTATGATAAGATAGAAAAAAAACCTGCGGTGGGTACGTAAGGCTTGTATGTATGATGAGAAGTTTGATATGATAGAAATAACTCGTCCCTACGGTTGCCAATGTTAGGTTTGTATGTATCATGTGACGTTTGTTACCTGACAGAAATAACCCTCTTGTTGCGGTCGCTACTTTAGGGAAGTGTGATAAGATAGAAATAACCCCTTCCTGTGATTGAAATGTTCAGTCTGTGTGTATGATGAGAAGTTTGATAAGATAGAAATAACCCTCTCCGTGTGTCCCTATTGTCGAAATGTTAGGATTGTGAGTATGATAAGAAAGTTGATAAAATAGAAATAATCTCGGTCCTGCAATCGCTACTTTAGGTTTGTATGTATGATAGGAAGTTTGATATAATAGAAATAACCACTGCCTGTGGTCGCTATGTTAGATCTGTGTGTATGACGATAAGTTTGTTTAGATAGAACCAACCCCTCCCTTTGGTCGTTACGTTAGATCTGTGTGTATGATGAGAAGTTTGTCTACATAGAAATAACCCCTCCCTGTGATCGCTATGTCAGATTTGTGTGTATGATGAGAAGTTTAATGAGATAAAAGTACCAACTACCTGTGGCCGCTATGATAGGTTTTATGTAAGTTATAATGTCAATGTCATAAATAAATATGTTTCATATTGTCAATGATATCTTCCACTAAGTGTACTTTTTAATAATGTTCAAATTATTTACTTATTGATACACAGTTGCCAACAACAACAGAGGACAGCACGTGTTGCTGTGAAACCAGGAAGCACGGCTACACAGTTATTGTTGCAGAGTAAGTAATAATGTATTTAATATATAGTAAAACATCCTTTCTACAATTTTCTAACATCCATAATATTTCTTAACTGGAATATATATTTATCGTTCATGTTCAGTTATATATACATATATACATATACATGGATATGACGCGTTATGGTACCATTACCTCTAAATTATACTCTCCCACTAATTAATATGTATTATCATTATACATGTCGTCATCCGGTACCTCTATCTACATGGATATGACGCGTCATGGTACCAGTTCTTCGAAACTATACTCTCCCACTAATTAATATGTATTATCATTAAACATGTCGTCACCAGTGACCTGTATCTACGTAGATGTTACGCGTCATGGTACCACTACTTCAAAACTATACTTTACCACTAATTAATATGCAATATCATTATACATGTCGTCACCAGTGGCCTGTATCTACATGGATGTGACGCTTCATGCTACCAATACCTCGAAACTATACTCTCCCACTAATCAACCAGTATTATCATTATACATGTCGTCATCAGTGGCTTGTATCTACATGGATGTGACGCTTCATGCTACCAATACCTCGAAATTATACTCTCCCACTAATTAACCAGTATTATTATTATACATGTCGTCACCGGTGGCCTATATCAAGGCACATTGGTAGCAGAAAAACAATATTCTATTTAGGTGAAAAACTAACCATATTAAAAAAAACATCATCCGATTATCAATAATACTCAACTGATTCGACTTTTCACTCGCAAAATAATAATATATATATTGCAATTGATTGACATTTTCTTTGTTAAATATATATATTTTTTTTTTTTCAGAGTTGTCAAACCGGACTGTTTTAAGTCATCAACGGGAACTTTCAGCAGTAGTACGATTAATCCTTCAGCAAGATCATCCTATAGTACAACGTTTTCAGTTATCTCGAGTAGTTCTAATGTTCCCACGAGTCCTGCAACGAGCAAATCAACTTACAGTTCTACAGATGTTAGAACCTCGACAAGTGCGTATAGCTCTACGGCTTCTCGTACCTCGGAGTCATCTAGTTCTTCAAGTATTAGTACCTCCAAGACTTACATACCAACAAGTTCTTATAGCTCTACAGATGCTAGTACCTCGGAGGCATCTAGCTCTACAGATGTTAGTACCTCAAAGTCTACTACAGGTGTTAGTACATCCAAAATGTCTACACCAACAAGTTCTTATATCTCTACAGATGCTAGTTCCTCGGAGTCATCTGGCTCTACAGATGCTAGTACCTTGGAGTTATCTAGCTCTACAGATGAAAAAACCTCGAAGTTTTTTAGCACTACAGGTGTTAGTACACCCACGACTTACATACCAACAAGCTCTTCTAGCTCTACAGTAGCTAGTACCTCCGAGTCTTATAGCTCTACTGATGTTAGAACCTCGAAGTCATCTGGCTCTACAGGTATAAGTACCTCCAAGACTTTTACACCAACAACCTCTTATAGCTCTACAGATGCTAGTACATCGGAGTCATCTAGCTCTACAGATGCTAGAACTGCAGAGTCTTCTAGCTCTACAGGTGCTAGTACCTCGGAGTCACCTGGCTCTACAGATGCTAGTACCACGGAGTCTTCTATCTCTACAGATGCTCATACCTCGGAGCCATCTGGCTCTACAGATGCTAGTACTTCAGAGTCTTCTAGCTCTACCGATGCTAGTACCTCGGATTCATCTGCCTCTACAGATGCTAGTACCACGGAGTATTTTAGCTCTACAGATGCTAGTACCTCGGAGTCATCTGGCTCTACAGAAACTAGTTCTTTTAAGTCTTCAAGCTCTACCGATGCTAGTACCTCGGAGTCATCTAGCTCTACAGATGGTAGTACCACAGAGTATTATAGCTCTACAGATGCAAGAACCTCGGAGTCGTCTAGCTTCACAGATTCTAGTACCGCAGAGTCTTCTAGCTCTCCAGATGGTAGTACCTCAGAGTCATCTGGCCCTACAGATGCTAGTACCTTACAGACGTTTACACCAACAAGCTCTTATAGCTCTACTGATGCTAGTACCTCGGAGTCATCTAGCTCTACAGATGCTAGTACCGCGGAGTCTTCTGGCTCTACAGATGCTAGTACCTTGGAGTATTCTAGCTCTACAGATGCTGGTACCACGGAGTATTCTAGCTCTACAGATGCAAGCACCTCGGAGTCATCTAGATTCACGGATTCTAGTTCCGCGGAGTCTTCTAGCTCTCCAGATGCTAGTACCTCGGAGTATGCTAGCTCTACAGATGCTAGTAACACGGAGTATTCTAGCTCTACAGATGCAAGCACCTCGGAGTCATCTAGCTTCACGGATTCTAGTACCGCAGAGTCTTCTAGCTCTCCAGATGCTAGTACCTCGGAGTCATCTAGCTCTACAGATGCTAGTACCACAGAGTCTTCTAGCTCTACATATGCTAGTACCTCGGAGTCATCTGGCTCTACAGATGCTAGTACCTCGGAGTTATCTAGCTCTACAGATGCTAGTACATCGGAGTCATCTAGAACTTCAGATGTTAGCACCTCGGAGTCATCTAGCTCTACGGATGCTAGTACCGCGGAGTCTTCTAGTTCTACAGATGTTAGTACCTCGGTGTCATCTAGCTCTACAGATGCTAGTACATCGGATTCATCTAGCTCTTCAGATGCTAGTACCTCGGAGTCATCTAGCTCTACGGACGCTAGCACCGCGGAGTCTTCTAGTTCTACAGATGCTAGCACCTCGGAGTCATCTAGCTCTACAGATGCTAGCACCTCGGATTCATCTAGTTCTACAGATGCTAGCACCTCGGAGTCATCTAGCTCTACGGATGCTAGCACCTCGGAATTATATAGCTCTACAGATGCTAGTACCTCGGAGTCATCTAGCTCTACAGATGGTAGTACTTCGGATTCTTCTAGCTCTACAGATTTTAGTACGTCGGAGTCATCTGGCTCTACAGATGCTAGTACTACGGAGTCTTATAGTTCTACGGATGCACGTACATCTAGCTCTACAGATGCTAGTACCACAGAGTCTTCTAGCTCTACATATGCTAGTTCCTCGGAGTCATCTGGCTCTACAGATGCTAGTACCGCAGAGTCATCTGGCTCTACAGGTGTAAGTACCTCAAAGACTTTTACACCAACAAACTCTCATAGCTCTACAGATGCTAGTACATCGGAGTCATCTACATCTTCAGATGCTCGCACCTCGGAGTCATCTAGCTCTACGGATGCTAGTACCGCGAAGTATTCTAGTTCTACAGATGCTAGTACCTCGGTGTCATCTAGCTCTACAGATGCTAGTACAGCAGATTCATCAAGCTCCTCAGATGCTAGCACCTCGGAGTCATCTAAATCTACGGACGATAGTACCGCGGAGTCTTCTAGTTCTACAGATGCACGTACTTCGGAGTCATTTAGTTCTACAGATGCTAGCACCTCGGAGTCATCTAGCTCTACGGATGCTAGTACCACGGAGTATTCTAGCTCTACAGATGCTAGTACCACGGATTATTCTATCTCTACAGATGCAAGCACCTCGGAGTCATCTAGCTTCACGGATTCTAGTACCTCGGAGTCTTCTAGCTCTCCAGATGCTAGTACCTCGGAGTCATCTAGCACTAAAGATGCTAGTACCTCGGAGTCATCTGGCTCTACAGATGCTAGTACCTCGGAGCCTTCTAGTTCTACAGATGCTAGCACGTCGGAGTTATCTAGCTCTACAGGTGCTAGTACCTCGGAGTCTTCTGGCTCTACAGATGCTAGAACCTCGGAGTCATCTAGCTCTACAGATGCTAGAACTGCAGAGTCTTCTAGCTCTACAGGTGCTAGTACCTCGGAGTCACCTGGCTCTACAGGTGTAAGTACCTCAAAGACTTTTACACCAACAAGCTCTCATAGCTCTACAGAAGCTAGTACATCGGAGTCATCTAGCTCTTCAGATGCTAGCACCTCGGAGTCATCTAGCTCTACAGATGCTATAACCGCGGAGTCTTCTATCTCTACAGATGCTAGTACCTCAGAGTCATCTGGCTCTACAGATGCTAGTACTACGGAGTCTTTTAGCTCTTCCGATGCTAGTACCTCGGATTCATCTGGCTCTACAGATGCTAGTACCACGGAGTATTCTAGCTCTACAGATGCTAGTACCACGGAATATTCTATCTCTACAGATGCAAGCACCTCGGAGTCATCTAGCTTCACGGATTCTAGTACCTCGGAGTCTTCTAGCTCTCCAGATGCTAGTACCTCGGAGTCATCTAACTCTACAGATGCTAGTACCTCGGAGCCTTCTAGTTCTACAGATGCTAGTACCTCGGAGTCTTCTAGCTCTACAGATGCTAGTACCTCGGAGTCTTCTGGCTCTACAGATGCTAGAACCTCGGAGTCATCTAGCTCTACAGATGCTAGTACTGCAGAGTCTTTTAGCTCTACAGATGCTAGTACCTCGGAGTCATCTGGCTCTACAGATGCTAGTACCTCGGAGTCATCTAGTTCTACAGATGCTAGTACCTCGGAGTTATCTAGCTCTACAGATGCTAGTACTGCAGAGTTTTCTAGCTCTACAGATGCTAGTACCTCTGAGTCATCTGTCTCTACAGATGCTAGTACATCGGAGTCATCTAGCTCTTCAGATGCTAGCACCTCGGAGTCATCTAGCTCTACGGATGCTAGTACCGCGGAGTCTTCTAGTTCTACAGATGCTAGTACCTCGGTGTCATCTAGCTCTACAGATGCTAGTACATCAGATTCATCAAGCTCTTCAGATGCAAGCACCTCGGAGTCATCTAACTCTACGGACGTTAGTACCGCGGAGTCTTCTAGTTCTACGGATGCACGTACTTCGGAGTCATTTAGCTCTACAGATGCTAGCACCTCGGAGTCATCTAGCTCTACGGACGCTAGTACCATGGAGTATTCTAGCTCTACAGATGCTAGTACCACGGATTATTCTAGCTCTACGGATGCAAGCACCTCGGAGTCATCTAGCTTCACGGATTCTAGTACCTCGGAGTCTTCTAGCTCTCCAGATGCTAGTACCTCGGAGTCATCTAGCTCTACAGATGCTAGTACCTCGGAGTCATCTGGCTCTACAGATGCTAGTACCTCAGAGCCTTCTAGTTCTACAGATGCTAGTACCTCGGAGTCTTCTAGCTCTACAGATGCTAGTACCTCGGAGTCTTCTGGCTCTACAGATGCTAGAACCTCGGAGTCATCTAGCTCTACAGATGCTAGTACTGCAGAGTCTTTTAGCTCTACAGATGCTAGTACCTCGGAGTCATCTGGCTCTACAGATGCTAGTACCTCGGAGTCATCTAGTTCTACAGATGCTAGTACCTCGGAGTTATCTAGCTCTACAGATGCTAGTACTGCAGAGTTTTCTAGCTCTACAGATGCTAGTACCTCTGAGTCATCTGTCTCTACAGATGCTAGTACATCGGAGTCATCTAGCTCTTCAGATGCTAGCACCTCGGAGTCATCTAGCTCTACGGATGCTAGTACCGCGGAGTCTTCTAGTTCTACGGATGCTAGTACCTCGGTGTCATCTAGCTCTACAGATGCTAGTACATCAGATTCATCAAGCTCTTCAGATGCAAGCACCTCGGAGTCATTTAACTCTACGGACGTTAGTACCGCGGAGTCTTCTAGTTCTACGAATGCACGTACTTCGGAGTCATTTAGCTCTACAGATGCTAGCACCTCGGAGTCATCTAGCTCTACGGACGCTAGTACCATGGAGTATTCTAGCTCTACAGATGCTAGTACCACGGATTATTCTAGCTCTACGGATGCAAGCACCTCGGAATCATCTAGCTTCACGGATTCTAGTACCTCGGAGTCTTCTAGCTCTCCAGATGCTAGTACCTCGGAGTCATCTAGCTCTACAGATGCTAGTACCTCGGAGTTTTCTGGCTCTACAGATGCTAGTACCTCGGAGTCACCTAGCTCTACAGATGCTAGCACCTCGGAGTCATCTGGCTCTACAGATGCTAGTACTTCGGAGTCTTCTGGGTCTACAGATGCTAGTACATCGGAGTCTAGCTCTACAGATGCTAGTACCTCTGAATCATCTAGCTCTACAGATGGTAGTACCAAAGAGTCTCCTAGCTCTACAGAAGCTAGTACCTCGGAGTCTTCTGACTCTACAGATGCTAGTACCTCGGAGTCTTCTAGTTCTACTTATGCTAGTACCTTGGAGTCATCTGTCTTTACAGCAGCTAGCACCTCGGAGTCATCTAGTTCTACAGAAGCTAGTACCTCGGAGTCATCTAGCTCTACTGATGCTAGTTCCTCGGAGTCATCTAGCTCTACAGATGCTAGTACCTCGGAGTCATCTGGGTCTACAGGTGCTAGTACCGCCGAGTATTCTAGCTCTACAGATGCTAGTACCTCGGAGTCATCTGGGTCTACAGGTTTAAGTACCTCACAGACATTTACTCCAACAAGTTCTTATAGTTCTACAGATTCTAGTACTTCGGAGTCATCTAGCTCTACAGATGTTAGCACCTTGGAATCATCTGGCTCTACAGATGCTAGTACCTCGGAGCCTTCTAGTTCTACAGATGCTAGTACCTCGGAGTCTTCTAGCTCTAAAGATGCTAGTACCTCGGAGTCTTCTGGCTCTACAGATGCTAGAACCTCGGAGTCATCTAGCTCTACAGATGCTAGTACTGCAGAGTCTTTTAGCTCTACAGATGCTAGTACCTCGGAGTCATCTGGCTCTACAGATGCTAGTACCTCGGAGTCATCTAGTTCTACAGATGCTAGTACCTCGGAGTTATCTAGCTCTACAGATGCTAGTACTGCAGAGTTTTCTAGCTCTACAGATGCTAGTACCTCTGAGTCATCTGTCTCTACAGATGCTAGTACATCGGAGTCATCTAGCTCTTCAGATGCTCGCACCTCGGAGTCATCTAGCTCTACGGATGCTAGTACCGCGGAGTCTTCTAGTTCTACGGATGATAGTACCTCGGTGTCATCTAGCTCTACAGATGCTAGTACATCAGATTCATCAAGCTCTTCAGATGCAAGCACCTCGGAGTCATCTAACTCTACGGACGTTAGTACCGCGGAGTCTTCTAGTTCTACGGATGCACGTACTTCGGAGTCATTTAGCTCTACAGATGCTAGCACCTCGGAGTCATCTAGCTCTACGGACGCTAGTACCATGGAGTATTCTAGCTCTACAGATGCTAGTACCACGGATTATTCTAGCTCTACGGATGCAAGCACCTCGGAGTCATCTAGCTTCACGGATTCTAGTACCTCGGAGTCTTCTAGCTCTCCAGATGCTAGTACCTCGGAGTCATCTAGCTCTACAGATGCTAGTACCTCGGAGTCATTTGGCTCTACAGATGCTAGTACCTCGGAGCCTTCTAGATTTACAGATGCTAGTACCTCGGAGTCTTCTGGCTCTACAGATGCTAGTACCTCGGAGTCACCTAGCTCTACAGATGCTAGCACCTCGGAGTCATCTGGCTCTACAGATGCTAGTATTTCGGAGTCTTCTGGGTCTACAGATGCTAGTACATCGGAGTCTAGCTCTACAGATGCTAGTACCTCTGAATCATCTAGCTCTACAGATGGTAGTACCAAAGAGTCTCCTAGCTCTACAGAAGCTAGTACCTCGAAGTCTTCTGACTCTACAGATGCTAGTACCTCGGAGTCTTCTAGTTCTACTTATGCTAGTACCTTGGAGTCATCTGTCTTTACAGCAGCTAGCACCTCGGAGTCATCTAGTTCTACAGAAGCTAGTACCTCGGAGTCATCTAGCTCTACTGATGCTAGTTCCTCGGAGTCATCTAGCTCTACAGATGCTAGTACCTCGGAGTCATCTGGGTCTACAGGTGCTAGTACCGCCGAGTATTCTAGCTCTACAGATGCTAGTACCTCGGAGTCATCTGGGTCTACAGGTTTAAGTACCTCACAGACATTTACTCCAACAAGTTCTTATAGTTCTACAGATTCTAGTACTTCGGAGTCATCTAGCTCTACAGATGTTAGCACCTTGGAATCATCTGGCTCTACAGATGCTAGTACCTCGGAGTCATCTGGCTCTACAGATGCTAGTACCTCGGAGTCATCTGGTTCTTCAGATGCTAGTACCTCGGAGTCTTCTACCTCTATATATGCTAGTACCTCGGAATCATCTGACTCTACAAGTATAAGTACCTCCAAGACTTTTACACTAACAAGCTCTTTTAGCTCTACAGATGATAGTACCTCGGAGTCATCTAGCTCTACAGATGCTGGTACGGCCATGTCTTCTAGCTCTACAGATATTAGTACCCAAACAAAATTTAAAAGTACACCAGACCCTTCAACAAGTATAAGTTCATCCAGCAAATCGACAATGTCATCAACATCTTACCCAACAAGTACCGACGGTGACACAAGCACATCCAGCACGGTGTCTTCTAGTTCACAGGTAACACTCTATTCTATTAGCGTACTTTGTAAAATGATCACCATTAGTCATAGTTATTTGATGCACATATGCTTTCTCAGGTATAGTTAATAGTTATCGATCCGACGGCAAACAGTTATAAATGAGTACCTATAACTGTTTTATATTACAGTGCGCTATTATGACCTACTTGTTCATAACACAAAAAAGGCGACATTTCAACATCTACGTCTGTACCCTTTAGTACTTTATGTAGTTCCTGTTTTTATGTATCCAATTAAATTGCTTGCATATTCAAAATAAGTATAATTGTATTTCGTTAAATCAAAGAAATGTCGTATTGTTTGTTTATGAATGGAAACTCTTCAGTGAGTCAAGACGCTTTGTATCAGACTAATGGCAAACTTAGACTCGTCCCACCCTGCTGTTATGAAATCAAGTCTTAATAAGACGAGGTCCGCATTCGTCACTAGTGGACTCTCCGTTTAGTTATCGTTAATGGAGTGGATTTGTTTAAATAAGGCAGGACCCACACTCGGCCATTGCAGTCATTAGGTTTTATTGAGTGAAGTTTAATAAGATAGGACCAACACTCGCCCAATTATGTCGCTACGTTAACTTATTGTAAGTGGAATACATATCTAATGATAAAGAACTCGTACTTGTCCTCCTGTGTTCGCTTTGTCAAGCTGGAGTTATCTGGTGAAGACTCAATAAGGCAGATCTGGCACATTCGTTCTACGTTTAGATGATGTGGATAGAGCTCAGTTTTAACAGATATAACTGATAGTCCATTTTTGCGGTTGCTACGTTAAGTTAGGGTTAATGGATTGGAAATTTAGTAATGTAGAACCCACGCTCGCCCTCTGCGGTTGCTTCTATGTTTGTATTTATGGAGTGGAGAGTTAATATTGCTGAACTTCCAATCATCCGTTTATCAGATACAAGGTAGAAACACAGCCTCCCTGCTGTCGCTACGTTAAGTTATGTGTATGAAGTGATGTTTATACGATAGTATCAACAATCGACCACTGCGATCGCTATGTCAGATGAGTGTGTTTGAAGAGAAGTTTGAAAAGATATAAGTAACCGCACAATGCAACTGCAATGTTAAATAAGTGTGTATGTTGAGATGATTGATGATACAGAAATAACACCTCCCTTCGATGGCAATGTTATATAAGTGTGTATGAAGAAAAGTTTAAGAAGATAGAAATAACCCTCTTTTCGATCGCTATGTCAGATGAGTGTGTACGAAGAAAGGTTTGATAAGATAGAATTAAACCCTCTTTACGACCGCTATTTAAATGTGTATGTATGATGAGATGTTTGATAAGACAGAACTAACCGCCTCCCAGAACTCCCTACGTTAAGTTTGTATGTATGATGAGATGTTTGATAGAACAGAAATAACCGATTCCCTGCACTCCCTATGTTAGGTTTGTATGTATGATGAGATGTTTGATAGAACAGAAATAACCACCTCCCTGCACTCCCTACGTTAGGTTTGTATCTATAATAAGATGTTTGATAAGACAGAAATATTCGTCTCCCTTCGCTCCCTACGTTAGGTTCGGGTGTATGATAAGATGTTTGATACTAGACAGAAATAACATCCTCCCTGCGGTTACTGCGTTAGATGTGTGTGTTGATGAAGAGAGGTTTGATAAGACAGAAATAACCCTTCCCTGCGACTGCAATGTTAAATTAGTGTGTATGTTAAGAAGTTTGATACGATAGAAATAAACCTCTCCATGCGATCGCTATGTTAAATTAGTGAGTGATGAGAAGTTCGATCACATTGAAATAACCACTACCTGCAGTCGTTACGTTATGTTTGATGAGACGTTTGATAAGATAGAAATAACCACTCCCTGCGGTCGAAATGTTAAGTTTGTGTGTATGAAGAGATCTTTAATACTAGACAGACATAACCTTCTCCCTTTGGTCGCTACTTTGGGTTTGTGTGTATGATGAGAAGTTTGACACTAGAAAGAAATAACCTCTCTCCTACGGTCACTACTTTAGGTGTGTGTGTATATGAAGAGAAGTTTGATAAGACAGAAATAACCCCTCCCTGCGGTCGCTTCTTTAGGTTTGTGAGTATGATGAGAAGATTGATACTAGACAGAAATTACTTTTTCCCTGCGGTTGCTACGTTACGTTTCTGTGTATATAATGAGAAGTTTGATAAGATAGAAAGAACCCCTCTCTGCGGTCGCGACGTTAGGTTTATGTGTATGAAGAGAAATTTGATAAGATGGTATCTCTATCCCCTCCCCCCATTGCGATCGCTATGTTATGTTTGCATTTATGATTAGATAAATATCTTCTCCCTGCGGTCGCTACGTTATATTTGTGTGAATTATGAGAAATTTGTTAAGACAGAAATAACCATTCCCTGCGTCGTTACGTTAGGTTGCTTACGTTCAATGTGTGTGTTTGAATAGAAGTTTGATAAGATAGAAATAACCCTTTCCTACGGTTGCTATGTTAGGTTTTTGTGTTTGATGACAAGTTTGATAAGATAGAACTAAACCCTTCCTGTGGTCGCTACATTAGCTTTGTATGTATAATGAGACGTTTGATAAGATAAAAATAACCACTCCCTGCGGTCGATACTTTAGGTTTGTATGTATGATGAGACGTTTGATAAGACAGAAACAACCTCCTCCCTGCGGTGCCTATGTAAGGTGTGTGTGTATGATGAGAATTTTGATAAGATAGATTAAACCTTTTCCTGTGTTCGCTACTTTAGGTTTGTATGTATGATGAGAAGTTTGATAAGACAGAAATAACCACATCCATGCGGTCCTTACGTAAGGTTTGTGTGAATGATGAGAATTTTGATAAGATAGAACAAACCTTTCCCTGTGGTCGCTACTTTAGGTGTGTATGTATGATGAGAAGTTTGATAAATTAGAAATAACCCTCCCTGCGGTCGCTACGTTACTCTTATGTGTATGGTGATCACTTTGATTAGATAGAAATACCCCCACCCCTTCTACGATCGTTAAGTTAGGTTTGTATTGATGATGAGAAGTTTGACAAGACAGAAATATCGCCTCTCTGTGGTCGCTACGTTAAGTTTGTATCTACGATGAGAAGTTTAATAAGAGAGAAACAACCCTTCCCTGTGATCGCTACTTTAATTTTTTGTGTATGATGAGAAGTTTAATAAGATAGAAACAACCCTCCCTGCGGTCGCTACTTAAAGGTTTATATGTATGATGAGACGTCTGATCAAACAGAAATATCCCCTCCCTGCGGTCGCTACTTTAGCTTTCTGTGTATTATGAGAAGTTTGATCAGATAGAAATAACCTCTCCCTGTGGTCGCTACGTTAGGTTTGTATGTATGATGAAACTTTTGATAAGACAGAAATAACCTTCTCCCTGCGGTCGGTACGTTAGGTGTGTATGTATGATGTGAAGTTTGAAAAGATAGATTTAACGCCTCCCTGCGGTAACTACGTTAGGTTTGTGTGTATGATGAGATGTTTGATAAGATGGAAATAACTCGTCCCTGCGGTAGCTACGTCAGGTTGGTGTGTATGATGACATATTTAATAAAACAGAAATAACCACTCCCTGGGGTCGCTTTATTAGGTTTTAATTGATGATGAGAAGTTTGATGAGATAGTAATAACTCCTCCCTGTTGTCGCTTCGTTAAATTTGTGTGTATGATGAGAAATTTGTTAAGATAGAAATAACTCCTCCCAGCAGTCGCTACGTTAGGTTTGTTTGTACGATTAGAAGTTTGATTAAACAGAAATATCCCCACACAACTGCAGTCGCTATACTAGTTTTGTACTGATAATGAGAGACAATACAGATATCCCTTCCATGCGGTCTCTACGTTAGGTTTGTTTGTATGATGGGAAGTTTGATAAGATAGAAATAACCCTCCATTTGGTAGCTACGTTAGGTGTGTGTATGATGAGACGTTTGATAAGATAGAAATAAACCATGCCTGCGGTCGATACGTTAGGTGTGTGTACATGATGAGAAGTTTGATCAGATAGAAATAACCCCTCCTTGCGGTCGCTATGTTAGGTTTGTATGTTCAGATGTTTGATGAGACAGAAATAAATGCTCCGTGCAGTCGATTTGTTAGGTTACAATTGATGATAAGTTTGATAAGATAGAAAAATCCCCTCAAAGCGGTCGCTACGTTAAGTGTGTGTGTATGATGAGAAGTTTGATAGGATAGAAATATCCTCTCCCTGTGGTAGCTACGTATGATTTGTGTGTATGATGAGTGGTAGCTACGTAAGATTTGTGTGTATGATGAAAAGATTGATAAGACAGAAATAACCCTCCATGTGGTCGCTATGTTAGGTTTGTGTGTATGTTGAGACGTTTGTTACTTAACAAAAATATACCCGTCCATGCGGTCGCTACTTTAGATTTGTTGGTATGATAAAATGTGTGATAAGATAGAAAAAAAAACCTTCCTGTGATCGAAATGTTCAGTTTGTGTGTATGATGAGAAGTTTGATAAGATAGAAATAACCTCCTCCGCGTGTCCCTGTTGTCGAAATGTTAGGATTGTGTGTATGATGAAAAGTTTATACGATAGAAATAATCTCGGTCCTGCGATCGCTACTTTTGTTTGTGTGTATGATGTGAAGTTTGATATGATAGAACTAACCACTGCCTGTGGTCGTTACGTTAGATCTGTGTGTATGATGAGAATGTTGTCTAGATAAAAATAACCCCTCCCTGTGATCGCTATGTCAGATTTGTGTGTCTGATGAGAAGTTTAATAAGATAAAAATACCCACTCCCTGTGGTCGCTATGTTAGGTTTAAAGTAAGTTATAATGTCAATGTCATAAATAAGTACGTTTCACATTGTCAATGATATCTTCCACTTATTAGTACATTTTAATAATGCTCAAATTATTTACTTATTGATAAACAGTTGCCAACGACAACGGAGGACAGCACGTGTTGCTGTGAAACCAGGACGCACGGCTACACAGTTATCGTTGCAGAGTAAGTAATAATGTCGAAACATATTTTCTACAATTTTTCTTGCATCCATAATCTCTCTTAACTGGAATATATATTTATTATTCATGTTCAGTTATATACATATACATGGATGTGACGCATCATGGTAAAGGTACCTCGAAACTATATTTACCACTAATTAATATGCATTATCATTATACAGGTCGTCACCAGTGGCCTGTATCTACATGGATGTGGCGGGCCATTGCACCAGTTCCTCGAAAATATATTCTACCTATAATTATTATGTATAATCATTATACATTTCGTCACCTTTGTCCTGTTTCATGGTACCAGTACCTCGAAAATATACTCTCCCACTAATTAATATATATAAGCATTATACATGTCGTCACCAGTGACCTGTATCTACATGGATGTGGCGGGCCATGGTACCAGTACCTCGAAATTATACTCTCTCACTAATAAATATGCATTATCATTATACATGTCGTCACCAATGACTCATATCTACATGAATGTGACGCATCATGGTACTAATACCTCGAAACTATACTCTCCTACTTATTAATAAGTATTATCATTATACATGTCATCACCAGTGACGAGTATATACATGGAGGTGGCGGGCTATGGTAGCAGTACCTCGAAACTATACTCTCCCACTAATCAATATGCAGTATCATTATACATGCCGTCACCAGTTGCCTGTATATACATGGATGTGGCGAGCCATTGTACCAGAACCTTGAATCTATACTCTACCACTAATCAATATGCATTATCATTATACATGTCGTCACCAGTATCTTGTTTCATGGTACCAGTAACTCGAAAATATACTCTCCCACTAATAAATATATATTAGCATTATACATGTCGTCACCAGTGACCTGTATCTACATGGATGTGGCGGGCCATGGTACCAGTACCTCGAAATTATACTCTCTCACTAATAAATATGCATTATCATTATACATGTCGTCACCAATGACTAATATCTACATGAATGTGACGCGTCATCGTACTAATACCTCAACACTATACTCTCCTACTTATTAATAAATATTATCATTATACATGTCATCACCAGTGACCTGTATATACATGGAGGTGGCGGGCTATGGTAGCAGTACCTCGAAACTATACTCTCCCACTAATTATTATATATTGTCCTTATACATGTCGTCACAAGTGACCTGCGACTCGTTATAGTGCCAGTACCTCGAAACTATATTCTCCAACTAATTAATATATATCAGAATTATACATGTCGTCACCAGTGACAAGTTTCTACCTGGATGTGGCGGACCTGGATGTGGCGGACCATGGTACCAGTACTTCGAAATTATAATCTATCACTAATTAATATGTAAATATCATTATACATGCCGTCACCAGTGGCCTGTATCTACATGGATGTGGCGAGCCATTGTACCAGAACCTTAAAACTATAATCTACCACTAATCAATATGCATTACCATTATACATGCCGTCACCAGTTTCATGTATCTACATGGATGTGGCGAGCCACTGTACCAGAACCTTGAAACTATACTCTACCACTAATCAATATGCATTATCATTATACATGGCGTCACCAGTATCTTGTTTCATTGTACCAGTACCTCGAAAATATACTCTCCCACTAATAAATATATATAAGCATTATACATGTCGTCATCAGTGACCTGTATCTACATTGATGTGGCGGGCCATGGTACCAGTACCTCGAAATTATACTCTCTCACTAATAAATATGCATTATCATTATACATGTCGTCACCAATGACTCATATCTACATGAATGTGACGCATCATGGTACTAATACCTCGAGACTATACTCTCCTACTTATTAATAAGTATTATCAATATACATGTCATCATCAGTGACCTGTATATACATGGAGGTGGCGGGCTATGGTAGCAGTACCTCGAAACAATTCTCTCCCACTAATTAATATGTATTGTCATTATACATGTTGTCACAAGTGACCTGTGACACGTTATAGTACCAGTACCTCATAACTATATTATCCCACTAATTAATACGTTTGATCATCAGATGTCGTCATCAGTGACTTGTATCTACATGGATGTGACGTGTCACAGGACCAGTATCTCAAAACTATACTCTCCTACTAATAAATGTGCATTATTATAATATATTTCGTCACCGGTGGCCTGTATCTACACGGATGTGGCGGGCCATTGTACCAGTATCTCAAATCTATACTCTCCCACTAATCGATATATATTTTCATTTATTTCGTTACCAGTGACCTGTATCTACATGGATGTGACGCTTGATGGTACACGTACCTTGAATCTATACTTTCCCACTAATTAACTAGGAGTATTATCATTAAAAATGTCGTCACCAGTGGCCTGTTTTAAGGTGCAGTGGTAGCAGTTTAATAATATTCTATTTAGCTGAAAAGCTAGCCCATATTATAAGCATCATCTGGTCATCGATAATGTTCAACAGAACCAGATTCGACTTTTCACTCGCGAGAAATAATAATATCTATATTGCAATTGATTGACATTTTCCTTGTTAAATATATTTGTTGTATTTTCAGAGTTTTCAAACCGGACTGTTTTAAGTCGTCAACGGGTATTTTCAGCAGTAGCACGATTAGTCCTTCAGCAAGTTCATCCGATAGAACAATGTTTTCAGTTATCTCGAGTTCTTCTAGAGTTCCAACTAGTCCTTCAACCAGCAAATCAACTTACAGTTCAACATCTGGTATAAAAACTGTCTCAACAAGTCTGTTTACTAGTTCTTCAGCAGCACCAACAATTTCTTATAGCCCTTCAGATGCTAGTACCTCGAATTATTATAGCTCTACAGATGTTAATACCTCAACAAGTACGTATAGCTCTACGGATGCTAGTACCTCGGAGTCATTGAGCTCTACAAGTGTTAGTACCACCAGAATTTACACACCAACAAGTTTTTATAGCTCTACAGATGCTAGTACTTTGGAGTCATCTAGCTCTACAGATTCTACTACCTCGGAGTTATCTAGCTCTACAGATGCTTCTACCGCAGAGTCATCTAGCTCTACAGATGCTGGTACCTCCAAGACTTTAACATCAACAAGCTCTTTAAGCTCTACAGATGCTAGCACCTCGGAGTCATCCAGCTCTACAGATGCTGGTACCGCCATGTCTTCTAGCTCTACATATATTAATACCCAAACAAAGCTTACAAGTACACCAGACCCTCCAACAAGCATAAGTACATCCAGCAAATCGACAATATCATCAACTAATTATCCAACAAGTACCGATGGTGACACAAACACATACAGCACGATGTCTTCTAGTTCACAGGTAACTCTGTTCTTTAAGTGTACTTTGTAAAATGATCACCATTGGCCATGGTTTTTTGTAGCACATATGCTATCTCAGGTATAGTTAATAATTATTGATCCGAGTGCAAACAATTTATAATTGAGTACATATACGTGTTTTATAATAAAGAGTGCTATTATGACCTGCTTGTCCATTACAATAAAAAAAAAACAGCGACAGTTTTACTTCTACGCTCCGTTGTCTTTAGTACTTTTTGTACTTCCTCTTTTTTTTATTGATCCAATTAAATTGCTTTTATATCACAATTTGTGTAATTATATTTCGTTAAACTAAAGATATGTCGAATTGTTCGATTGAATAAAGCTATGTTCTATTTCTAAACAAATATTGAAACTTTCATTATGAATGGAAACTGTTTAGTTTGCCAGGAATTTTGCGTCAGAACAATGACAAACTGACACTCGCCCCACCCTGCTGTTATGAAGTCAAGTCTTAATAAAATGGGATCCGCATTCGTCACTTGTGGACTTTACGTTTAGCAAGCGTTAATGGAGTCGAGTTGTTCAAATAATACAGGACCCATATTCGACCCATGCAGTCATTATATTTTGTGGAGTGAAGTATTAATAAGATTCCAACAGTAGTCCAATTCAGTCGCTACGTTAATTTAGTGCAAGTGGAATAAATATATAATGATGAAAAACCCGTACTTGCCCTTCTGTGTTCGTTATGTCAACCTGGAGTTATCTGGTGAAAACTCAATAAGGCAGATCTGGTACATTCGCTCTACGTTTAGATAATGTGGATAGAGCTAAGTTTTAACAGATATAACAGATAATCCACTTTTACGGTTGCTACGTTAAGTGAGGGTTAATGGAGTGAATATTTAATAACGTAGAATCCAAGCTCGACCCCTGTAATCGCTACTTATGTTTGTATTTATGGATTGAGGAGTTAATAATGAAGAACTTCCAATCATCCGCTTATCAGATACCTTAAGTTTTGTGTATGGAGTGAATGTTTAATACGACAGTACTATCAATCGACCACTGTGAACGCTATGCAGATTAGTGTGTATGAAGTGAAGTTTAAGAAAATAGAAATAACACCACCCTGCGATTGCAATGTTAAATTACTGTGTATGATTAGAAGTGTGATAAGAAAGAAATAACCCCTCCCTGCGATTGCAATGTTAAATTCGTGTGTATGATGAGAAATGTGAAAAGATAGCAATTACTCCTCCCTGCGATTGCAATGTTAAATTCGTGTGTATGAAAAGAAGTATGATACGATAGAAATAACCCTTCCCTGCGATTGCAATGTTAGATGAGTGTATACGAAGAGAAGTTTGAGTAGATAGAAATAACCCCTCCCTGCGATCGCTATTTCAAATGATTGTGTATAACGAGAAGTTTGATAAGATAGAAAAAAAAACCTCCCTGCGATTGCAATGTTGAATTAATGTGTATGAATAGAAGAGTGGTTAGATTGAAAAAAAAACCTCCCTGCAATTGCAATGTTAAATTAGTGTGTATGAAGAAAAGACTGATAAGATAGAAATAACCCATCACTGCGATCGCTATGTAAGATGAGTGTGTTTAAGAGAAGTTTGAGAATATAGAAATAACCCTTCCCTGCGATTGCAATGTCAGATTAATGTGTATGAAAAGAAGATTGATCAGATAGAAATAACCCCTCCCTGCAATTGCTATGTAAGACGATTGTGTACGCAGAGAAGTTTGATCAGATAGAAATAACCCCTCCCTGCGACTGCAATGTTAAATTAGTGTGTATGAAGAGAAGAGTGGTAAGATTGAACAAAAATCCTCCATACGATCGCTATGTAAGGCGAGTGTGTATGAAGAGAAGTGTGATAAGATAAAAATAACCCCTCCATAGTATCACGCGTATATATAAGGGAGGATTCTGAGCAAGAGTTACTAGACCAAATTAGTATTCCGTACTCATTGTTTTTCCGTGCGTATAAATATTATAATACGTACTTCGTTCGATACAGTTTTATTGCAGACATCAACAATAACGAAACATAATATTGGTGAAGCCATAACTTTTCTAATCTTGTTAATGAACCCCTTATCTAACGGTCTTAATCCGCACACTGTCAATGCAGTATTCATTAGTGTACTTACGAACAATGCCGGAGCAACCGAGTCATTACGAAACAAAGAACAAAAATGTAAACAAAAGTCAAAACATCGGTCCTCTCGTCTAAGCAATACACATTTCAATTGAAGTTATTTAAACAGTAAGGGGTCTACAGGAATTGTTTTAACAATACTACGAATACATTTAATTACAATTATTTTTGTTATTATAAAAAAGTGTGCATTTCGGCTATAAATGTGTTAGTATGATGAAAAGTTTGATCAGATAGAAATAACCCCTTCCTGCGGTCGTTACGTTAGGTTTATGTGTATAATAAGAAGTTTGATCAGAGAGAAATAACCCATTCCTGCTATCGCAACGTTAGGTTGATGTGTATAATGAAAATTTTGATCAGATAGAAATAACCCATTCCTGCTATCGCAACGCTAGGTTTATGTGTATAATGAGAGTTTGATCAGATAGAAATAACGCTTTCCTGCTATCGAAACGTTAGATTTATGTGTATAATGAGAAACTTGATAACATAGAAATAACCATTTCTTGCGGTCGTTACGTTATGTTTATATGTATAATGAGAAGTTTGATCAAATAGAATTAACCCATCCTTGCTATCGTTACGTTAGGTTTATGTGTATAATGAGAAGTTTGAGCAAATAGAATTAACCCATCCCTGCTATCGTTACGTAAGGTTTATGTGTATAATGAGAAGTTTGATCAGATAGAAATAACCCATCCCTGCTGTCGCTACGTTAGGTTTATGTGTATAATGAGAACTTTGATCAGATAGAAATAACCCATTCCTGCTATCGCAACGCTAGGTTTATGTGTATAATGAGAGTTTGATCAGATAGAAATAACGCTTTCCTGCTATCGAAACGTTAGATTTATGTGTATAATGAGAAACTTGATAACATAGAAATAACCATTTCTTGCGGTCGTTACGTAAAGTTTATGTGTATGATGAAAAGTTTGATCAGATAGAAATAACCAATTCCTGCTGTCGTTACGTTAGGTTTATGTGTATAATGAGAAGTTTGATAAAATAGAAATAACCCATCCCTGCTGTCGCTACGTTAGGTTTATGTGTATAATGAGAAGATTGAGCAGATAGAAAAAAAACCCTTACTGCTGTCGTTACGTTAGGTGTATGTGTATAATGAGAGTTTGATCAGATAGAAATAACCGCTTCCTGTTATCGCTACGTTAGGTTTATGTGTATAATGTAAAGTTTGATTAGATATAATTAACCCATCGCTGCTGTCGTTACGTAAGGTTTATGTGTATAATGAGAAGTTTGATCAAATAGAAATAACCCATCCTTGCTATCGTTACGTTAGGTTTATGTGTATATTGAGAAGTTTGATGAAATGGAATTAACCCATCCCTGCTATCGTTACGTAAGGTTTATGTGTATAATGAGAAGTTTGATAAGAAAGAAATAACCCATCCCTGCTGTCGATACGTTAGGTTTATGTGTATAATGAGAAGTTTGATCGAATAAAATAACCCATTCCTGCTGTCAATAATTAGGTTTATGTGTATAATGAGAAGTTTGATCAGATAAAAAATAACCCATCTCAACTGTCGTTACGTTAGGTTTCTGTGTATAATGAGAAGTTTGATCAAATAGAATTAACCCATCCCTGCTGTAGAAGAGTTAGGTTTATGTGTATAATGAGAAGTTTGATTGGATAGAAATAACCCATTCCTGCTGTCGATAAATAGGTTGATGTGTATAATGAGCTGTTTGATCAGATAGAAATAACCCATCTCAACTGTCGTTACGTGAGGTTTCTGTGTATAATGAGAAGTTTTATCAGATAGAATAAACCCATCCATGCTGTCTCTACGTTAGGTTTATGTGTATAATGAGAAGTTTGATCAAATAGAATGATCTTATCCCTACTGTCTTACGTTAGGTTTATGTGTATAATGAGGGTCTGATCAAATATAATTAACCCTTTACTGCTGTCGTTACGTTAGGTTTATCTGTATAATGAGAAGTTTGATCAAATATAATTGACCCTTCACTGCTGTCGTTACGTTAGGTTTATGTGTATAATGTGAAGTTTGATCAGATAAAAATTACCCCTTCCTGTTATCGCTACGTTAGGTTTATGTGTATAATGATCAGTTTGATCAGATAGAATTAACCCATCCCTGCTGTCGCTAAGTGAAGGTTTATGTGTATAATGACAAAGTTTGATAAGATAGAAATAAACCATTACTGCGGTCGTTACGTTAGGATTACGGTATAATGAGAAGTTTGATAAGATAGAAATATCCCATCCCTGCTGTCGCTACGATTTATGTGTATAATGAGAAGTTTGATAAGATAGAAATAACCCCCTCCACGTGTTCCTGTTGTCGATATGTTAGAATTGTGTGTATGATGTGAAGTTTGATATGATAGAACTAACCACTGCCTGTGGTCGTTATGTTAGATCTGTGTGTATGATGAGAATGTTGTCTAGATAAAAATAACCCCTCCCTGTGATCGCTATGTCAGATTTGTGTGTCTGATGAGAAGTTTAATAAGATAAAAATACCCACTCCCTGTGGTCGCTATGTTAGGTTTTAAGTAAGTTATAATGTCAATGTCATAAATAAGTATGTTTCACATTGTCAATAATATCTTCCACTTATTAGTACATTTTAATAATGCTCAAATTATTTACTTATTGATAAACAGTTGCCAACGACAACGGAGGACAGCACGTGTTGCTGTGAAACCAGGACGCACGGCTACACAGTTATCGTTGCAGAGTAAGTAATAATGTCGAAGTATATTTTCTACAATTTTCTAGCATCCATAATCTCTCTTAACTGGAATATATATTTATTATTCATGTTCAGTTATATACATAAACATGGATGTGACGCATCATGGTACAGGTACCTCGAAACTATATTTACCACTAATTAATATGCATTATCATTATACAGGTCGTCACCAGTGGCCTGTATCTACATGGATGTGGCGGGCCATTGCACCAGTTCCTCGAAAATATATTCTATCTATAATTATTATGTATAATCATTATACATTTCGTCACCTATGTCCTGTTTCATGGTACCAGTACCTCGAAAATATACTCTCCCACTAATTAATATATATATAAGCATTATACATGTCGTCACCAGTGACCTGTATCTACCTGGATGTGGCGGACCATGGTACCAGTACTTCGAAATTATAATCTATCACTAATTAATATGTAAATATCATTATACATGCCGTCACCAGTGGCCTGTATCTACATGGATGTGGCGAGCCATTGTACCAGAACCTTGAAACTATACTCTACCACTAATCAATATGCATTATCATTATACAAGTCGTCACCAGTATCTTGTTTCATGGTACCGGTACCTCGAAAATATACTCTCCCACTAATTAATATATATTAGCATTATACATGTCGTCACAAGTGACCTGTATCTACAAGGATGTGGCGGGCCATGGTACCAGTACCTCGAAATTATACTCTCTCACTAATAAATATGCATTATCATTATACATGTCGTCACCAATGACGCATATCTACATGAATGTGACGCGTCATGGTACTTAAACCTCGAAACTATACTCTCCTACTTATTAATAAGTATTATCATTATACATGTCATCACCAGTGACCTGTCTATACATGGAGGTGGCGGGCTATGGTAGCAGTACCTCGAAACAATACTCTCCCACTTATTAATATGTATTGTCATTATACATGTCGTCACAAGTGACATGTGACACCTTATAGTACCAGTACCTCGAAACTATATTCTCCCACTAATTAATACGTTTTATCATCAGATGTCGTCATCAGTGACCTGTATCTACATGGATGTGACGCGTCACGGGACCAGTATCTCAAAACTATACTCTCTTACTAATAAATGTACATTATTATAATATATTTCGTCACCGGTGGACTGTATATACACGGATTTGGCGGGCCATTGTACCAGTATCTCAAATCTATACTCTCCCACTAATCGATATATATTATCATATATTTCGTTACCAATGACCTGTATCTACATGGATGTGACGCTTGGTACACGTACCTTGAATATATACTATCCCACTATTTAACTAGGAGTATTATCATTAAAAATGTCACCAGTGGCGTGTTTTAAGGTGCAATGGTAGCAGTTTAACAATATTCTATTTAGCTGAAAAGCTAGCCCATATTATAAGCATCATCTGGTTATCGATAATGTTCAACAGAACCAGATTCGACTTTTCACTCGCGTGAAATAATAATATCTATATTGCAATTGATTGACATTTTCCTTGTTAAATATACTTGTTGTATTTTCAGAGTTTTCAAACCGGACTGTTTTAAGTCGTCAACGAGTATTTTCAGCAGTAGCACGATTAGTCCTTCAGCAAGTTCTTATAGCTCTACAGATGCTAGTACTTTGGAGTCATCTAGCTCTACAGATTCTACTACCTCGGAGTTATCTAGCTCTACAGATGCTTCTACCGCAGAGTCATCTAGCTCTACAGATGCTGGTACCTCCAAGACATTTACATCAACAAGCTCTTTAAGCTTTACAGATGCTGGTACCGCCATGTCTTCTAGCTCTACATATATCAATACCCAAACAAAACTTACAAGTACACCAGACCCTCCAACAAGCATAAGTACATCCAGCAAATCGACAATATCATCAACTAATTATCCAACAAGTACTGATGTTGACACAAACACATACAGCACGATGTCTTCTAGCTCACAGGTAACTCTGTTCTTTAAGTGTACTTTGTAAAATGATCACCATTGGCCATGATTTTTTGTAGCACATATGCTATCTCAGGTATAGTTAATAATTATCGATCCGAGTGCAAACAATTTATAATTGAGTACATATACGTGTTTTATTATAAAGAGCGCTATTATGACCTGCTTGTCCATTACAAAAAAAACAACAAAAAAAACAGCGTCAGTTTTACATCTTCTACTCTCCGTTGTCTTTAGTACTTTTTGTACTTTCTCTTTTTTTTATTGATCCAATTAAATTGCTTTCATATTCACAATTGGTGTAATTCTATTTCGTTAAACTAAAGATATGTCGAATTGTTCGATTGAATAAAGCTATGTTTTATTTCTAAACAAATATTGAAACTTTCATTATGAATGGAAACTGTTTAGTTTGCCAGGAATTTTGCGTCAGAACAATGACAAACTGACACTCGCCCCACCCTGCTGTTATGAAGTCAAGTCTTAATAAAATGGGATCCGCATTCGCCACTTGTGGACTTTACGTTTAGCAAGCGTTAATGGAGTCGAGTTGTTCAAATAATACAGGACCCACATTCGGCCCATGCAGTCATTATATTTTGTTGAGTGAAGTATTAATCAGATCCCAACACTAGTCCAGTTCAGTCGCTACGTTAATTTAGTGCAAGTGGAATAAATATATAATGATGAAAAACCCGTACTTGCCCTCCTGTGTTCGTTATGTTAAACTGGAGTTATCTGGTGAAGACTCAATAAGGCAGATCTGGTACATTCGCTCTACGTTTAGATAATGTGGATAGAGCTAAGTTTTAACAGATATAACAGATAATCCACTTTTACGGTTGCTACGTTAAGTGAGGGTTAATGAAGTGAAGATTTAGTAACGTAGAATCCAAGCTCGACCCCTGTTGTCGCTACTTATGTTTGTATTTATGGATTGAGGAGTTAATAATGAAGAACTTCCAATCATCCGCTTATCAGATACCTTAAGTTTTGTGTATGGAGTGAATGTTTAATACGACAGTACCATCAATCGACCACTGCGAACGCTATGTCAGATAAGAGTGTATGAAGTGAAGTTGAAGAAGATAGAAATAACACCACCCTGCGATTGCAATGTTAAATTACTGTGTATGATGAGAAGTGTGATAAGAAAGAAATAACCCCTCCCTGCGATTGCAATGTTAAATTCGTGTGTATGATGAGAAATGTGAAAAGATAGCAATTGCTCCTCCCTGCGATTGCAATGTTAAATTCGTGTGTATGAAAAGAAGTGTGATACGATAGAAATAACCCTTCCCTGCGATTGCAATGTTAGATGAGTGTATACAAAGAGAAGATAGAAATAACCCCTCCCTGCGATAGCTATTTCAAATGGTTGTGTATAACAAGAAGTTTGATAAGATAGAAAAAAACCTCCCTGCGATTGCAATGTTGAATTAGTGTGTATGAAGGGAAGAGTGGTAAGATTTTTAAAAAAAAACAACCTCCCTGCGATTGCAATGTTAAATTAGTGTGTATGAAGAAAAGACTGATAAGATAGAAATAACCCCTCACTGCGATCGCTATGTAAGATGAGTGTGTTTAAGAATATAGAAATAACCCCTCTCTGCGATTGCAATGTCAGATTAGTGTGTATGAAGAGAAGATTGATCAGATAGAAATAACCACTCCCTGCAATTGCTATGTAAGACGATTGTGTACGCAGAGAAGTTTGATAAGATAGAAATAACCCTTCACTGCGACTGCAATGTTAAATTAGTGTGTATGAAAAGAAGTGTGGTACGATAGAAATAACCCTTCCCTGCGATTGCAATGTTAGATGAGTGTATACGAAGTGAAGTTTGAGAAGATAGAAATAACCCCTCCCTGCGATCGCTATTTCAAATGATTGTGTATAACGAGAAGTTTGATAAGATAGAAAAAAAACCTTCCTGCGATTGCAATGTTGAATTAGTGTGTATGAAGGGAAGAGTGTTAAGATTTAAAAAAAAAAACTTCCCTGCGATTGCAATGTTAAATTAGTGTGTATGAAGAAAAAGACTGATAAGATAGAAATAACCCCTCACTGCGATCGCTATGTAAGATGAGTGTGTTTAAGAGAAGTTTGAGAATATAGAAATAACCCCTCCCTGCGATTGCAATGTCATATTAGTGTGTATGAAGAGAAGATTGATCAGATGGAAATAACCCCTCCCTGCAATTGCTATGTAAGACGATTGTGTACGCAGAGAAGTTTGATAAGATAGAAATAACCCTTCACTGCGACTACAATGTTAAATTAGTGTGTATGAAAAGAAGTGTGGTGCGATAGAAATAACCCTTCCCTGCGATTGCAATGTTAGATGAGTGTATACGAAGAGAAGTTTGAGAATATAGAAATAACCCCTCCCTGCGATTGCAATGTCATATTAGTGTGTATGAAGAGAAGATTGATCAGATGGAAATAACCCCTCCCTGCAATTGCTATGTAAGACGATTGTGTACGCAGAGAAGTTTGATAAGATAGAAATAACCCTTCACTGCGACTACAATGTTAAATTAGTGTGTATGAAAAGAAGTGTGGTGCGATAGAAATAACCCTTCCCTGCGATTGCAATGTTAGATGAGTGTATACGAAGAGAAGTTTGAGTAGATAGAAATAACCCCTCCCTGCGATCGCTATTTCAAATGATTGTGTATAATGAGAAGTTTGATAAAATAGAAAAAAAACCCTCTCTGCGATTGCAATCTTGAATTAGTGTGTATGAAGAGAAGAGTGGTAAGATTGAACAAAACTCCTCCATACGATCGCTATGTAAGGCGAGTGTGTATGAAGAGAAGTGTGATAAGATAGAAATAACCCCTCCTTAGTATCACGCGTATATATAAGGGAGGATTCTGAGCAAGAGTTACTAGACCAAATTAGTATTCCGTACTCATTGTTTTTCCGTGCGTATAAATATTATAATACGTACTTCGTTCGATACAGTTTTATTGCAGACATCAACATATGTTTTTAGAAAGAAAACACAATAACGAAGCATAATGTGAAGCCATAACTTTTCTAATCTTGTTAATGAACCCCTTATCTAACGGTCTTAATCTGCACACTGTCAATGCAGTATTCATTAGTGTACTTACGAACAATGCCGGAGCAACCGAGTCATTACGAAACAAAGAACAAAAATGTAAACAAAAGTCAAAACATCGGTCCTCTCGTCTAAGCAAAACACATTTCAATTGAAGTTCTTTATTTTCTCGCTTTTTTAAAAAACAGTAAGGGGACTACAGGAATGGTTTTAACCATACTATGAATATATTTAATTACAATCATTTTTGTTATTATTAAAAAGTGTGCATTTCAGCTATAAATGTGTGTGTATGTTGAAAAGTTTGATCAGATAGAAATAACCCCTTCCTGCGGTCGTTACGTTAGGTTTATGTGTATAATGATAAGTTTGATCAGATAGAAACAACCAATTCCTGCTATTGCAACGTTAGGTTTATGTGTATAATGAAAAGTTTGATCAGATAGAAATAACCCATTCCTGCTATCGCAACGTTAGGTTTATGTGTATAATGAGAAGTTTGATAAGATAGAAATACCGCATTCCTGCTATCGCAACGCTAGGTTTATATGTATAATGAGAAGTTTGATCAGATAGAAATAACCCTTTCCTGCTATCGAAATGTTAGATTTATGTGTATAATGAGAAACTTGATACCATAGAAACTACCATTTCTTGCGGTCGTTACGTTAAGTTTATGTGTATGATGAAAAGTTTGATAAGATAGAAATAACCAGTCCCTGCTGTCATTACGTTAAGTTTATGTGTATAATGAGAAGTTTGATAAGATAGAAATAACCCATCCCTGCTATCGCTAAGTTAGATTTATGTGTATAATGATAAGTTTGAGCAGATAGAATAAAACATTACTGCTGCCGTTACGTTAGGTTTATATGTATAATGTAAATTTGATAAGATAGAAATAAGCCATCGCTGCTGTCGTTACGTAAGGTTTAGGTGTATAATGAGAAGTTTTATAAAATAGAATTAACCCATCCCTGCTGTCGTTATGTTAAGTTTGATCAGATAAAAATTACCCCTTCCTGTTATCGCTACGTTAGGTTTATGTGTATAATGAGAAGTTTGATCAGATAGAATTAACCCATCTATGCTGTCGCTACGTTAGGTTTATGTGTATATTGAGAAGTTTGATAAGATAGAAATAAACCATTACTGCTGTCGTTACGTTAGGTTTATGTGTATAATGTGAAGTTTGATCAGATAGAAATAACCCCTTCCTGCTATCGCTACGTTAGGTTTATGTGTATAATGTAAATTTGATAAGATAGAAATAAGCCATCGCTGCTGTCGTTACGTAAGGTTTAGGTGTATAATGAGAAGTTTTATAAAATAGAATTAACCCATCCCTGCTGTCGTTATGTCAGGTTTAGGTCTATAATGAGAAGTTTGATCAAATAGAATTAACTCATCCCTGCTGTCGTTACGTTAGGTTTATGTGTATAATGAGAAGTTTGATCAGATAGAATTAACTAATCCCTGCTATCGTTACGTTAGGTTTATGTGTATAATGAGAAGTTTTATAAAATAGAATTAACCCATCCTTGCTGTCGTTATGTCAGGTTTAGGTCTATAATGAGAAGTTTGATCAAATAGAATTAACTCATCCCTGCTGTCGTTACGTTAGGTTTATGTGTATAATGAGAAGTTTGATCAGATAGAATTAACCCATCCCTGCTATCGTTACGTTAGGTTTATGTGTATAATGAGAAGTTTGATCAGATAGAAATAACCCATCCCTGCTGTCGCTACGTTAGGTTTATGTGTTTAATAAGAAGTTTCATCAAATAAAATTAACCCATCCCTGCTGTCGTTACGTTAGGTTTATGTGTATAATGAGAAGTTTGATAAGAAAGAAATAACCCATCCCTGCTGTCGATACGTTAGGTTTATGTGTATAATGAGAAGTTTGATCAGATAGAAATAACCCCGTATTGCTGTCGATAAGTTAGGTTTATATGTATAATGAGAAGTTTGATCAGATAGAAATAACCCATCCCTGCTGTCATTTGTTAGGTTTATGTGTATAATGAGAAGTTTGATCAGATAAAAATAACCCATCCCTGGTGTCGTTACGTTAGATGTATGTGTATAATGAGAAGTTTGATCAAATAGAATTAACCCATCCTTGCTGTCGTTACGTTAGGTTTATGTGTATAATGAGAAGTTTGATAAGAAAGAAATAACCCATCCCTGCTGTCGCTACGTTAGGTTTATGTGTATAATGAGAAGTTTGATAAGAAAGAAATAACCCTTCCCTGTTGTCGCTACGTTAGGTTTATGTGTATAATGAGAAGTTTGATAAGAAAGAAAATAACCCATCCCTGCTGTCTCTACGTTAGGTTTATGTGTATAATGAGAAGTTTGATAAGATAGAAATAACACTTTAATGATGTCGTTACGTTAAGTTTATGTGTATAATGAGAAGTTTGATAAGATAGAAATAACCAGTCCCTGTTGTCGTTACGTTAAGTTTATGTGTATAATGAGAAGTTTGATAAGATAGAATTAATTCATCCCTGCTGTCGGTACGTTAGGTTTATGTGTATAATGAAAAGTTTGATAAGATAGAAATAACCCATCCCTGCTGTCGGTACGTTAGATGTGTATAATGAGAAGTTTGATGAGAAAGAAATAACCCTTTACTGCTGTCGTTACGTTAGGTTTATGTGTATAATGAGAAGTTTGATGAGATAGAAATAACCCTTTACTGCTGTCGTTACGTTAGGTTTATGTGTATAATGAGAAGTTTGATCAGATAGAAATAACCTCTTCCTGCCATCGCTACGTTAGGTTTATGTGTATAATGTAAATTTGATAAGATAGAAATAAGCCCTCTGTGCTGTTGCTACGTTAGGTTTGTGTGTAAGATAAGACGTTTGATAAGATAGAAATAACCCCTTCCTGCTGTCACTAAGGTAGTTTTATGTGTATAATGAGAAGTTTGATGAGATAGAAATAACCCTTTACTGCTGTCGTTACGTTAGGTTTATGTGTATAATGAGAAGTTTGATCAGACAGAAATAACCTCTTCCTGCCATCGCTACGTTAGGTTTATGTGTAAAATGTAAATTTGATAAGATAGAAATAAGCCCTCTGTGCTGTTGCTACGTTAGGTTTGTGTGTAAGATAAGACGTTTGATAAGATAGAAATAACCCCTTCCTGCTGTCACTAAGGTAGTTTTATGTGTATAATGAGAAATTTGATTAGATAGAAATAAAAGGTCCCTGCGGTCGCAACGTCAGGTTGGTGTGTATGATAAGATGTTTGATAAGACATAAATAACCCACTCCCTGTAGTCGCTACGTTATGTGTGTTTGTATGATGAAACGTTTGATAAGATTAAAAAACCTCTCTGGGACCGCTACGTAAAGTTTGTGTATTTGATGCGACGTTTGATAAGATAAAAGTACCCCCCCCCCCCCCCCCCCACTGAGGCCGCTACCGCTACATTTAGTTTGTGTGTCTGATGTGAAGTTTGAGAAGATAGAAATAACCTCTCACTTCTGTCGCTACGTTAGGTTTATGCGTATAATCAGAAGTTTGATCAGATAGAAATAACCCCATCCCTGCGGTCGCTACTTTAGGTTGTGTGTATGGTGAGAAGTTTAATAAGATAGAAATAATCCCTCCCTGTGGTTGTTACGTAAGGTTTGTGTGTATAATATGAAGTTTTGATAAGATAAAAATAACCCACTCCCTGCGGTCGCTACATTAGTTTTGTGTGTATGATGAGACATTTGATAAGATAGAAATAACCCCTCCATGCGGTCGCTATGTTAGGTTTATAGGTATAATGAGACGTTTGATAAGATAGTAATAACCAATACCTGCGGTCGCTACATTTAGTTTGTGTGTATGATGAGAAGCTTGATAGATAGAAATAACCCGTTCCTGCGATTGCAATGTTAGATTAGTGTGTATGAAGAGAAGATTGGGAAGATAGAAATAACCACTCCCTGCGATCGCTATGTAAGACGAGAGTGTATGAAAGAAGTTTGAAAAGATAAAAATAACCCCTCCTTGTGATCGCAATGTTAGTTTAGTGTGTATGAAGAGAAGACTGAGAATATATAAATAATCCCTCCTTGTGATCGCAATGATAGTTTAGTGTGTATGAAGAGAGACTGAAAAAAAAGATATAACCCCTCCTTGTGATCGCAATGTTAGATTAGTGTCGATGAAGAGATGACTGAGAATATAGAAATAACCCCTCCTTGTGATCGCAATGTTAGTTAAGTGTGTATGAAGAGAAGACTGAGAATATAGCAATAACCCCTCCTTGTAATCGCAATGTTAAATTAGTGTTGATGAAGAGAAAACTGAGAATATAGAAATAACACCTCCTTGTGATCGCAATGTTAGATTAGTGTTGATGTAGAGAAGACTGAGAATATAGAAATTACCCCTCCTTGTGATCGCAATGTTAGTTTAGTGTTGAGCATATAGAAATAACCCCTCCTTGTGATCGCAATGTTAGATTAGTGTGTATGAAGAGAAGACTGAGAATATAGAAATAACCCCTCCTTGTGATCGCAATGTTAGTTTAGTGTTGAGCATATAGAAATAACCCCTCCTTGTGATCGCAATGTTAGTTTAGTGAGTATGAAGAGAAGATTGAGAATATAGAAATAACCCCTCCTTGTGATCGCAATGTTAGTTTAGTGTTGAGCATAAAGAAATAACCCCTCCTTATGATCGCAGTGTTAGATTAGTGTGTATGAAGAGAAGACTGACAATATAGAAATAACCCCTCCTTGTGTTCGCAATGTTAGTTTAGTGTTGAGCATATAGAAATAACGCCTCCTTCTGATCGCAATGTTAGATAAGTGTTGATGAAGAGAAGACTGAGAATATAGAAATAACCCCTTCTTGTGATCTCAATGTTAGTTTAGTGAGTATGAAGAGAAGACTGAGAATATAGAAATAACCCATCCTTGTGATCGCAATGTTAGTTTAGTGTTGAGCATATAGAAATAACCCCTCCTTTTGATCGCAATGTTAGATAAGTGTTGATGAAGAGAAGACTGAGAATATAAAAATAACCCCTCCTTGTGATCTCAATGTTAGTTTAGTGAGTATGAAGAGAAGACTGAGAATATAGAAATAACCCCTCTTTGTGATCGCAATGTTAGATTAGTGTGTATGAAGAGAAGAATGAGAATATAGAAATAACCCCTCCTTGTGATCGCAATGTTAGTTTAGTGTTGAGCATATAGAAATAACCCCTCCTTTTGATCGCAATGTTAGATAAGTGTTGATGAAGAGAAGACTGAGAATATAGAAATAACCCTTCATTGTGATCTCAATGTTAGTTTAGTGAGCATAAAGAGAAGACTGAGAATATAGAAATAAACCCTCCTTGTGATCGCAATGTTAGATAAGTGTTGATGAAGAGAAGACTGAGAATATAGAAATAACCCCTCCTTGTGATCGCAATGTTAGTTTAGTGAGTATGAAGAGAAGACTGAGAACATAGAAATTACCCCTCCTTGTAATCACAATGTTAGATAAGTGTTGATGAATATAAGACTGAGAATATAGAAATAAACCCCTCCTTGTGATCGCAATGTTAGTTTAGTGTGTATGAAGAGAAATCCAAGAATATAGAAATAACCCCTCTTTGTGATCGCAATGTTAGATTAGTGTGTATGAAGAGAAGACTTAAAATATAGAAATAATCCCTCCTTGTGATCACAAAGTCAGATAAGTGTTGATGAAGAGAAGACTGAGAAAATAGAAATAACCCCTCCTTGTGATCGCAATGTTAGTTCAGTGTGTATGAAGAGAAATCCGAGAATATAGAAATAACCCCTACTTGTGATCGCAATGTTAGATTAGTGTGTATGAAGAGAAGACTTAAAATATAGAAATAATCCCTCCTTGTGATCGCAAAGTCAGATAAGTGTTGATGAAGAGAAGACTGAGAAAATAGAAATAACCCCTCATTGTGATCGCAATGTTAGTTTAGTGAGTATCAAGAGAAGACTGAGAATACAGAAATAACCCCTCCTTGTGATCGCAATGTTAGTTTAGTGAGTATGTAGAGAAGACTGAGAATATAGAAATAACCCCTCCTTGTGATCGCAATGTTAGTTTAGTGTTGATGAAGAGAAGACTGGGAATATAGAAATAATCCATCCTTGTGATCGCAATGTCAGATTAGTGTTGATGAAGAGAAGACTGAGAATATAGAAATAACCCCTCCTCGTGATCGCAATGTTAGTTTAGTGTGTATGAAGAGAAGATAGAGAATATAGAAATAACCCCTCCTTGTAATCGCAGTGTTGGATTAGTGAGTATGTAGAGAAGACTGAGAATATAGAAATAACCCCTCCTTGTGATCGCAATGTTAGTTTAGTGTTGATGAAGAGAAGACTGGGAATATAGAAATAATCCATCCTTGTGATCGCAATGACAGATTAGTGTTGATGAAGAGAAGACTGAGAATATAGAAATAACCCCTCCTTGTGATCGCAATGTTAGATTAGTGTGTATGAAGAGAAGACTGAGAATATGGAAATAACCCCTCTTTGTGATCGCAATGTTAGTTTAGTGATTATGAAGAGAAGACTGAGAATATAGAAATAACCCCTCCTTGTGATCGCAATGTTAGATTAGTTTTGATGAAGAGAAGACCGAAAATATAGAAATAACCCCTCCTTGTGATCGCAATGTTAGATTAGTTTTGATGAAGAGAAGACTGAAAATATAGACATAAACCCTCCCTGTGATCGCTTTTTATATTAGTGTATATGACGAGACATTTGATAAAATAGAAAAAAACACTCCTTGTTGCCTCTATATAGTTTGTGTGTATGATGAAACATTTGAATAGATAGAAATAACCCCTCCAAGCGGTCGCTACATTTGGATTATATATATGATGAGACATTTGATAATACAGAAATAACCTCTCCTTGCGGTCGCTGCGTTAGGTTTCTGTGTATGATGAGACATTTAATAAGACAGAAAAAACAGCTCCATGCGGTCGCTATGTTATGTTTGTGCGTATGATAAGACGTTTAATATGATAGAAATAACCCACTCCCTGCTGTCGCAACGTTTGGTTTATGTATATGATAAGACGTTTGATAAAATAGAAATAACCCTTCACTGCGGTCACTACTTAAGGTTTGTGTGTATAATGAGAATTTTGATCAGATAGAAATAACCCCTCCGTGCGATTGCAAAGTTAAAAAAGGGTGTATGATGTGAAGTCTGATAAGATTGAAATAACCCTCCCTGCTGTATGTTTGTGTGTATAATGAGAAGTTTGATAAGATAGAAATAACCTACTCCTTCCGGTCGATACGTTAGCTTTGTGTGTATGATTAGACGTTTGATAAGATAGAAATAACCCGTCCTTGCAATCACTTCGTTAGTTTGTGTGTATAATGTGAATTTTGATAAGATTGAATAACCCCTCCCTGCGGTGTCTACGTTAAGTTAGTGTGTATGTTGAAACGTTTGATAATATATAAATAACTTCTCCCTGCTGTCTCTACGTTTAGTTTGTGTATGATGAGACGTTTGATAAGGTAGAAATAACACCTCCTTGCTGGTGCTACGTTAAGGTTGTGTGTGGGATGAGATGTTTGATGAGACAGAAAAAATACTCTACCTGTGGTCGCTACGTTAGGTTTGTGTATATGATGAGAAGTTTGATAAGATTAGAAATAACCCACTCCCTGCTGTCGCTACGTTTGTTTTGTGTATATAATGAAACGTTTGATAAAATAGAAATAAACCTTCCCTACGGTCACTACTTTAGGTTTGCGTGTATAATGAGAAGTTTGATCAGACAGAAATAACCCCTCACTGCGATTGCAATATTAAATAACGTGTATGATCAGATATCTGATAATATATGAATAACCCCTCCTTGCTGTCTGTTTGTGTGTATAGTGAGAAGTTTAATAAGATTGTATGGTGAAACATTTGATAAGATATAAATAACCTCTCCCTGCGGTCTATACGTTACCTTTATGTGTATGATGAGACGTTTGATAAGAGAGAAATAACCCGTTCTTGCTGTCGCTACGTTAGTTTTTGTGTATAATGAGAAGTTTGATCAGATAGAAATAACCCACTTCATGCGGTCGCTACGTTAGGTTTGTGTGTATGATGAAACGTTTGACAAAAATAATACCTCCTTGCTGTCGCTATGTTAGGCTGTGTGTAGGATGTTAGGTTTGTATTGCTAGTGAGTTGTTTAATAAGACAGAAATAACCGCTTCCTGCGATCGCTTTGTTAGTTTTTAATTGATGATGAGAAGTGTGATAAGATAGAAATAACCCACTTCCTTCGGTTGCTACGTTAGGTTTGTGTGAATGATGAGACGTTTGATAAGACAAATAGCTTTCACTGTTGTCGCTTCCTCCACCCAGCTGTCGAACTCTTGAATGTGAAGAGAGGTTTGACGAGATAGAAATAACCTCTTCCTACCGTCGCTACGTTAGGTTTGAGTGTATGTTGAAAAAAAATGATAATATAGAAAGAACCCCTCCCTGAGGTTGCTACCTAAGGTTTGTGTGTATGAAGAAAGTTTAGATAAGATAGAAATAACCCTCACTGTGGTTGCTACTTAAGGTTTGTGTGTATGAAGAAACATTTGATAAGATAAAAACAACCCATTCCTGCGGTCGCTAAATTAGTTTATGTGTATGATGAGACGTTTGATAATATAGAAATAACTCGTCCCTGCGGTTGCTAAAGTTAGGTTTGTATGTATCATGAGACGTGTGTTACTTGACAGAAAAACCCCTTCACTGCGGTCGCTACTTTAGGTTTGTGGGTATGATGAGAAGTGTTTTAAGATAGGAATAACCCCTTCCTGTGATCGAAATGTTAAGTCTTTGTGTATGATGAAAAGTTTGATAAAATAGAAAAAAAACCTCCCTGTGTCCCTATTGTCGAAATGTTAGGATTGTGTGTATTATGATAAAGATAATAAGATAGAAATAATCTCGTTCCTGCGGTCGCTACTTTAGGTTTGTGTGTATGATGGGAAGTTTGATATACTAGAACTAACCACTGCCTTTTATCTCTACGTTATATCTGTGTGTATGATAAGAAATTTGTTTAGATAGAAATAACCCCTCCTTGTTGTCGCTATGTTAGATTTATATGTATGATGAGAAGTTTAATAAGATAAAATACCCACTCTCTGTGGTTGCTATGTTAGGTTTAAAGTAAATTATAATGTCAATGTCATAAATAAGTATGTTTCACATTGTCAATGATATCTTCAACTAATTAGTACATTTTTATAATGCTCAAATTATTTACTTATTGATAAACAGTTGCCAACGACAACGGAGGACAGCACGTGTTGCTGTGAAACCAGGACGCATGGCTACACAGTTATCGCTGCTGAGTAAGTGATAATATCGAAGTATATTTTCTACTCGTTTCTAACGTCCATAATTTCTCTTAACTGGAATATATCTTTATCGTTAATGTTCAGTTCTATACATGTTAATGGATGTGACGCATCATGGTACTAATACCTCGAAACTATACTTTCCCACTTATTAATTAGTATTATCATTATACATGACGTCACCAGTGGCTTGTATACACGTGGATGTGACGCGTCATGGTACCAGTACCTCGAAACTATACTCTCCCACTCATTCACTCGTATTATCTTTATACATGTCGTCACCAGTGGCCTGTATATACATAGATGTGACGTGTCATGGTACCAGTACCTTGAAAATATACACTCCCACTAATTCACTCGTATTATCATTAAACATGTCGTCACCAGTGGTCTGTATCTACATGGATGTTACGCGTCATGGTACTAGTATATCGAAACTATATTCTCCCACTAATTGATATGTATTATCATTATACATGTCATCACCTGTGGTCTGTATCTACATGGATGTGACGCGTCACGGTACTATTACCTCGAAACTATACTCTCCCACTAAAAGATGTATTTATTCTACGTAGTGTTTTTTCTAGATCAGGAAAAGGGGCAGGGAACAAAGTTTGTGCGCGATTGGCATATTCATTGTCAAACTTTTTCTTTGGTGGTCTCTTTTAATATAGGGTTATCTCCCATTTACATTATGCATGTGTAAATCACAAGTATTAGAGTTTGAATAAGATAAGTAGAAGTGAGAGAAATTCGTGGAGAAGTGAATATTTCTCTATCAGTATGACCAAGTTATTATGTTATGTTTAGTTTTTGTTCTTTATTGAATAACTATCATTTTTGTTCTATCCAGACTCAGTGGCAGTGTGGGAGCAGGAGTTAGTTTAAAACATTATTTTAAACATCATCCTTTTCTTTTTTAATGGTTGCTAACTCTCATAACATTCTATATGACAATGCCAAATCTCAAAAGCTATTCAATCCATCCAAAAGAACAATATGCTAAATAAATGCAATCTATGATAGCCCTCATATACCTAGAAAATTGTAACTAGTCAACTATATTTCAAATATTTTAAAAAGCCCACATAATTTATGTTAACTGTTGTTTTCAATACTGTATGTAAATCATGATATGACTGTCAAAAGAAAGATATACGCTGATATACACTACCAGTAAGCAGTAAGTTTATTAAATTACTATAGTACCCCACCAACATTTTATTTACCTTTAACTCGATTTTAATATCAACGTTCACTTTGTCACAGAAGAAAATTTACATACGTGCAGTTCCAATTAATGCAAATCTATAAAATATTCATAAAATTACCGGAACCTAAAGCTGACATTATGCAAATCGCAGTCTATCGCGAATTCTCTTCAGAAACATAATCAGATTTTAGAAATTGCCACCAATTTGGCAAGGGAGATAAAAATTTTATTGCTGAAGAGCCAATTAAGCTATTTCCCTTTTAAATTTTGAGGGATACCCGCGAATTACGTCATCACCTATTTTTTAGATCAAATCTCGACTGATTTTGACTGGAGAGAAAACACGGTTTTGATGCCGATTAATCTGATAAATGATGTGATAGTTGATTGTTTATAGGGACAGGGATCAAACTGGCAAGCCAATACAGTGTGACCTTAAGCGACTTATTTAAACGGTATACTGAAAATTAGGACAAGTCTACATAGTTTTTCCAGACTGCCTGAGCGAAGTCTAAAAGTTGAATATAACGACATTTTCGCTAGCTTGGACCCTGAATTCCTCTGTAATTTACCTTTCAAAGTCACATAGTAAGCACAAACGCTTATTATCAGTAAACAGATCTGTAAAAACTCAATGAATAAATCATTAAGTTTCCGAAATATGCGCATCGGAAAAAAAACGGAATGATATTTGACCCTTAAAATAACTTCAAAAGTCACTGGAGTGTGACGTCATTTGCTGTATCCACACGCGACAAGGACCTGATTAGCTGATTGTTACATATTTCGCAAGAGAATGACTGGTGAATACCTGTGTATTCGGGTGAAGCGTGTCATATCAGTAAACTATCGGCAAATGCTTAACACATGTATGTGATTGACAGTTGATTTGTTTATGCAAGACTTGTAATTGGGGCAGCAGGGCACATTTAAACAAAGAAGATCGGCGTATTTAGGACAAAAGGACGGAGCCTAAAAGGGGCAGGGCGCTGCGCCCTTTCATTCCGCTCTAGAAAAAACCTTAGTACCAATAATTTACACGTATAATCATTATACATGTCACCAGTGGCCTGTATCTACATCGATGTCGTGGGACATGGTACCAGTACTTCGAATCTCTACACTCCCACTAACTAATATGTATTATCATTATACATGTCGTCACCAGTATCTTGTATTTACATGGATGTGACGTGTCATGGTACCAGTACCTCGAAACTATACTCTTCCACTAATTAACGAGTATTATTATTATACATGTCGTCACCAGTGGCCTGGCTCTACATGGATGTTAACCATCATGGTACCAGTACCTCGAAACTATACTTTCCCGCCTATTATCGTGTATTTTCATTAAACATGTCGTCACTCATGGCCTTTATCTACATGGGTGTGACTCGTTATGGTACTAATAACTCGAAACTATACTCTCCCACTTATTAATATTTATTATCATTATAAATGCCGTCACCAATGACATGTATCTACAGGTATGTGACGCTTCATGGTACCACGAAACTATACTCTCCCACTTATAAATATGTACATCATTATACAATGCGTCACCCGTGGCCTGTATCTACAGGGATATGACGCGTTATGGTGCCAGTACCTCGAAACTATTCTCCCCCACTAATTGATATATCATTATACATGTCTTCACCCGTGGCCTGTATTTACAGGGATATGACGCGTCATGGTACCAGTATCTCGAATCTATGCTCTCCAACTAATTGATATATATATTTATATATATGTATATATATTATTATTATACATGTCGTTACCCGTAGCCTGTATTAAGACGCATTGGTAGCAGTAGAACTATTATCTATTTAGCTGAAAACAGGAAAACTATCCATTATAGCAAAATTATATTCTAGTTTTCGATAATGTTCAGTTGAGATTTAATTCTAGTTTTTTATTCTGCTCATGTATAAATTGGTTCTTCAAGTTCTTTTGTTTAAACAAGTAGTTCGCCTAAGCAATGATGGTAAAGTGAAGGACACAAACGTCTCTATCAAAATTCGAACATAAAGGAGTTACATAATCTCTTACATAGCCCCGAGCTACCGGAAACTAATGTTTTGCTTAATAATGATTGTTTTGAATTTAAACACATACGAAAACAAATGATTGCCGAAAAAAAGGTTTGAAATATTTCACGAATATGTATATTTAAGTTTTATTGATTGATTTGGATCACAGCACAAATGTTAATACTATCTCTAACTGTATAACTTTTAATGAAATAAAGTAGAAATAAACTGATATTGCATTATCACACAATCCTGTACATTTCAGACACTTTCATACGTATAGGCCAATAGGTCATTCTAACGAAATTAAGTTTGCGGAAACGAATCGTGGCGGAGTAAACGCTGATATCTTTAACCATCGTATATTTCTGACATTTCCTTAACCGGTGGCAAGCGATACAGTTTCAAAAAAACGTAGTTGATCCCATTTAATTCTTAAGTGGGTTAATCTGGTGATTCCACTTAATGCTAAATTGTATCAATCTGATGGGCCCACTTAATGCTGGTGGGTCAGGTCAATCTGGTGGTTCCACTTAATGCTTAAATTTGTCAATCTGGTGGGCCCACTTAATGCTAAAGTGGGTCAATCTTGTGCAGATAGGAAACATCACGAAAATGAGTAAAGCAGAAGGCGGTCATATTACGAAAGTGGGAAGCTAAAAAAACTCAATTTTTTTTTTTTTTTTTTTTTTTTTTTTGAGTTACCAAATGGCAGCCCGTTTATTTTTTCATTTTCACATTATCAAGTTATTATATAACAATACACATTTATAAACATGAGTACTATAAGCAGTGTTGTGAAAATGTGTGTGTGTGAGAGAGAGAGAGAGAGAGATGATGATGATTAATCATGTTCATTATAAGATCAATACATATTGATGTTAATTATATAAGGTTGCTATATTGGATTATTCAAATTTTATTGAGTGCCATTTTCTATTATGCGTTTCCAGTTTGGATTTCGCTTGGGCTAAGATTTGTTCTATATTTTTACATTCTTTTAAATATCTAAAATAGTTGTCAAAGCATGGTATATCGCTTTGCATTTTACATTTAAAAATGAAATATTTTGCTAAAAAAATAACAAAATTTATTATTGTTTTTTGTTTTGTGTTGTCGTCATGGATGCCCAATGATATATTTTTAAAATTAAAAGCTACATTAATACCGTTTTGTGATAAGAAATCATTTGTTTTTGTCCAGAAATGTTGTACATGAGCACAGTCCCAAAATAAATGTTGTACTGTTTCTACATGCATATTGCAGAATTGACATAAACTTGAATTTACGAAATGGCATTTGTGTAAGAATTTATTTGTGGGTATAATTCTATATAAATATTTATATTGAAATAACCTCAATCTCGAATAAATAGTACATGTAATCGGTGATAAAAAGATTTTTTTCCAGTTCAGATTTTCATACGAGTCATTCCATTTTTGTTGAGCTTTATTTGTAATATTGGTAGTTGTTTTCGATATATATGTCTCATATATAATTTTATTTGGTTTCAGTACCTTTAAAATCCTGCCAATGAAAAAAGTTCTGTCGTTGTTGTTGTTGTATGTTTCATGTTTAAGTTTTTCTTTCCAAGAGTTCGGTATGGAAGCAATTATTGAGTGATATTTTAAGAAATCTGAATTGCCTAGATTGTAAAGTTGTTTGATCGTATTAAAATTATAAAAGTTCTTATTTCTGTAATCATAAAGTTGTTTAATATATTTTATTCCTTTATCCAGCCATACTCTATAAAATATTGTTTTATTGTTATTTTGTATAAATGAGTTATTCCATATGATTTCATCTGTGATGTTTGTTATTTCCGAATTAAAGTTTACCTTTGCCCAACTTTGTAAAACATCCCTTAAGAAAATATTTTTGAATTTATTGGTTATATCTTTATATGTTATGTTTGATTGTAATAATAATTTCCCACCAAATTTGTTAATTTCATTCATATAATTATCTTTCCAGATTCCGGTATTTTCATCGTTAAAAATTCTTTTGATCCAACTTGCTTTTATTGAGTATAGATATGCATTCAAATCTATCATTTTTAATCCCCCATCTTTATAGTCTTTTTTTAATTGTGTGTCTTGCTATTTTATCTGGTTTATTGTCCCATAAGAATGAATAAAGTTGTTTAGTGATTTCAGTTATTGTGTGATCCGGTGGGTTTTCTAGTACTGTCAATGGGTATGTTATTTTTGGCAGGGCAAATGTTTTTATGACTGTTATTTTTCCTAATAATGATAAGTTATGTTTCTTCCATTTTGTAAGACATGAATACATTTGGTTTATTTTAGTATTAAGATTGATTTCTACTCGTTTGGCTTTATTATTTGTGAAGATGATTCCTAAAGTGGCTGCTTGATTAGATGTCCATGTAAATTTTTTCATTTTGCAATAAATTTTGTCTGTATTTTTTAGGGATCCTGCTCTTAATACTGTGGATTTATTTAGGTTCAATTTAAGGCCGGATATTTTACTAAATTCGTCTATAGTTTTAATAAGAGTATTGAAAGTTTTTTCTGACCCATCAGTAACAAATGTTGCGTCATCAGCAAACAGGCTTTTTTTAATTTCTTTTTCATTAAGTTTGATACCTTTTATATCTTTATTGTTACTAACAGCTAATGATAAAATTTCTATCGATATAATAAATAAATATGGAGAGAGAGGGCATCCTTGACGTACACCACGTCCTATTTTAAAAAAATCAGACATGTAACCATTATTAAAAACACATCCTTGCATGTCGTTGTAAAAAACATTAATCCATTTTTTAATTGATTCTTCAAAGTTAAAATAATCGAAAGTTTTATAAATGAAATTGTGATCTACACTGTCAAATGCTTTTTCAAAATCTGCAAAGAATAATAGACTAGGGTGGTCGTTTTCATTTACATAATCTAGTACATCATATATAAGTCTTATATTTTCACCGATGTAACGGTTTCTAATAAAACCAGTTTGTGCCTTATCAATTAAAATTGGTAGTACATTTTTTATTCTATTCGCAATTACTTTTGTAGCTATTTTATAATCGGTATTTAAAAGTGAGATAGGCCTCCAGTTGTTTAATGATGTTAAATCTTTATCTTTTTTCGGAATTAAATTTATAACGCCTTGCTTTTGCATTTGAGTGAGGTTACCTTTTTCATAAGAATAGTTGATAGATTTTACATAAAAGCTTTTTATGTCTGACCAAAATATCTTGTAAAAATCTGTTGTTAAGCCATCTGACCCAGGACTTTTATTATTTTGCATTCTAAATAAAGCGTTTACACATTCTGTTTCTGTTAAAGTACCTTCGCATGATTGCTTTTGAATATCATTTAAAACAATATTATTTGCTTTACAATATCTTCATTTAGTGGCTCATTTACTAGTTTTATTTCTAATCTGTCTATTTCTCCGATAATTTTAGTTTCATCTACTTTTTCTTTTTTCTTTTTTAAACAGCAATAATGGATAGTAACATTACGTATAGTACCTTTAATAAGTTCCCATAATGTATTAGGGTTTGTGTTTGCATTTCTGTCAGTAATATCTTTAATACTTTTTCTAATTTTATGCTGATATTCCTTATCTAAAATAACTGAATTATTCAATTTAAAATATCCTGGCCCATAAGGTTGACGTGAAAAATTAATTTCTATGTGTACCAAGGAATGATCAGACCGAATACCTGATGAGACGTTGCATTTAGTAACATTGTTTATCAAATTTGCAGAGATAAGGAAGAAGTCAAGTCTACAGAATATAGGAGGTTTGTGGTTTGAATGCCATGTGAATTGTTTTTTGTCAGTATGTTTTATGCGCCAAATGTCACAAAGTTCATAATTATCTTTGATTGTATTTAGTTTTGCGCTACTTTTTTTGTTTGTGTCTTGTCTCCCGTTTTTCTTGTCAATATTAACATCGAGAATAGTATTGAAATCACACTCTATAATTATTGATTTTTCACTATTGGTTGCTATAATTTGCTCTAGGGTGTTAAAAAAAGTTACGTCATCTGTATTTGGTCCATAAACATTTATAAGCAATATTTCAGTTTCATCGACATTTATTTTTAAAGTTTGCAAACGACCTTCAATTATTTCTTTGTGTTCAATGATATCATAAGAATGATTTAATAAAATACCAACACCTTTACTATTCGAACAATCACCACTTAAAAATAATTTATTTCCCCACTGTTTTCCCCATATATCATATTCTATTTTTCTGCAATGAAGTTCCTGTAAAAAGCAAATGTCATATTGACTATCTTTAAACCAGCTAAAAATATGTTTACGTTTTTTTACCTCACTTAGCCCTTTTACGTTAAATGAACATATATTTGTTTTCATTGGTGATATGTAAAAAACTGTAAAAAATAGACCTGATATATAGCAACCTTGGAAACATACAATGTAAGTTAATATTGAAAGGCATCAGCCTCCATGAATGTATAAGTAAAGAGATGAGAATTAGAAGAGAGTGACAATAAAAAACAAGAAAATATAGACTTGAGTAACAGTCTATCATTGCAGGAGTATATAATAGCCTAAAATAAAAAATGATATGTGTACAGGGCCACGAGCCAAAATATCTTCATTTCAGCAATCATCATATATAGTCGAACAAAATTGTAGGACACAGAAGCAAAAACACAGCTATATACACTCAGCTATATATACTCAATTATATAGTGGTCATATACATGTGGATACAAGTGCTTATAATCAGTATAACGTGGCCGATACTCGCGTATATAATGGTTTTGTTTCTATACTTTGCACATGGTTATTATATTTACATAATGAAGTGTTACTTTTGTTTGTATATATGTAAAAGAAGATCCACTGATATATGTGTAGGAAATTATATGAACAAAAATAATATAAAATAAAATAGTATAAAATTAATTATAAATAAGCAGATAGTTTGCATAAAGGGAGATAATAGCACTGTCTCTCCACAATATTTTACTGTGTTAAAGTGACCACTATATAATTTTTCTAACAATAACAGTGAATAGATTATTTTAGAATGTACTTAATTTGCATCTTAACATTCCTAAAGACAAATAATTGTTTGCATAATAAATGAGATTCATACATACTAATACATTTTTTTTACACATAAATGTATTTATATTTTATAAAAATTTATATTCTTCGCACATACATATACATAACCCGACCATTACAATGGCCTATAAATATGCTATTACAAAAGTGGATATCCGTAGATATACCTAGAGTTGGAACTACTTGGTTTTTTTTACTGTATTTAAGTAACGGATGTGATTACTTGCGTCATGATTATTTCAGTGTTTGTAAAAAAGCCTAGTGAAAATTAAAAAAAATAAAAACACTAACAAAATTAATCACGATCATCCATATCAGTATATCCAGTTTGATATTTTCTATGACAACACTATTTTTTACAATGTAAAAAATTCAAAAAGACTAACAAACTCTTTTTAGTTTTTAGGTCCTATACTAATACAAGTCTTACATTAATAGAATACTTCCTTATTCTTATTCGATGTATGGTCTTACCCGATACAGGCAGTTTTAGAAGTATCTCACTTATAAATCGATATTAGAAGTTTAGTTGTTGTTGTTCAACAACAAGAGACATGCCAATCGATCGTCGTATATAAATGATGTAATTTAATCCCGACCCACAAGGCTAAAAACTCTATAAGGGTACACATACATTATACAGCCTACATTATGACGAACGCTAAACTAGCAGTTTTTTGTATAATATACCATGTCCATATACTATTTGATTTACATGTTTATAATTTATATATATACATGTATATATATAATGTAAACTCGTAAATAGCTAAACATATTCACACATGGGCATGTACATGTAAATTGAAACTGTTTAACACTAGTAGGCTAAAGTGTACAGAATATTGTGTATTTTCTTTCAGAATCACAAAATATGTCATATAATAGTTTAATAAGAAATAACAACAATAAAATGATTTAATATATCGCTTAAAATGTTATTTAACAACTTTTAAGCATAGAAAACAATTTGTAAATATTCCATTATAAAACAACCCACCTGATCGAACCAAAACAAAATATTGAAGTGTATTATAATCAATAATCAATAATTGCAGCAGTGTTTTTGCATGATAGTGTAATATAACTTGTAAAAATTCTATATTTATTTGCACATTTCTTACAGCATTTGGATTGTATTTCTAGTATACACATAAATAAGGTTCACATCATATAAAGCATATCTTAGCAAGACGGCATTTTAATGTTATTATATATTTCAAATATGCGATATGCCAGTACAGTAAGAATGCATTCAGCGTCAAATTGGTAATAAAAAACAAATAGCGCTAATATTTAAATAGAACTATAACAACTTAAATATTACAACATTATATAGTATGGCTTTCCCATTTCCTCACCCTTGCCGAAACGAAATATGCAAGAGGTGGTGGATAGGGTATAAAATTATGCGTAGAAGCATATTTACCCAAACATGCATGTACGCTTACGCCTGCACTTAAAAACGTGTACATTCTAATATCCCTTTATCATCACTAGCACATTACACATTGGGTTAAAATTGAAAAAGTTTGTTTACTCAAAGTTCATGCATGTGCACACGCATACGCCCACTTGAACACGACAAACACCTAACCTCACACCATAACCATCACCAACATTGATACACATGCATGTATATCACTGTACACATACATTCCCACAAACACATACACATAACTACACATATACGTACATACACATATACATATAAACACATATACACATACATAAATACATACATACATACATACATACATACATACATACATACACTAACACACATATATACATATGCATACACAAACATACACATATGCACACATATATACACATATACATACACACATACATACACATACATACATACCCATATACATACATACACACACACATATATATATATATATACACATATATACACATATACATATACATACATACACATACATGTATATACACATATATATATATATATACATATATATATACATATACACATACATACATACACATATACATATACACACATACATACACATACATTCACACACATACATATATATACATACATATATATACACACATACACACACATACATACATACATACATACATAACATACATAACATACATAACATACATACATACATAACATACATAACATACATACATACATAACATACATACATACATACATACATACATACATAACATACATACATACATACATACATACATACATAACATACATACATACATACGTACATAACATACATACATACATACATACATACATACATACATACATACATACATACATACACAGTTACATACAAATACACATACATACATTTACAAATGTTATACATACACATATATACATACATACTTATATCCCCTCACATACAATATACGTACACATATATTACACATACACACACATACATGTACATCTGCACTTGCTTACTCGCACATGTACACGTGCATGCACATGCAAAATAAAAACGCATGCATATACCGTTTGAATACATTACATTGTTTTATACTGTTAATCCTATTTCCTCTCCTTTGTCGAAATAAAAACACAACGGAGAGGAAGAGGATTTTATTGATTCACTGAGAATCATATTCAAGAAATAAACATATCAACAACAAAATAGAGTGTGTGACACTCAATGCCATTAGTGCCCGAGAGGGATTTAAATACAGATCAACTTTGGTAAACAATTCTAATAACACAATGCATATATAAATGACCATACAGTTCGTTTATAGAATTATATTTCTGATACTCTTTCCAACCATTGTGTATATTTAAATGGAAAGTATATTGTATGCAAATAACATCAGATAAAGGTTATTTGTTTGTGTAGTAATGTTTTACACAATATAGTGGTAAAAACCGGATTATGCTATTTTTAGATCACCAGGCGTCCTATTGTCCCGTGCTGTTTCACTTCGTTTGTATCCACTGTTTGTATTGTAGTACGCGGCAGGAATACTGTGTCAACAAAGTTTAACGATCACTATCTCAAATTGGAATCTGACTTGGCTGGCCATGGAAGATTTAACCATGAATCAAACTCATTATACTTCACTTGCTCGGCTCTAGAGTCTTTTTTCGATTTAATAAATAGTTTGCCCTCAAAAGACCAACATTTTTCAACGTGGTCTTTTTTTTTAAGTCGCATTGAGGATAGAACTTCTTGATTCAATCGAGTGAGATCTTCTCTGATGTAAACGCGTGTGTTTTTTAAGAATTTTCCGTTTTTCATCACATTTGATTTCACTTGCCGTGACACGAATTTGACAATTATCTGTCGATTTTTCCCCGGCATGAATTTTCCCAATCTGTGCGCTATATCGATGTGGTGCATTGACAATCGGAGGTCCATTTTTTCGTTCAGGAATGCTATGACGTTCCAAGCTGTTTCCTCTGAGGTTTCATATTGCTTGTCGTTTGTTAGCCCAGATATTCGTATGTTATTTAGTCGTCCATACTGTTCTTGGTCGTTTTGTATTTCTTGGTATTTTGACTTTTCTTTGTTCAAGTCGTCCTTCAGTTCTTTTACATTGTTGTTCTTTTCATCTACACATTTTTTTAAGACTTGTCATGTCTTCTTTAAGCTTTTCGTTTTCCACTATTTTTTTGTGTAGATCATTTTCTAAAATTTCTACCCGTTTTGTTATCGAAGCTAGAAAGTGTTCCTTTAGTTCTTCAAAGGTATCCTTTATTATTTGTGTAAAGACTCCCTTGTCATCCTTGGTGAGAACATTACTTAGCTTTTTATTTATTTCATCAAGTTTATTTTCAATTGAATTAACTTCCGTTTTCTCTTCCGATAACATTTCTTCTTCGTTTTCAGACATTTCTGTTACTGTTTCGTAATCTTTTCTTTGCTTCTTTTTATTTTTTCTTTGTTCTTTCTTTTCTTTCTTTGACAGCTTTTCTGTTTTGTAGCCTGGTTTGTCAAAGGAAGTGTTCAAGCTGCTTTCCAGATCACTGGCACTTGAATTAAACGAGCACTTTCTTTTATCTGTAGACATTCCTGTATTTTAAGTTTATATAAGGAAAAACATATATTTTTTTTGTTACGCAGTACACTTTCCAGGCTTTAAATAACAGGTGTCTATTCATGCGTATAATTACTACGTGTACAGCGTAATGGCCGCGCCCTGTACCGCCTATATGGCTATTCACCTCACATATTCTAATTTGTCGGTGTCAAATATCTCAATAACCACTGGATGGTTTCATCAAAGAGTTTATGCTATAGAAACATCAGTTGTTTATGACGTTATGGAACTCAAAAAATATTTTTAACTTGCCGTTATAGTCCTTAAATGTCCAAAATTATCCAATTTATTTCCAGACGAAAAATTTTCACACCTACTCAATTTTTACGTGTACCTGCCGACGGTGGATTAACTGAAGCTATATAACAGTGTAAATCAGCACAAAATACTCTCCGCCACGCCCGGTAACCATTGACCATTCAACTATCCTCATTACTTGTCAACTTTAGGCTTCTCAAAATTATTTTTTTTTTTTTACTTTTGGCATAACCAGCCCCCATCCATTTTAGTCGCACTGTGTTTTCGAAATTATGTTATAGTATAATACAGTGGATCAACTGTTTTTACCTTTTAGCTTTGAACTGTCATTTTTTCTGACCGGATAAACATATCATGTTGTAATAACTCTACCAAATCATTAATGTACTAAAAAAGCATCATATCATCCAAACCATCTTCATGCCCATCACAGAAATAAATTAGTTACATGTTCATCTTCATCTTAATACTTGATTATTACACATATTTTTTTATCAACACAATATTAATGGATGCAGCAAGAAATAATAAATGGGCCACTTTTGGCAACAGTAATGAGGCTCGAATCAATCAATCTTACCAAAAGTACGACCTTGGGGACCTCTGATCGCACCTTCAACCTAAACCAAGGGAAGATGCTGGGGTGTGAGGTCCTAACGGTCGACAGGCTTAAGAACAAATATGGCCGCCAGGCTGGGAATGTGAAAATAACATTCACGAGCAGGTCTCTGCCAGTGACCGACACTCCCATCTATTGGGAAGTGGAGGAATATTCACCGTCCCCGATTCGGTGCTACACTTGCCAGGCGTTCGGCCACGGGAGCCCAGGTTGTAAGAATGAGGTCAGAGGTCAGGAGCGCGAGGTGCTCGGGTAATCACACTATTCGTGAGTGCCAGTATTCCGGAATACCGCGTTGTGCGAACTGTGGGGGTTGCCATACTACCCGGTGGCGGTGAAAAGGAATATGCTAATCACCGCCACTACATCCCCACAGAGTCTACTGCAGAGGCCCATACCGGCAAAATACCAAATTTAATTACAAATACCACATTAAATATTTCAAAGAAATCGGAGGTGACGGTTGCTGGCACCCAAAATTTAGACAATAACGGGATAAAGGTGGCTCATGGGTTCATTCACGGCCAAAAAGGGAGAAACAGGGCCCTAAAAACCAAGAAGTCAAGTTACCGTGTGATAGAGGAAAGGATAAATCACTTACCCCTGGGGAACAGAGGACCCAAAGACCTCTGATGCCTGAAACTCGGTCAAAATGTTCCTCGCCTGTACCCTCTGAGGCTCCAAAAGGTCACATAGTCAGAAATTTCACAAAAAATAATGGAGAACGGGATTTTTTTTATAGATTTAGCAAAAGGGGGAATCAACTATAAGTATACAGTCAGACACTTAGACTGAATAATAATCAGTCCCACTACTGATAGTTGAAAAATTAGTGGAAAATGTAGAAAATAAGGGATCAAAGCCAGTAGCAACTACAAAGTCAACAAAACATAAATTAGACAGAGGTTTAACAACCCCTACAAACTCCCCTATTACTGATTCATCGACCCCGAACTCACTTCCCGACTCCCCGGTAGGAGACTGTAGTAACTGTTCACGATCCCACGTATCGGAATCATCCTACAATGACAGTGGCGATTTTAATGTCATTGGAGAGGAGTCCCTGGTCTAAAAATCATTTAGAACCAACTACAAAAATTAGCCCCACAATACCAATTAAAAATAATTTTGATACCTTTTCAATAGATTTGGACAGTATTGTGGACATTACAAAAGAACTTATTTTAAATAAATAAAAAATAAAAGGAAATAAATTAAAAAAATAATTTAATCGGGAATATATCTGCAAACTTAAGAAAATAACTAACGAAAAAGCCAGTATGGTACAAGGAAAAGTGGGGGTTGATGATCAATAACATTTAAAACCGAATTGCGCACCTACCTCAAATTTAAATCCACAAATTGATATACTCTGTGTACAAGAATCAAAATTACCTGCAAATACAGAGAGGAATATCCCTGGATACCACGCAGAATACAATGTCTGTGGAGGGCTTATTATAAAAACGATATACACTTTGAAAAAATTAGAGTAGACGACCCCAAGGACACTTTGGGGGAACTTTAAGACTAAGATTTAAATGTTTAAAGTTTGTCTAGGTGGTTCCCCTTCATACTTATTAATTTATACTCTAGGGGGTGCGACCTAAATTCTTTGGAACATATAAGTTCATCTGTAAATGCTGATTATGGACTTAGAGACTGCATTATAGCTGGAGATGTCAATGCCCACACCCTTGATTGGGATCTCCATATGAGGAGCGTCAGGGGAGGATATTTTGGAATGGGCGGGGAGAAATGATGAAGTTCTACTCAATGACGGTTCATTCACTACAGTAGATCAGGGTTCAGGAAAGGGTTCTTGCATTGATCTAACATTCACCAGTCCCAAATTTTCGGCTAGCCCAAATTGGCAAGTTCATGGGGATAATATGGGGTCAGATCACCAATCTGCATAACAATAAACGCCCAACATTCTAAAAATAATAAAAATTATAAAAAGGAAATATAAAATTCAAAAAGGCAGATTGGGATTCATTCAAAAAGCTTTGCAGGTTGATAACCCTAGATGATGTCTACTCTAATGATGTTAATTCGTTTAATAATAATTTAACAGAAAGGTTCTTTTTGGTAGCAAAATAAATACATTCCCGTCACTGACAATGGCAAAAAGACAAGAACAAATGTCCCGTGGTGGGATTCTTCCTGCAGAAATGCTATTAAAGGGCGTAAACAAGCATTAAATACACTACATCAGTATACTTGTCTCGGAAACTTATATGACTACAAGGAGGCTGAACGAGAAGCGGGGTGGATCAACTAAAACATGTTGAAATCAAGAGCTCAAATAGGAGTTGCCCTAATCTGGGGTTTGGCTAAAGAATGGGGATAAAAAAAAAGTCAAACAAAAACAGTGGGAATTATTTTAGCAACTAAAAACAGCACAGCTTGGACATAAATTTATGCGACACGCCGATCATATCTAAAAAAAACTGTTAAATTTTTAGGCATGCTTTTAGATAGGAAACTAAATTTTCTCAGTAGTATCAATACATTATGATCAGATGTGAGAAAGACTTTAATTTGATGAGAATGTTTACAGGTACCTATTTTGGCTCTGATAAAAATAGCCTCTTACTTCTATATAAGTCTCCCATTCGTCCAAAAATATACTCTATTCATGTGCACCGCCCTCAGTATTTTAAAAAATAAACACAATTATTGTTGCGACGACAATACCAATCAGTAAAATATACACCATGGGAGATTAACGGGGGTTGGTCATATTTCAATAATGTGATGTACTAATAAAATATTGCAAGGCTGACAAACACATTTTAATAACCATTATTAATGACTACCTAAATATTCTGCTTGCGTTACTCAATCTTTTATATACTGAAGTGTGGGAATAGGATTTGTCCAAATGTCATCTATAGACAAAATGCATCGGCTAGAACTCCAAATCGGATTGAGCTTTCAGCCAATATGATTGCACGTTACAGTCAAGTCAATCAAACAACAATCGGCTTTAATGTGAGTTCTGGCGGAGTGCATATACAGTTTAGTGGGCAAATCACCTATTACTGCCGATATAATACAAACAAAAATATATGTATTTTTTAGGAATTATATTTTTTTAAGTGTACACTATAAATATACAACTTAATGTATATAAATAGCAATGTACTCATGTACAGGGTTATATGTAAAAACTATTGTATAATTGTTAAAGGGAAGGTCACATGATGTTATCATTACCACGGCATTCAATATAGAATTACGCAAGACTATTAATTAAGATATACTAATAAACTAAACACAGTTCATTTAAATAAAGGATACCTGTGCAGCAAAAGTCAATTAAATCACACCTACAATACCAACATAATAATACAGTATTGTTGAGGATTATACGGCATACATTAGTTTGTTGATATTCTTATATTGACAATTATTGATGGTATGTGATATAAAAGGTTGCTAACGATAGTGTCTTATAAATACAATTTTACCATAGTAACCTAGCACAATAAGTGTACACAGATATACAATCAATAGAAATCATTTCTGCTGAAGGTCTAGGTTGAGCCTGATATTTTTGATACCACATGCACATTTATTTTCGCTATAAGCGTAGGCGTCTTGCTTAACATATATATATTACATAAAGTGAATAACCATAGTCACATTGATTTAACACTTAATAGTTGCATAATTTGTCGAGTGGTTGCACAAGGTAAAAGATGTAAATTAATTCTAAATAATTAGTCAATTTTTAATCATCTAGTTAGATCACATATAGATTACAATAATAATCACCAAGTGTAATAGTTAAAAGTAAGAAATACTTAAATTCAAAGTAAATAATCATCATCCATCATTATCCATCTATTACTCCTACATATTTGCAATAATCATCTTTTATGCTTTTAATATTCATCTTATCCGGCTCGCATAAATGACTAGTTCAAAGCGCGAGGATAAATAAAATCTTATACATACATGTTCATATATTTCCTCACTTGTCATTGGTTAAAAATGTTTGCACTATAAGATGGCCATGTATCACGTATTGGCTCACTCTCAGGTTAAGTTACATGCAGTTCAACCTATACATATAAAATAGTAATGGAAATTATAACACAAATGAGACAAGTAACTACAGAAATGGGGAATTTTACGATATAAATATAACATATACATATAGATTTCTCATAACGACAACAAATTAAATATTAATATAGAACAAAAAAGTATATAATACAAATATCAAGTTATTAGATTCAAATATTTAATATATAAAAAATAAATAAGATTGCCTGCAATATAAATCAAGCATTAGCCGATAAAGTACAGAAAGGTAATAGTTTACAATAGAAAGTTTTAATAAAATTCAACATGCAATGTTGACTCAAGTCGACAATTGCATATCTACATTAAGAAATAGTCGAAAACAGACTCGGATCGACGAAATATATTAAATGCCGACTCGAATCAGCGAAATACATTGAATGCAGACTCAGATGGACAAGTAACATGAATGCAGATTAAAATCGGCGATCAACATTGAATGCAGATTCTGAGCGGTGATCAACATTGAATGCAGACTCGGATCGGCGATCAACATTGAATACAGATTTTGATCGGCGATCAACAATGATTGCAGACTCAGATCGACGATCAACATTGAAATCAAACTCAGATCGACGATCAACATTGAAATTAGACTCAGATCGGCGATGAAGTTTGAATGCAATCTCGAATTGAATGTAGACTAGGATCGACGATCAACATTGAATGTTGACCAGAATCGACGATCAACATCGAACGCAGACTCAGATCAAAGATCAACATTCAATGCAGACTCGGATCGAAGATCAACATTTAATGTAGACTCGGATCGACGATCAACATTTAATGCAGACTCAGATCTACGACCAACAGTAAATGCAGACTCATATCAAAGATCAACATTGAAATCAGTATCAGATCGAAGATCAACATTGAATGCGGACTCAGATCGACGATTAACAGTAAATGCGGACTCAGATCGAAGATCAACATTGAAATCAGACTCAGATCGAAGATCAACATTGAAATCAAACTAGAATCGGCGATCAACATTAAATGCAGAATCAGAGCGAAGATCAACATTGAGTGCAGATTCAGATCGGCAATCAACATTGAATGCCGACTCAGATCGGCGATCAACATTGAATGCAGACTCATATGGTCGAGTCACATTAAATGCAGACTAGAAACTGCGATCAACATTGAATGCCGACTTAAATCGACGATCAACATTCAATGCAATCGCGGATCGACGATCAAACTGAATGCAGACTCGGATGGGCGATCAACATTTAATGCAATCACGGATCGACGATCAACATTGAAATCAAACTCAGATCGGCGATCAACATTGAAATTAGACTTAGATCGGCGATGAAGTTTGAATGCAATCTCGAATTGAATGTAAACAAGAATCGACGATCAACTTTGAATGCAGACTGGGATCGACGATCAACATTTAATGCAGACTCAGATCGACGATCAACATTTAATGCAGACTCAGATCGACGATCAACAGTAAATGCAGACTCAGATCGACGATCAACATTGAATGCAGACTCAGATCGACGATCAACAGTTCATGCGGACTCAGATCGAAGATCAACATTGAATGCGGACTCAGATCGACGATCAACATTTAATACAGACTCAGATCGACGATCAACAGTACATGCGGACTTAGATCGAAGATCATCATTGAATGCGGACTCAGATCGACGATCAACATTGAAATTAGACTCAGATCGGCGATGAAGTTTGAATGCAATCTCGAATTGAATGTAGACCAGAATCGACGATCAACATTTAATGCAGACTGGGATCGACGATCAACATTTAATGCAGACTCGGATCGACGATCAACATTTAATGTAGACTCGGATCGACGATCAACATTTAATGCAGACTCAGATCGACGATCAACAGTAAATGCGGACTCAGATCGACGATCAACATTGAATGCAGACTCAGATCGACGATCAACAGTACATGCGGACTCAGATCGAAGATCAACATTGAATGCGGACTCAGATCGACGATCAACATTGAATGCAGACTCAGATCGACGATCAACAGTACATGCGGACTTAGATCGAAGATCATCATTGAATGCAGACTCAGATCGACGATCAACAGTTAATGCGGGCTCAGATCGAAGATCAACAGTAAATGCGGACTCAGATCGACGATCAACATTGAATGCAGACTCAGATCGACGATCAACAGTACATGCGGACTCAGATCGGCAATCAACATTGAATGCCGACTCAGATCGGCGATCAACATTGAATGCAGACTCATATGGTCGAGTCACATTAAATGCAGACTAGAAACTGCGATCAACATTGAATGCCGACTTAAACCGACGATCAACATTCACTGCAATCGCGGATCGACGATCAAACTGAATGCAGACTCGGATGGGCGATCAACATTTAATGCAATCACGGATCGACGATCAACATTGAAATCAAACTCAGATCGGCGATCAACATTGAAATTAGACTTAGATCGGCGATGAAGTTTGAATGCAATCTCGAATTGAATGTAAACAAGAATCGACGATCAACTTTGAATGCAGACTGGGATCGACGATCAACATTTAATGCAGACTCGGATCGACGATCAACATTTAATGTAGACTCGGATCGACGATCAACATTTAATGCAGACTCAGATCGACGATCAACAGTAAATGCAGACTCAGATCGACGATCAACAGTAAATGCAGACTCAGATCGACGATCAACAGTTAATGCGGACTCAGATCGACGATCAACATTTAATGCAGACTCAGATCGACGATCAACATTTAATGCAGACTCAGATCGACGATCAACATTTAATGCAGACTCAGATCGACGATCAACAGTTAATGCGGACTCAGATTGAAGATCAACAGTAAATGCGGACTCAGATCGACGATCAACATTGAATGCAGACTCAGATCGACGATCAACAGTACATGCGGACTCAGATCGAAGATCAACATTGAATGCGGACTCAGATCGACGATCAAAATTTAAGGCAGACTCAGATCGACGATCAACAGTACATGCAGACTTAGATCGAAGATCATCATTGAATGCGGACTCAGATCGACGATCAACATTGAATGCAGACTCAGATCGACGATCAACAGTAAATGCGGACGACTCAGGTCGAAGATCAACGTTGAATGCTTAATGTTGATCTGTGATTGTAGACCTGAGTCAACATTGCATATTGATATTTGACCTACTTTTTCTTAATGTTGATCTGCGATTGTAGACCTGAGTCAACATTGCATGTTGATATTTGACCCAGCTATTTCTTAATGATGATCTGCGATTGTAGACCTGAGTCAATGTTGCATGTTGATCTCTGACCCGTCTGTTTTTTAATCGCATCTCCAACCTGTACAATCCTTTTGAATGCTAATCTAAATTTTTTTATTTAGGTGCACATTGCATGTTGATCTCTAAACCAACTATTTCTTAATGTTGATCTGCGATTGTAGACCTGAGTCAACATTGCATGTTGATCTCTGACCCGATTATTTCTTAATGTTGATATGCGATTGTAGACCTGCTTCGATATTGCCTTTTGATCTCCTACCCGACTATTTCTTAATGTTGATCTGCAACTGAAGACCTGAGCCAACATTGCATGTTGATATATGACCCGACTATTTCTTAATCGTGTCGCTTACCTGTACAATGCTTTACAATGCTAATCTACAATTTTTTTCTTAGCTGCACAAACTGATCCGCGACCGGATTATTTCTTAATGTTGGTCTACGATTGAAGATTTGAGTCAATATTGCATGTTGATCTCAGTCCCGACTGTCTCTTAATGTTTATCTGCGACTGTAGACCTGAATCAATATTGCATGCTGATCTCTGACCCTACTGTCTCTTAATGTTTATCTGCGACTGTAGACCTGAATCAATATTGCATGCTGATCTCTGACTCGACTGTTTCTTAATGTTTATCTGCGACTGTAGACCTGAATCAATATTGCATGCTGATCTCTAAATCGACTATCTCTTAATGTTTATCTGCGACTGTAGACCTGAATCAATATTGCATGTTGATCTCTGACCCGACTGGCTCTTAATGTTGATCTGCGACTGTATACCTGAATCAATATTGCATGTTGATCTCTGACCCGACTGTCTCTTAATATTGATCTGGGTCTGTACACCTGAATCAATATTGCATGTTGATCTCTGACCGTACTGTTTCTTAATGTTGATCTACGATTGCAGACCTGAGTCAACAGTGTATGTTGATCTCAGACACGGCTATTTCTTAATGTTGATTTACAATTGTAGACCTGAGTCAATATTGCATATTGATCTCTGACCCGACTGTTTCTTAGTCGCATCTCCAACCTGTACAATGCTTTTGAATGTTGATCTACAATGTTTTATTTAGGTGTACATTGCATGTTGAAATCTGACCCGACTATTTCTTTATGTTAGTCTGCGATTTTAGACATGATTCAACATTCCTTGTTCATCTCATACCCGACTTTTTTCTAAATGTTGATTTACGAGTGTATACCTGTGTCAACCAGCATGTTTACCTTTAACCCGACTGTTTTTTAATGTTGATTTGCAATTGTAGACCTGAGTCAAAATTCCATTTTGATATCTGACCCGACTTTTTCTTAATGTTGATCTGCGATTGTAGACCGGAGTCAATATTGCATGTTGATATTTGACCCGACTATTTCTTAATGTTGATCTGCGACTGTAGACATAAATCAACATTGTATGTTGATATTTGACCTGACTATTTCTTAATGTTAATCTGCGATTGTAGACCTGAGTCAACTTTGCATGTTGATCTCATACCCGACTATTTCTTAATGCCGATCTGCGAGTGAAAAACTGTGTCAATATTAATGTTGATCTCCGACCCGTTTTTTTCTTAATGTTGATGTGCAATTGTAAACCTGAGTCAACTTTGCATTTTAATATCTGTCCGAGTTTATATTGGCATATTACCGTCAATTCCCTGTCCTTAATACACACGCCCAGCAAGAAGATACACTTATAACTTACAGATATACGCGTTTAAAGTGTCTCAATTGCAAAACCTCTTTATTACAAACATCGGGTTTCTGAAGCTACGTTTTTGTTTTTGTTTACATTTTGTTTACATTTGCCATTTTCAAAGAACCGCTTTCGGGTTTCCGATCATTCATCATATAAAATCGTGAAGACTCGTTCCCGATCTCGTTTTCGAGGCTTTGTTCGGGAAGTTTACGGAGTTCAATGTAAACATTGCGCAATACTTTATTGCGGGACGTATTACAGTTTTGGCCAATATTCAATTACTGTTAATTCGATAACTTTCAAGTAAATAAAGGTTATACGTCAATACATAAGCATTAAAGTGCGCACACTGCATACGGGAAAAGTCTAGGTTAACAGCGTGTTTGTGTTACTTGCCAATATAATCCCTTTAATGTTGATCTGCGAGTATATATCAGAGTCAACATTGCATGTTGATATCCGACCTTATAATTTCTTAATGTTGATGTGAAATTGCAGACATGAGTCAACATGCATGTTGATCTCTGCCCCGACTATTTCTTAATGTTGATCTGCAATTGTATACCTGAATCAACATTGGATGTTGATCTTTATCTATTTCGTAATGCTGATCTGCGATTGTAGATCTGAGTCAACATTACATGTTGATCTCTGAACCGACTATTTCTTATAAATGTTGATCTGTATCGGTAGACTTGAGTCAACATTGTATGTCGATATCCGTCCCGACTATTTGTTAATGTTGATCTGCAATTGTAGACCTGAATCAACATTGGATATTGATCTCTAAACCAACTATTTCTTAAAGTTGATCTGCGAGTGTAGACCTGGGTCAACATTGCATATCGATCTCCGTCCCGACTGTTTCTTAATGTTGATCTACAATTGAAGGTCAGAGTCAATATTGCATGTTGTTATTTGATCCGACTATTTGTTAATGTTGATCTCCGATAAAAATGAAAATAAAACAAGATATTTCTGGCACTTTCTGTAAACAGCATATAGAAAGTATTACGCATATTTTTGGGAGTGTAAATATGCAAAAATATGCTTACTCTATGTACTGACAAAAATATAACGTTCAACCAAAATGGTCTGTGAAAGATATTATCTATGTGTCAATTTAATATGACAGTGTAATAAACAAACGAATACTGCATGCAAAACATTACAGTGCAAGTTAGATGGAAGACAACCAGTTTTCAACAATGACAAACCACAAATAAAATATTGATACCAAATTGAAAAATTAAATGCAAAAAATATTGATACATTAGTAATATTTAAAAAATACTGGAATGCATATCAATCTTAATTGTAGTAATATTGTTATTTAATTGAATTCCTTTTGTTGTTTGTTTTTTTTTTGTTTTTTTTTTAAATGAACAGGGTCAACTGCTACTCATAAATGTTGCCTAGACCAATCTTCAATTAAATGAAATATGTTCAAACAAACTGCCAAATATTTTCCCTGTTGTTTCTTTTTTCCTTTTTTTAGTTCTCACTTGAAAAACATCTCCAAAAGAAATATTTTGCCTTTTTTATTGTTTTTTTATTTCAATTTTTTATTATAGAATTCTTAATGTTAAACCGATTGGAATACCTGGTAGAAATAAAACTTGGTTTAGTAATTATTTTATTTGTGATATTAAAGGCTGGGTGTTCGATAAAAAAAATGTCTTTCCTGTTACATGGTGAAAAGTCGAATGTATGAATTGAAAAAATATTAATTTAATATAATTACATCTTATTTTTTCTTACCACTTTTGTTTTTTGATTAATTTGGAACTATATCATGATAGAAAATAATGTAGAAAATCAATCATCCTGGTTGAGATCTTATTGTAATGATATAAAAAAAAATCCCCATTTATATAGCTTGTATGATATGCATTGTTTTTCAATTATTCGTACGGTTTGTTGGGGAATGGCCCAACCCGACCCGACAATTTCTTAATGTTGATCTGCGTTTGTAGATCTGAATCAATATTGCATGTTGATATTTGACACAACTATTTCTTAATGTTGATCTGCGATTGTAAAATTGAGTCAACATTGCATGTTGATCTCCTACTTAACTATTTATTAATGTTGATCTGCGAGTGTAGACCTGAGTCAACATTGTATGTTGATCCCAGACTTAAATTTCTATTGAATGTTAATCTACTGCGTGGCATGATCTTTGTGACCGCCGGGTGCATATCTTAGAGCCAACAATAATTACATAGCAATGCTGGATTCCTGATTAATTTTATTATTTCGTCAGGTAACGTTTCTTAAATATGCATTTTAACAAATCAAAACAATAACATTTTTACATTAAAAAAAACAACGATCATATAGGAGAATGTCTTATTCGTTGTATTGTGGAAACGTCTGAGATTGTTTATAGGTATGTCTTCATAGCGGAAGTAACATAGGAAATGAATGGTATACGGTACGATTGTATGCAGTATTACGTGTATGCATTCAATCGTCTTTATCTAATTTCAGAATAATACCATGCACGGAAAATAGTGATGGAATGACGGATGTACAGACATTCTCAAACCTGGCATGAACATGACTTGAAATTATACTATTTCTTCTTTTTAAAATGTCGAACTTAACTTTCGATCTTTTGACCACTAAACTGATTCACCTGTCTTAGGAATAATACATTGAACAGTGAGGAAGATTACATATGAAATGTTATTTATATTTTTGACATACAGTCAAATTTGAGTAAGTGGTCACCTCTATTAAGCAATCACTTGTCTTAAACAGCCACATTTTCTATTTACCATTTTCATAATTTTAGTTATAATCACCCTGTATTAAACGGGCACCTGTCTTAATGGGTCATTTTAGCTCTTTCCAATGAGTTGCTGTTGAAGACAGGATTTAATGTATTGCTATTTTTATAAAACATACCAAGGTTTGAGCGTTCGTAGAACTTGATAACTTGCATTTGTTTTAGATGAACATGATTTAAAACACGTATGTACTTGTCTTGGTTGTATACTTTGGATTTCAGTCTATATCAATTACATTTGTAACTGCAGATAGAACTTGACGTGGTAATAAAATAACAATTCGTGTGAAATATGTAATCAATTCATGTTTTATACGCCAGTTTTTGAAAATAAAGTCAAAGAACGTTTTTTGTTTCAAACTTGTACACCTTGTTGTTTATCAGTAGCCCTTTCATGAAATTGAGGTTCATATCCTCACGTAGTACACGAGTCACGTAACATTTCGTTTCATTAAACATCCGCCTAATAGCTGGAATAAACGTTGCCTGAAAACATCAGTTGTACAACAGATTGTTTATCATTAAACTGTGCAAGGAATTAATATGAGCTCCACATGTATTAATTAACCTGAATTTACGTAAATAACTCGAACAAATATTACTCAATAATTTACTTTAAATTAGCATTAAGCACCCCATGGGAGTGTATTGTCGCATGTTACATGGGTTATGTCCGTTATTGATTTTAAATTGAAATTTCATATCTGTCTTATAACTCATGTCATTTAATGTGTATACTAGTCTAACAGATGTAAACATATTCTTGTAAACAATTACTTTTAATATTTTACAGGTAATATACAGCTTAGAGTTAAAGAGATCATTCATGATTGTAATGAAGACAGATAAGAATAAGACAGATACATACTCCTAGTTTAACTATTCTGTACTATAAATGGCCCAGCTCTATAATTCATAATATGTATATAATATCTGTTAGCTTAAGAGCTCATAATGACAAGGGACATATTATATCATATTATAATTTATGCTTGTCATATATTGATTAATGATCATATTTTACAGTCTAAAAACAAATCAGACTCAATGTTAAATACGAGAGTTCTCATTAGATTTGCCAAACATCAGGTAGTGTTATACCACAAATCATATTGCTACCAACATGATTATACAATGTTTTCGAGAACCAGGGCATTCAATATGCTAGGCATTTAGTGGTGAAGCTTGACTGTTATTGTGATACACTGCTGTAAAGCCATTGGACAAACCTTATATCATGATTACTTTCTTAATATCCCCTTAATGTGGAGAAGTATAACCTCTAAAAAATTTACTACATATACCACATCTATTAAATTACATGCAGCTGCATTTTGTACAAATACGGAAGAAAGGCAGGTAAGGTCAACTTCATTCAAACTATACTTTTGATATGTATGTTCTTTATCTCCATTATCATGTGTTTATAGAACCTAGATATATTGATACGTATGTTGTTGACCTCTGTTATCATGTGTTTATAGAACCTAGATATATTGATACGTATGTTGTTGACCTCTGTTATCATGTGTTAATAGAACCTAGATATATTGATACGTATGTTGTTGAACTCAGTTATCATGTGTTTATAGCACTTAGATATATCGATACGTATGTTGTTGACCTCTGTTATCATGTGTTTATAAAACCTAGATATATAGATACGTATGTTGTTGAACTCAGTTATCATGTGTATATAGAACTTAGATATATCGATACGTAAGTTGTTGACCTCTGTTATCATGTGTTAATAGAACCCAGATATATTGATATGTATTTTGTTGACCTAGCTTAGCATGTGTTTATAGAACCTAGATATATTGATACGTTTGTTGTTGACCTAGCTTATCATGTGTTTATAGACCCTAGATATATTGATATGTATGTTGTTTACATCCATTATCATGTATTTATAGAACCTATATGTATTGATATGTATGTTGTTGACCTCTGTTATCATGTGTTTATAGAACCTATATTCATTGATATGTATGTTGTTTACATCCATTATCATGTATTTATAAAACCTAGATATATCGATACGTAAGTTGTTGACCTCTGTTATCATGTGTTAATAGAACCTAGATATATCGATATGTATGTTGTTTACCTCCGTTATCATGTGTTTATAGAACCTAGATATATTGATAAGTATGTTGTTGACCTCCCTTATCATGTGTTTATAGAACCCAGATATATTCATATGTATTTTGTTGACCTAGCTTAGCATGTGTTTATAGAACCTAAATATATTGATACGTATGTTGTTGACCTTCTTTATCATGTGTTTATAGAACCTAGATATATTGCTATGTATTTTGTTGACCTCCCTTATCATGTGTTTATAGAACCCAGATAAATTGATACGTATTTTGTTGACCTCAATTATAATGTGACTATAGAACTTAGATACAGGTTTATTGAATGTCTGCTGTTTACCTCCATTATCATGAGTTTATAGAACCTAGATATATCGATATGTATGTTGTTGACCTCCCTTATCATGTGTTTATAGAACCTAGATATATCGATATGTATGTTGTTGACCTCCCTTATCATGTGTTTATAGAACCTAGATATATCGATATGTATGTTGTTTACCTCCATTATAAAATGTTTATAGAACCAAGATATATTGATAAGTATGTTGTTCACCTCCCTTATCATGTGTTTATAGAACATAGAAATAATGATACTTATGTTATTGACCTCCCTTATCATGTGTTTATAGAACCTAGATATATTGATAAGTATGTTGATTACCTCCCTTATCATGTGTTTACAGAACATATATATATTGATCCGATTGTTCGTTACCTCCCTTATCATATGTTTATAGAACCTTGATATATTGATATGTATGTTGTTGACATCCCGTATCATGTGTTTATAGAACCTTGATATATTGATATGTATGTTGTTCACCTCCCTTATCATGTGTTCATAGAACCTAGATATATTGATATGATTGTGGTTAACCTCTCTTATCATTTGTTTATAGAATCTAAATATACTGATATGTTTGTTGTTGAACTCTCTTATCATGTGTTTATAGAATCTAGATATACTGATATGTATGTTGTTGACCTCCCTTATCATATGCTTATAGAATCTATATATATTGATATGTGTGTTGGTTACCTCCTTTATCTTGTGTTTATAGAACGTGGATATATTGATATGTATGTTGTTGACCAGACCTTATCATCTGTTTATAGAAACAAGAATCATTGATATTTATTTTGTTGACATCGCTTATCATGTGTTTATAGAATCTAGATACGTGTATATTGATATGTATGTTGTTGACCTCTCTTATCATGTGTTTATAGAACCTAGATATATTGTTAAGTATGTCGTTGACCCTCCTTATCTTGTGTTTATAGAACCTAGATGTATTGATAAGTATGTGGTTGACCTCCCTTATCATGTGTTTATAGAACCAAGATATATTGATACTTATTTTGTTTTCCACCCTTATCATGTGTTTGTAGAACCAAGATGTATTGATATGATTGTTGTTGACCTCCCTTACCATGTGTTTATAGAACCGAGATGTATTAATATGTTTGCTGTTGACCTCCCTTATCTTGTGTTTAGAGAACCTAGATATATTGATATGTATTTTGTTGACCTAGCTTATCATGTGCTTATAGAAACTTGTTTTATAGATATGTATTTTGTTTACCTCGGTTATCATGTGGTTATAGAATCTAGATACGTGTATATTGATATGTATATTGTTGACTTCACTTATCATGTGTTTATAAAAACTGGATATATTTATATGTCTTTTTTTGACATCGCTTATGATGTGTTTATAGAATCTATATACGTCTATATTGATATGTATGTTGTTTGCCTCCCTTAGCATATTATTATAGATTCAAAATATATTGATATATATGTTGCTTACCTCTCTTATCATGTGTTTATAGAACCTAGATATATTGATTTGTATTTTGCTGACCTCCATTATTATGTGTTGATTGAACCTAGATATATTGTCAAGTATGTTGCTGACCTTCCTTATCTTGTGTTGATTGAACCTAGATATATTGTAAAGTATGTTGTTGACCTCCCTTATCTTGTGTTTATAGATGCTGGATATATTGATATGTATGTTGTTGACCTCCCTTATCATGTGTTTATAGAGCCTAGATATATTGATACTTATTTTGTTTTCCTCCTTTATCATGTGATTGTAGAACCTAGATATATTGTTATGATTGTTGTTGATCTCCACAATCATGTGTTCATAGAACTTAGATTTATTGATAAGTCTGTTGTTGACCTTCCTTATCGTGTGTTTAAAGAACCGAGATGTATTGATATGTTTGTTGTTGACCTCCCTTATCATGTGTTTATAGAACCTAGGTATATTGATACTTATTTTGTTGACCTCCCTAATCATGTGTTTTTAGAACCGAGATGTATTGATATGTATGTTGTTAACATCCCTTATCATATGTTTATAGAACCTAGATATATTGATACTTATTTTGTAGAGCTCCCTAATCATGTGTTTATAGAACCTATATATATATTGATACTTATTTTGTTGACCTCCCTTATCATGTGTTTATAGAACCAAGATGTATTGATATGTATGTTGTTGACCTCCTTATCATGTGTTCATAGAACCTAGATATATTAATACTTATTTTGTTGACATCCCTTATCATGTGTTTATAGAACAAAGATATATTGATATGTATTTTGTTGACCTAGGTTATCATGTGTTTATAGAAACTTGTTATATTGATATGTTTTTTGTTTACCTCAGTTATTATGTTGTTATAGAAACTAGATACGTGTACATTGATATGTATATTGTTGACCTCACTTATCATGTGTTGATAAAAACTGGATATATCAATATGTATTTTTTGACATCACTTAAAATGTGTATATAGAATCAAGATACGTCTATATTGATATGTATGTCGTTGACCTCCCTTAGCATATTATTATAGATCAAAGATATATTGATATCTATGTTGCTTACCTCACTTATCATGTGTTTATAGAACTTAGATATATTAATTTGTATTTTGTTGACCTCCATTATCATGTGTTGATTGAACCTAGATATATTGTCAAATGTGTTGTTGACCTCCCTTATCTTGTGTTTATAGAACCTAGATGTATTGATAAGTATGTTGTTGACCTCATTTATTATGTGTTTATAGAACCCAAATATATTGATTCTTATTTTGTTTTCCTCGCTTATCATGTGTTTGTAGAACATAGATATATTGATACTTATTTTATTTTACTCCCTTATCACGTGTTTATAGAACCCAGATTTATTGATAATTAATTTGTTTTCCTCCCTTAATATGTGTATATAGAAACGAGATATATTGATACTTATTTTGTTTTCCTACCTTATTATGTGTTTGTAGAACATAGATATATTGTTATGATTGTTGTTGACCTCCATAATCATGTGTTCATAGAACCTAGATATATTGATAAGTATGTTGTTGACCTCGTTTATCATGTGTTATAGAACCTAGATGTATTGATATGTTTGTTGTTGACCTCCCTTATCACGTGTTTATAGAATCTAGATAGATTGATACTTATTTTGTTGAACTCGCTTAGCATGTGTTTATAGAACCGAGATGTATTGATATGTATGTTGGTGACCTCCCTTATCATGTGCTTATAGAACCTAGATAAATTGATAATGATATTGTTGACCTCCCCAAGCATGTGTTTATAGAACCGATATGTATTGAGATGTATGTTGTTGACCTCCCTTATCATGTGTTTATAGAACCTAGATATATTGAAACTAATTTTGTTGACCATCCTTATCACGTGTTTATAGAACCGAGATACATTGATATGTATGTTGTTGACCTCCCTTATCATGTGTTAATAGAACTTAGATATATTGATACTTATTTTGTTGACCTCCCTTATCATGTGTTTATAGAAGGGTCCTCTGTGGCCGAGTGGTCTAAGGCGCCGTCTCAAGATCATTAACCTCTCACCGCTATGGTCGTAGGTTCGAGTCCCGCTCGCTCCAAAAACTTTATGTGAGAAAGTTTCCAGTTACTTGCGGAAGGACGGTGGTTCTACTCAGTCTGACTCAGTCTGAGGTCTTCCTCCACCAGTAAAACTGGATATGCCATATATAACCTGAAATGTGTTGAAAATGGCGTTAAACCCCATTTAAAAGTGTTTATAGAACCGAGATGTATTAATATGCCTGTTGTTGACCTCCCTTATCATGTGTTTATAGAACCTAGATATATTGATACTTATTTTGTTGACCTCCCTTATCATGTGTTTATAGAACCGAGATGTAGTGATATGTATGTTGTTGACCTCCCTTATCATGATTTTATAGAACCGAGATGTATTGATATGTATGTTGTTGACCTCCCTTATCATGCGTTATAGAACCTAGATATACTGATATTTATTCTGTTGACCTCCCTTATCATGTGTTTATAGAACCGAGATGTATTGATATGTTTGTTGTTTACCTCCCCTATCATGTGTTTATAGAGCCTAGATATATTGATACTTATTTTGTTGACCTCCCTTATCATGTGATTATAGAACCGAGATGTATTAATATGCCTGTTGTTGACCTCCGTTATCATGTGTTTATAGAACCTAGATATATTGATACTTATTTTGTTGACGTCCCTTATCATGTGTTTAAAGAACCGAGATATAGTGATATGTATGTTGTTGACCTCCCTTATCATGATTTTATAGAACCGAGATGTATTGATATGTATGTTATTGACCTCCCTTACCATGCGTTATAGAACCTAGATATATTGATATTTATTCTGTTGACCTCCCTTATCATGTGTTTATAGAACCGAGATGTATTGATATGTATGTTTTTGACCTCCCTTATCATTTGTTTATAGAACCTAGATAAATTGATACTTAGTTTGTTGACCTCCCTTATCATATGTTTATAGAACCGAGATATATTGATATGTATGTTTTTGACCTCCCTTATCATGTGTTTATAGAGCCTAGATATATTGATATGTGTGTTGTTGACCTCCCTTATTATATGTTTGTAGAAACTAGATATAAGTAGTATACAATATACGAGTGTCAGCGCAATTATCCACCACCCAAAAATTACTAGCTCGCCCAAACTCGCAGATCATTTTAGGTGATGGAAACGGTTTTCTGAATTTCCTATGTTGAATGTATACTACTACTACGTGACCGTACTTTTTTTTTATTAAACAATCAAATCTTTAAATGGAACTCAAGAACTGAATACATTTGAATAACCACTCCGTTTTACATATGCTTGTTTGTTATGTTATCACGTCTCAACACCTTTTTTTTACCACAATAACCATATCGAAGGCTTGGTGCGAAACAGTTGTAATTGATGTTTTCATCAACATTGACATTTTTGTATTTTTCAGTTTGGTTTGTGTATATACACATCCAGTAAAAATTATAACTTTGAATATTAAAGTTTTACCCCTCAAATTGTATATTTTTCCTAATGTTGTATCTCAAAAAGTGAGCAGTATTACACTTAAAATTGTATTGGCCCTGATGCAGAATCTAATTTCTTGATTTGAGCCTATTTTAGATGGGGAATATATACAGTAGTCCAACATAATGCAACTCTCCAAGTAGCCTTTTGACTATTCTTTATTTTGCACCTCCCAAGACCACCGGATATGCAAATATGATAAAGCCACATCCATCCGCATCTGATTTAATGAGGCCAATAACTATAGTTGCAAACTTTTTTATCGGAAGATGCTGTTACATTTAGTGGTGTTTAAGACCTGTATATATTAAGCTTTGTATCTGATTATCTAGTATGAACATTCAAGAACAAGTTGACATTTAAATTCATGAATGCATTGATGATTTAAATAATAGTGTAACATTTTTATAGCAATGAAAGAAATGTGTTTGATGCAATTTTTGACTGTTGGTCTTAGTGTTTCTAGATATATACCAATTGTGAAAGCAAAATTTTTTAATTTGAAGCATTTTAATCTACTACATTCTTTTTATACATCAATTTTAATCTATCGTTCCACCGACCAAAGAAAGATCAAGGTGGTCTATGAAATGCATTTGAAAATGTCTCAGCAGGACAAATAGATTGGGACCAGTTTTAACCATTTTTGAAGTGGGCTCAATTGCTAGTCAATAAGCAATTAAAACAGCATGTTGAAATGCCTTGTGTCTCTTTCATTTTTGTCAGATAATCAGAAGAAGACAAGAAAAATTATATTTACAGTACCACCGAAAACAATAATAGGTTTCACATTGTCATGTTGTGATTTAGCCTGCAGAGGTTCAATCTTCTTTCTATCACTCATAAATATTAAGAGAATGTACAGAATGAGGGAGACTCAATCCATGCTTCTACAGAGTGTGCCAGTAAAAATAGTTGTGCATAATTATACAACCTTACAGTGGGCAGAAGAAATTTTGAGATTGAATAATCAGATATTTAGCCTAATTTTTATGCCATCAAGGGCTAACAGTACAGTCGATCAGTTGACCTATTTTTACCTGAGATCATGGAAGCCTAATTACAAACCATAACTATATTCAGGAAATATGCATGTTTAGATTTGTCATTTGATAAATCTTGCCCTTTAAATCAAGAATTTTAAAATTAACTCTGAAATGATAATGTTTTCTGGGGATCAACACAAGTATTGTTTAACTGTTTATTGTTTGCCTTAACTGTTTATTGTTTGCCCCCTATCAGTTCAACTATCAGTCTGATTATGATGGTGAAGTATTCACTTTTCCATAAATGAGTCAACCACACCTAGTCCATCCACTATTGAACTAGAACAGTTGATGGATCATTTTATCCCAATCACAGCAGCAATGTTATTGGTGTGGATCTCTTGTCTCCATGCCTAAATTGTTATTCCAAGGGTACATAATTTAATCCATTCTTCATATTGTTACCTTATCTTATCACATGTACAAGTAAGTTAATAATAAAATACTTTTTGCAATGCTTATTTTAAGGTTTTAAACAAGCGTTATTTTTTAAAAAAAATTCTTAAAAAAATAAGTGTAACCGTAATACAGTAAAACGCATTATTATAACGATGTATTTCAGTGGAGCTTCATAAAAATCACAACCAAATTGGATGTTAATGAGTTGATGTGATTTACCTTTCCTGAAAATTGTAACCAAACAATTTGTATGGTAGCTTAAAGTTAACAAAACTTGTTGCATTTTTGACCAGATTGGTTGCAGTCTTGGGCCTGCAGTTCACCAATATATGATTTAGAACCACATCCGTTTCCTATTATTTTGTCAGAGAAACTAGCATTAAGGGTTCTTTTCTTATGCTGTAGCTCATTTCTGTTATATTCTCTGTATTTATGATTAAAAAGTTATGAATAAGTTTCATTTAAGTCAAAATTATCAGTATTTTTTCTTATTGTTGAGTAACGTTCAAACAATGTCATGGTCTTTATCATACCAAATACTGTCATTAAAAGTGCTTATAATGTATATTATATAAGAAATATTTATTCCTAAATAACCTGTATTCAATTGGGATATCCGTTTGTTACAGAAGGTGACTGGAAGATAATATAATGGTCACTAGATTATAGAATGTATTACTTTCCCAATGTTTTGTTATAAAATACAACAACAAAAATTGGTATTCAAGATAAATAATTTCAAAATAGAGTAAATAAAAGAAATATATATATATATATATAATAAACACATGAAAAAGATGTTTATAAATGCATTTGACATTTGCAGGAATTGAGAACAAAAATCCAGATACAACCCCTTCGCACCAAGAAATAATTTAAAAATTTGCAAAATTTTGGTGCGAAAGGGTTGTAACTGGGTCTTCATCAAATATCTTCTTTTTTAAGCTAAATGGCTGTTTCCTGTCAGTCTCTATTGAAATCTTCCACAAAAATTGAAAATTATAATCTTGAGAAAATAAATATGAACAAAAAATAAAAGAATGAAGAAGTTTTTTGTCTTTCCTGAACAATTTCTGAATATTGAGTTACAACCGTTTCGCACCAAGCACTCGATATGTAAGTGCATTAATTCCATCATCCAAAATATATCTTTAATTATCAAAACATGATAAACTAACTTTATTTATTTCATAACTTTTTACCTGATGCTTGACTGATTTAATTGTTTTTATTGTGGTTTTTTTTACACCATCATTAATTAAAGTATATTCGTAATCCTCACGCATTATAATTTTCTTAACAACACCTTAACAATTTTATACCTTTACATTTGTTTTAATCTTTACCACCCATTTTATACGAACACATCTTATCTCTCAAACCAATAAATTCAGTAGTCAGACTAACCGCTACCTCATTCTTCATCTTACCAATAACATTTTTATTATCGTCAAGAAGAATGGACTTTGTTAGAGTAAGCACTATTATCAAACAATTTTTTATTCTCATACAAATCCTCATAAACATCTTTCGTTTCAATTTCATAACATAGTGGGTCAGTATCTGTGAATAATAATTTTACTTTATTTCTATCAAACATGATTAAGAATAAAATTGTAATGAAAATCTTACATTAAATATTTACTTAATTCTAAGATGGTCATTCCAACATGAAAAGGACGATTAAGAACCAACTCCTCTTTTATTTTATTGATTCCATACAAATTTTCATTAAACATTTGTGAAGAAATAAAAGTTGCTATGGCTGCATACTTTTCTAATACCCTTTCATCATGGGTTAATTTTAAATTGATTCTTTTTCTTAAGTTGTCCATTGTTTTTTCCAAACAGATTAATTCATCAACTAAAAAAAATCTTAGCTAATGTTCTCTTTTTGTGTGTCAAAATCAATATATTCAGCAAATCAAGGTCTTTTATCAGACTGTAATACTCTTTAAACCTTACCCAACTTCATTTCAAGATCAAGATAAAGTTTGAGTTTTTTCCTATGAATAACATATTTTTTCTTATTAAATAAATTAGGAACCAAATTTGTTGTTCTATCACTACTTATATCATATTTTTCAGAAATATATACAGAAATCAGATAACATTTCATCATTTACTATTATTTTTTATCTGGTGCTAAATGGTAATCAGAATGTAAATCATGTATTTCTTTTGGATTAAAGCGATCACACTCAATAAAAAAGTTATTATATTCAGTTGTGTCCAATTCCTCTGGACTAACCCATTAAAATTACCGTAAGGTAAAGGCTGACTCATTCCCCAACCATAAAGGTTGTTAGCGTCTTAGTATGTAATGTATTTGCTTTCTTTTCTACGATTGTAAGCATCTAAGTATTTGTTATTCGCTTTAGAATATCTGTTAGCGATGTAACTAATACCGCCTCGTAATCCTTTTTCAACCATTAGATGCAGGTCAATATCTGTGATAATATTCAAATTAATTTTGTCGTCTTTAACACTGCATCCCAAGCTAAACCGGGACTTGAAAAGTAATGACAAGGATCAAGTTTGTAATATTCTAAACATGTCCCGCGAAAGTTTTCAAATACATCAGATAGCAAAAGGACATCAGTCTTTAAATACAGATCATGATAATCTCCCATTTTTTTTGCAACAAAATGACTTCCACACACCCTGCGCATGTTCATAAACATCATCTGACACATCCTCATATCGAGGGCTTGGCGCAAGACTATTGTTACTAGGTTTTTGCAAATTGTTCAGGAGAAAGAAAAAAATGTTTTTTATTGTCTACTTTAGATATTTTGGCATTTTTTTCAAAATCCAAATGAAAACTGCATTACTTACAATATTAACAAGTGTTATCAATTAAAGCTTTAATATAACTTGATTTATTTGTAAAAGTTTGAGTTACAACAGTGTTGCCTTGAAATTTCAATAAAACTGAATTTATACTTGGTGCAAAATTATTGTAACTCAAGTTACAATAGTTTTGCACCGAGTTTTATTAGATAAATAATTAATTTCTAAGTTTAAAAATATTGTAACGAAATATCAAACTGATTAAAATTATGTTGTTATTACTCTAAAACTAATTTTAGTTAAATTTTACTAGAAAAATATAAAATGAACCAAGGTATCTTTGATATTTTTTTAATGTCTTTTCCTGGCTTTCAATAAACACCATCAATTAATACACAAAAAAATTGTGTTTATAAACCATTCCAAATATAGATACCTTTAATAAATATAAACACACAAAAACAACCCCAATATAACAAAATTAATGTAATTATTGCCATTATATCTTTTCTGTAAAAAGGGATACACCAAAATACGTATTTAATATTTAGTAAGGTCCTACACCAAACCAACCACTACAGACTTTAGAAAGAAAAATCTCCTGAAGTCATTAGACAACATTATTTTCGTATACTATCGTCTGCTGTGTCAAATTATATTTTATTTCTGTTTGATTTTTGTTTTAGCTTGAACTACAGTCTATAATTTGTTGAGACTGGTGTGCCCATTTAAGATTAATGTATATATATATATGCGGTGAAAGGAAAAAGAAAGTATACATACCTATAAACACCGACAAGTCAGGGAACAATAAATGTATTGCATATTTCATCATATTGTTGAATAAAAAAAACAACATTTAATTCATTTCAAAGCAAAACAATCAGGAAAAATCAGTTCATTTTCCATCACATGAATAAACTTTGCCAATAATGAAATAATTTTAAAAACCAAAATGTATGCTTTCTTTTTCCTTTCAGTGTATATATATATATGACTGTATGTTACAACTTGACTGATATATATGTTTGTACGGTTTGTTGAGGGATGGCCCTCCCCGACCCTCACAAACCTATTACGGGGTGATTAAATGGATCACTTTTCAGTGATTGAAATTAAAAAAAATAATAAAGTAATTCTATTAAAGGTTAGCACAAACATATCAGATGTATTGGAAATAAAGAAAACCATATAAAGTATATTAAGCTGTATTGTTTATGTTTTAGCCTATAAATACAATAATTTTGATAGTTTTCATGTTAACAATCAATTAACCTATATCATTAACACTGTAAAGCATAATATTTCAGTTATGAAAGTATTAAATTATGTTAATATAAGTTAATATATATAACTATATTTCCAAATTCATACTTGGAAATTGATATTGTGTAAATTGATATAGTATGCAGATACTATGTGGACCACAGCATAATCGTTACTAACTGTCATGTTTAAAAATGTGACATCTTGATATTAATATACCAGTAAATATTGAACAAGCTTTTAAAACTGTTGTTTTCAGTCTTATAAATTTATTGACGAATTTTTACCTGGGGTGCAATAGGCAGTTCAGATCAAATTGCATACTACGTGATTGTTTTGGTTAAAACCTTATTTTTAGACAAATAGACCAAAAGATACCTGTGGTTTATTGAGTTAAAAATTTGGAAAAAGTTATCGTTTAAATCTAAACAAGCGGTAAGTGGGTACTGTGCCCCATGGGCCCACTATACCAATATCACTAACAACTTTACCATTTACATTCGTCATACTAACTCCAATGCCAACTGCACCTTCAAAATCCATCATACCAAATTAATTAAACACCTTTCAGTCTTCATACATGTACCAACTCCTCCATCATGGTACTGTACCCTTTACACCCACCAAACTAATATAATTATACCCACTGTACCCTATACAACCACCATACCAAAAATATCACTTCTACACTCTACATCTCGTATACTAGCACAATTTTCATCTACATCCTTAACATCCGCCAAACCAAATCCATAAGAAACTGATCCTTTATATTCATTACATCTATCGACTCCGTTAACATACCAACTCAACTATCCACAGCGATTCTACCTTCAACATCCATCATACCAACCCCACTACCCATTGCATCAATAACATCAATCATACTGACCTAATTAACTACTGAACCATTACATCCACCAATCCAGTATATATTATATAGGTACGGTTTTCTCTTTACCAACCATTATCAATAATACCAACCAGAACCCAATTACTTACTGTACCCTCTACACCCACCATTTAGATTCAACTACATTGTATCTTCTACATCAACAATACCAACAGCACTACCTGTGCCCTAAACATCCACCGTACCAACTGCATTATTCACAATCCACATTATATCAACATCTTTATCCACTGCGGTCACCATACCAACATCACTACCGTCTGTTTCATGGACACTACATCCACCATACCATTGCAACTCTTCACTGTTCCTTCTACATCCTTTATAATTCTTTACTAATTTCACTACTCACTACCCCATTAATATCAACATCACTACCCATTGCAAGCATTATATTCATTATACCAACACCACTACTCAATGTCCACTCTGCATCCACCATACCATTATAACTACTCACTGTACTTACTACATCCACTATACCATATCAACATTCAACCATCTTAATCATTCATTGTTCCCTTTACATCTATAATACCAACTAAACTACCAGCTGTACCCTATAAAACCTCCGTACAAACTACACTACTAGCTTTAATATCAATACCCACCATACCAACTACACTACATGCTGTACTTTATACTCACATTACCAACTACGCTACCAGCTGTACACTTTATATTCACTATACCAACTACACTACCAGCTGTACCCTTTATACTCACATTACCAACTCTTCACTACTAGCTGTACCCTGTACACCCAGAATACAAACTGCACAACCAACTATACCCTCCATACTCATAATACCAACTACACTACCAGCAGCTGCTGTATCTTCTTCACCTGTCATACCAACTATGCTACCAGTCTACCCTCTATACTCACCAAACTAACTATACTACAAATTGTATCCTCTACACCCACCATACCAACTATACTTAGCTGTACTGTTTATGCCCACGATATTATCTACACAACCAGATGTACCCTCTTCACCCACAATACCAACTACACTACCAGCTGTACCCTCAACACCCATTATACCAACTATACTACCAGCGGTACTGTTTATACCCATGATATCATCAACACAACCAGATGTACCCTCTTCACCCACAATACCAACTACATTACCAGTTGTACCATCTACACCTACTATAAAAACTATGCTACCAGCCATACCCTCTACACCCAACACAGCAACTATGCTACCAGCCAAACACTCTACATCCACTTTACCAACAACATTACCAGCAGTACCCTCTACATCCACAATACCAACTACGTTACCAGTTGTATACTCTACACCCACTATACAAACAACATTACCTGGTGTACCCTCAACACCCACAGTACCAAATACATTACCAGTTGTACCATCTACACTCACAACACCAACAACGCTTCAAGCTGTTACCTCTTCACCCATTATCAACTAAACTACCAGCTGTACTGTATATACAACTACAATACCATCTACACTTCCAGCTTTACTCTCTTTACCCACCATACCAACTACACTACCAGCTGTACCCACAACACCCACCATACCAACTATGCTTCCAGTTGTACCATCCGCATCCGCTATACCATCTATGATACTCACCATACCAACTACACAACAAGCTGTACCCGCTTCATCCACAATAGCAACTGCATTACCTGTTGTACCTTATACACTCACAACACCAACAACGCTACCAGCTGTACCCTCTATACCCACTATACCAACAACTCTACCAGCTGTACCCTCTACACCTACCATATCGACAACACTACCAGCTGTATTGTTTATAACCATGATACCATCTACACTACCAGCTGTACTCTCTTCACCTACCATTCCAACTACACTACTAGCTGTATCCTCAACACCCACAATACCAACAACATTATCAGCTTTACCATCAACACCCACTATACCAACTATGCTACTAGTTGTACCATCAACACCTACCATACCAACTATGTTACCTGTCATACCCTTTTCACCCACCATACCAACTACACTACAAACTGTACCCTCAACACCCACCGTACCAACAATGCTACCAGTTGTACCATCCACACCCACTATACCAACTATGCTACGAGCCATAACCTCTACACCCATCATAACAAATACTCTACCAGCTGTACCTTCTACACCCACCACTATACATGTACCAACTATGCGACCAGCCACACCCTATACACCCACCATACAAACTATGTTACCTGTCATACCCTCTTAACCTGCCATACCAAGTACAGTACCAGCTGTACCCTTTACATCCATCATACCAACTACAGCACCCTGATGTACCCTCCCGATCCATCATACCAATTACACTACCAGCAGCTGCTGTACCCTCTAGATCCACTTCACAATCTCAACTATCCGCTGTACACTCTGTATCCACCATACCCCATACCCCATACCAATCACACTAATCACATTGTGCTTTATTAAATTGGTATAATCAAAAGATAATTCTGAGAAATCAAAGTTTATCAATATCTAAAATATATTGTTTTGGTTCTAAGTTAACAGCCATTTTAAAATGATAAGATACTGTTGACTTCTAGTACTGATATATTAAAAAGAATAATACTGAGTGTACCAGGTCTTATCTCATTCTGGAAGTATTCAAAAGTGATATATTGGTTTTGTAAGGTTATAATTGGTATAAATTAAAAGTGTGTTGAGTAATATTGTGAGAAAATATCAACAAATGGTTCTTTTATAGCACAATAACTATATTAAACATCCATTTTATTGTCGCTTATGTCCAAATCAATAAAACATTTAACATAGTCATCTGACTAAAATTTCTCTTTTATCAAATTAAAATGTTTTTAAAAATTTAGTAGAAAAAAAGTAAAAAAAAGTCTCTATACCTGTATTTCTTCAAAATCTTGAAAGATTTTCCTGAACTATAAATTGAAACTTGTATTGCAATATTCTTGGACTAAATAAAAGTGTGGTTATGGACATGATTACTGGGTTTAATTAGATTTAAACTCAAGTTATCATAGTTTTGCACCAATATAAATAAAGGTTTCCAAGTTATTATTTGGTGCAAAGCTATTGTAACTCAAGTTACAATAGTTTTGCGCTAATGAATTAGTGTAATTGAGATACAATATTTTCACCATAAGTGAATATCTTCAAAATTATTTAAAATATCAGGACCAAATTTTAACTCAAGATGCACATTGTGAAACGATTTTTGAAAAAAACAACAGAGTTACAATAGTTTTGCGCTTAGCCCACGATATGTTAACTTGGAATAAAATATTAAGTTCTTTGATGGTTAATATTTATCACTTAACTTATCCCAACCATCCATGTTGTCATACGGATAAACCCCCTTTCTTTTTACTAATTCCAACTTATCTTTAAAATGTTTTAGTAGTAAAACAAATTCCTCTTCCGGTAAGTTATTAACTAAATTAGCTTCAGATTGGTTATTATAAGTAATTGTTAACTATTCACAAATACTAAGTTGTCTATCAAGAAGCCATGTATTTTTCCATATTATTAGGAATTACGTCAGTTTTCACTTTCAAACTTACCAATTTCCTGCATTATGAAATGATCATCATGTATACTTTTAGATTATGGAAAACGACAGGGATTTTTTACTGAATCTAAAGAATTTGTTACACTTGTTTTGTGCACTTCCACGATATTTTCCCGTAACAATACAATGATCTCTCACAGGATAGTTCCATTTTAAATTATCTTCTCTAACTTGCTTTAAGACTTGCTTTTCTTAATTTTTTTTCCTCCTTTCCGTTATCACTATTTCTTTATTAAAATGGGTTTTCATCACTTCTTTACAATACGAGTACTCCGGCTCGACCAGCATCTTTTCAATAAAACGATAAACCGAATCCTTCCCTCGGTAAATATCCACTGGTTTACTAAATGTATTATCATATGTGCATACTAACTTATATCAAAAACCACTAGCAACATGATTTTGGTAAGCCTCAGTTGAGTTACCAAACTTTACATTTACTGGTTTTACTATTGCTTCAAAATCAGCATAAATGATAAAAGGGGTTGCTAATTATTTATGATAATTTCTGAAAAATAACTTATTGTTTTTCTCCTCAGGCATTTTAACTTTTTGTGTTCCGTTAATAGACACATCAGTGTGGTTATCAAGTATTCTTTCTTATGTAAAATGTAAGATGCAATATTTGCAAAAGAACAGCTTTCCCCTGTGTTTTGGTTGTGTCTTCATTAGTTTATTGAAATCCTTTATCCAAACATAATGAAATAAACCTTCCCCTTCTTTTAATAAAAGATAACAAGTATGTTTCATTTTTATTTTTAGAGATGTACAATGGGTAAATAGGTTCTTTTCCAATTCCAAAGACGTTAAACTTATATTATTAACTGTTTCTATTTAAGGAATATCTTTTGTTTTAACAGGAAACTTTATTTCATCATAATTCACTTCATCTATATGTTTTTTTTTATAGTTTTTTACTCTTTGTCGGTCCTTTTTAGCTGGAAACAAATGCGCCAAATGACACCAACATTATCCTTTTCATTTTTAATATTGATTAACCCTTGTCTATTTTATAACATCAGGAAGAGCAATATACGAGGAACCCTTTAATGGTCTGTATTTTATAATTGTTACATAATGTTCCTTCACTTCTTTTATTATCCAACCAGATCCCAGAGAAATCCATTCGCTGATTCTATTTAATAATTATTTTTATATCAATTAATTTTTTGTATATAATTTAGGTATAACAATGCTTTTGCTTTTGATTTAAAAATACTTTGAGTAGTTTCTATATCTTTAACTCCGTCCTCCCCCAAAACGACATTTGGTTTAGCAAACAAAATCTCAATTGTTATATTTAGTTTAACATTCATCTCCTGTGAAGCTATGAGACTCACGAGTGACTTAACACTTTCTTTTAATTGTATCATCGGGTCGTATTTGTTTACTATATTTATTTGATAGTGTTGATATTCGTTATTTTTAGATATTTTAACAGGTGTGAAGAGCATGTATATCTTATATCTAGAAACTAATTATTTTTCATTAGCATAAATAAACCTATATCTTTTTCTACCAATTTTAGAATGCCCACTTTTTATTCGAATGGTTTTCTCATAACACATGGTGATCAACTCGGCATTTATATTTAAATCTTTTTGTGCAGCATACATACTCTTATACTCTTTTTTATTATCTTCATTATCACACTCAACAGCAATATCTGTTTTTGGTTTTCTTCTCTCTTTATTGAGAAACGATTTGATAACATCTATCCTCTCCATTATTATTTCTCCGAAATTTCCATCACTGCGCGGCATCCGAGCAGCCTCCTTTATTTCTTTTTCTATCATTTCCATATTTTTCATGATATTTCATTAATATGTTTTATTTTAATAATAGCTTTTTTCTTTCCTTTCGATTCATTCTATCTAAAAATTAAACCTGACCAGCGGTACAGTTAATCTTAAAGGGTAACCAAAATGCTATTTTTTTTTATATTATTTGAATACAATCTACTAGAGGTTTATAAAAAAGGTTTTGTTTTCATAAAAATTCGCACTTGTTCATCGGTAAATCACGGAAACAGTAACGCACATTACAACTCTCACGGAAATACACGAAAGAATTAACGGAGTTACCCGAACGAGGTCCCCGATGACGTCATACCCCTACCCATAACGCACTCTAATTCAAGATGGCTGCAATGAACGAAAACATTTCACGAGAGAGTTATTTTAATGAGGATTCCGATGTTAGTGACATTTTATCGGACTTCTCAGGCTCAAGCAGTGATGAAGAACAGGATTATGGCATCCAACCCTACCAGTTTGAACCGGTGGTACTCGATGGAGACAACATTCTTGAACGCGATGTGCCGGTAGACCTTGAAGAAGACAGACGCCAACACAACGAATGGTAGTTTGTTATTTTAATATGGTTATATTGTTTAAAAAGTTGCATACATCGTTCGCTATTTGTTTTGCTGATAACAATTTGTGTTTCACATTCAACAAGAGAGCAGTGGTGTAGATTTAAGTCGGCTTCGGCCGTAATGCGATAAGAATAGAGAATCCAATTTAAGAAGAAAATGATATTTTTCGGAGCATTTATGATTTAGTGGTTAGGATAAAGAGATATATACATTTTATTTAACGTCGGCATGATATTTAAACAGTAAATATTAACTACATATGAAGTTTTTGAACGGAAAATGATGTAACATTCGTTTTACTTTTGTATAATATAGGTCTACCTAATTATACAAACAACAATCTTAAAATTGCTTTTTTATGATAGGGAAGCAAGCACAAGACAGATTAATCATTGTTATTTTAATGAATTTTGTAGTAAACTTTGGTATATCTTTATTATTTATAGGTGTATCTGTTGGAATTTCGAGGAGATGGCAACGAATAGAGAATGGCGCTGTTGTTCAGAAATACCAGAGATTGAGGGTTGTTTAGCCGAGTACAGGATGTACTGTGGTGAACAAGTGCAGTGTATTGTGGACCACCCCGGCTTCTCACAAGTGTGTCTTGCCAGATTTGCGCTCGTGACAGTGTACAAAGGTTACCAACAACAGTATGGAAACATGACTGCCTATGATGAAAATCAGTAAGTTATCAGTAAATATAGCTAAAAATATTTACTGGCAGGGGCCTTTCAGCAAATTATTTGAACTCTGCAAGGATTGTAGAAAGGGTCCAAATTTTACTGATACAATATGCATTGTGTCATTTTGATATTTCATGCCTGTGTGGTCATTTAAAGTGCAATGGGTTTAAGCAGTATTTTAGAGAAACTGAGAATTCTGAGTTGAGGAAAATCTGAGTTGATGTTTAGTGAAACAGGACTAAGGATCTCAGACCTTTTTTATTCCCTGGTGATACCAGCTCTTTTTGTATATTGTGTTTACATTGATCAGCAATTTATAGCATATGGTATATTTTACCAGAGAAAAAATGTTTAGCTCATCCCAATTTATTGATAGTGTAAATGATTGTTTTTAAAAACATGCTTCATTTTCACTTGTGGAAGGACTATATTGAATTTGGGTAGAAATTGGCAGTTCTAAAGGAGTGATCATTGTTATATTGTAACTAGTCAATTATAAAATATTATTGGAATAGGTTACTGCTCTCATTTGTTAACATGTTTTGCTTTTACTGATATTTTCTTTTATTAATTTTTAAACATCAAAAAAAATAATCAGTTCTAAATAACTCTGCATCAACACATTACAATTTACAACAGTAATTAATTTGCTGTGTTTTTAATAGATTATGTGACTGTTTTATTGAAGGATTTGTTTCTGATTTATTGAAATACATATTTCAAGCTCACGGGCTTTTCACCCATAATCAACCGACATCTGATTATTTTCGATCATCTAGACTATTATCATTCAATGTAAAGCTTCTATGGTGAATATATATTTAGTTGTATTCTAGCTATGTGAATGATCATCCTCTATTATAGTGACACATACTTTGATATGTTATTATCCCATTTTTTTCAGGAGATTTCGTTACACAGCATACAGACAGTTTGTGCGTTGGAACTGGGGGTTTCTGGGCAAGGAAGTAAGAGTTGTATTACCCTCCTGTGCTGTTGTAAGGATACCAAATGAGTTTCCATCTGACAACTACACAGGCCATCACTTTGCTGGATAAAAAGGACATTCTTTTAATGAACAATCAACAGTTACTTTGCTGATTTATCATAATCAAATTAAATAGCATGTATTATAAACGAAAGTGTGTTTCTTTGAATATTTCTCAACATAAATGTATATATATATATTCATAATTTTTTTTACTCCCCTTACTAAATCACAAGGTGAGCTAATCAGATCTCACCGTGTCTGTCGTCCGTCTATAAACTTTTTGTTGTGTTCTAACTAACACTCAACTTTTTTATTGGATTCTCATCAAACTTACATAGCAATTACCTGTTTATAACCATAGTGTTTGTAATGTTGTTTGCACTCCACATCCACAGTTTTTAGACACAAAAAAAATAATGAAAATAATAATGAAAATATTATATTTCTGTTAACGAGAATGAATTTATTTTTGGAACAATTATATTGCCCTTCAATATTGAAGAATAAATACATAAATATATACATAAACTATACAAGCATATACATACAATAAGCACATTCACACCTTTAACAAATTACTTCAAATTGCGTAAACAATTATAATGTGTTTGTTAATTCCTAATGAATAATTACCAGAATATTTTGAATAAAGAATGCACTGACTTTCATGTAATATTTAAAACTACTTTTGCAAGTATCTCCTTACATCATACATGAACGAATGTATTTTAGGAGTTGGAATAGTTACTTCAATAAGAATTAAATGTCCATTTTGATGAAAGAAATAGAAATGGTAGTGTCTATTAGACCATTCTTAAAATAAGATTGTTTGCTACCTACTCACTCAAATTGCAGCTACCCAAATTTTAAAACATTAAATTATTTTCATTATTTCTGTCCATTTTTATAAAATCAAAATGTGACAAAAAAAAGCTGCCTACATGAAAAATACTGGGTCTGAGCACAGCAAACGAACATTTCTTTGAGGATGGCCTTACTGAAAGACACCTCATTCCTGAACCAAAAATTTCAATAAAATGATAAAGTTGAATTTACTCTATATATTATGATTAAAATTTAAACAACCATGAATGTACATAAAAAAAGAGTGCACACAGTAACTGATTACATTTACATATATCTCACAGTCTCACAAAGTATTTGTACCAAGCTGGGATTGAACCCATGACCAAAGCAGTATGATTTAAGTCATTTTGAGACAGCTCATTTTCTTACACAAATCAGCCACAGAGATTTCTACATCTGAAGGTGTAACTTCATTTTACACACATAAAGATTTCTTAATCAATATGGCATATCCAGTTTTATAGTGGAGGAATTTATCCATACATGCTTATAGATTATTTTTTGATTATTTTTTAATTGTAAATTTAATAATCCGATCAAAAAATATTTTATAATCATATCTGTTTTTCCTTCATATATCATTGTTAATTACTAATACTTTATTTTCATACTTCTTGGGGAATTGTTCTTGTTTTTTTTCTCTAAACTAGTAAGGTATTCTCTCGAAATCTCACTCTCACCAGGTCTTGATCTTACCCTTATTCTTTCAAGACATTTATCAATAGACGTTTTCAAATAAATGTAACATTCTAGTTTATTTTGATTTATACTATTAATAACATAATTGTAGACAACCCTTCTAAAGGAGAGAAGACATGCGATGAGGCAAACATATCTTTATTAGAATCCCAACACCATTTAAGATAACCAACACATGCAAAGTCCTCGGCTGTTTCCATCATCCTAAAATGAGACTGTATACTTAATATTTGAAATGTAGAGGCATTCTTTTCTGTATTTTCATAAAGTTCTTTGAGTGGATTTATCCCATCCAAATAATTTCATTCTTCAATTGGCTCAGTTATAATTTTTATATTAGGTGCATATTCATTAAAATATCTCAAAAATGCATTTTTTTCCAGCTCCAATATTACCTTCTCATTATGTGTACAGTACGCATGAAAACCTACCCGGGCAAACCTAGGGTACGGAGTATGAAGAAATATGACGGAAGTGTTCCTAAACCAAACCGGATAAAATAACGTTGTTATCAAATATTTATGCTTATTCAATATTTTCTGGTTAATCGATATAAATATGTTAAAGTTTAATTAAAATAGTAAATGTTAAATATTATAAAAGTAAAAGTTTATTATGGCAAATAATCATGAAAATTACTACGCCAACATGCAATCCTAACACCGTCGCTTCACCAACCAACAAAATATAGTGCGATATTTATGTGATTAATTAAGCTAAAATTAACGTATTCTTTTTCTCAAAACACTTTATGTTTAACAAAGTCAAAAAGGTGTATTAAATAATTCTATGATTAAGAATATAAAATATTTTGCTAGGAATAACGAGTTTAATCATTCGCGTTGTAATACATCTAATCATAACGAAGCTGCTGATGTCTGTCCGCGCCATTTTAGAAGTTACTGTCAAGGGTGTCAGATGTAATTTAAATAATTTAATAATTAAATAAGCCGGTTTTCATTTCAAAATTTAATAATATAATCGGTCCACATATTTTCTATCGGACGTATAAATTATCATTATGGCATAGTACCACCATTGGAAAAAGGAAGTGCTTTCGTGGGGTAGTCGCATAATGGTGGTTATAAATAATCCTCATTTCTTCTTCTTTAAAAATGCATTTTCCTTATTTAAATGCTCATTTGTTTATTTGAATGGCATTATTGATGTATTTTGAACATTTTGTTAGCATTGTCATGTTTGAATTGTGAATTTAGAAAAAAAAATGATGCTTGGAAATTTGGGTATGAATACATGATTTCGAAAGTTTACTTTCACTTTGTCACCAGTGTACACACTGAGCTGAAAAAATCTCTTAGATGACACATGACCCCTACTTTTCTCATTATATTTGATAGTGCAGAGGTTGACAAACAGTAAAATGTAGGTTTCACTTCTTTCATTTGGGATTCTCTTTGAATGACAATCCTTCAAACTATTATTATTTACTATAGAATAAAGAACAAAAATCAATGGTGGGTTAACACCTTATCATGCATTACTATAAGCTGTGAAATACGCCTTGCGACAATAACATTCGATTGTTTTGTCACCTGCTGTGCGAAAGGAGATCAATTTTGACTAAGCCATTACGGATAATAGGGGGGTTTTAGGAAGAGTCAATCGCTACGTAACATGCCTTCGATGTCTGATCAGCGACCCGTATCAATTCATCAAACCGGTTTGGCTTCGGTAATTTCTTTGATATACCGCTTGCCGCAATGTATAAACTTGTTTGCTCGATTTTTTTTCCAAGTGGTCAAAGCTTTGACTTTTGGACAGAAAATTGCTTGCGTCTTAAAAATATTTAATATAAACGCGCAGTATTGCTTGTTTGTTTGAGTTTTTAACAATGACTTTAATTATATTATTAATGACATTAATTAAGAAAAGTGATCAAACCTGGAGCAATTTTATTTTGATGTCTGACTGGAATTGTTTGCGTTAGCGATAACGTTTGAAAAAAAAATAGTTGTCGGCAAAGTACAGATCTGTGCATCGTCAACGTAACTTGAACTTAATAATGAATATAAAATTTCCATACCGTTTATATATCTTATCCATTAATTTGATAGATTTCTTCCATATTACTAACTTCGCAATCCAAAAAACATGCTTCAATTTTCAAAGGGAACGACATAAACATGACACTTTTAAGGACTTCATGGAAATCATATACGTTTCACTCTTACAATATAATATCACTTTGATGTTAGCCGACGCACGGTGACGTCACAGTCATCAAAGAGACAACAGCAAACGTTTTGTTTCATTCAATACATGCAATGAAAGTGTGCGGTGTGTTTGTGTTCACTTATGACATGTAGGATTTCGTCAATAAGTATTATATTCAATTTCAAATATCTTCATTTATATGCGAACGTTTTTTTTAATGAATTGATAATAATATAATATGAGACAGAGTTGAAAGTGGTTGTACGCAAATTTACATCTATTCATATTTAGTTTAGCGAGAATAATACTGTTTAAATGTCGCATTCAATAAAAAGTGCTTCTGACAATGTTCAAAGCATTGAATGTGGCATCGACTCGAGACGAACCGAGGCTATACCGGTATACACAGTACTTCCGGTTTACATCCTTATTCTATTTTTTGCGAGAAATTGATTGAAACTGGTTCATTCAAATGAGAATACATGATATTGGAAATAATAATGTACATATTAAGAAAAGTTTATTCAAATTAAACACATATAGCATGAAATATAAACGAACTGATAAAGTTGAGCGGTGGGTGTGGTATTGTGATATATATACATGCATGGGTATAATGTAGAGTGGTTTTAAAAGGAAAAAATATGATTCTTACGGTAGCGATTATTACGGCAATAAAAACCCTGGGCCGATTTGCATTTTGGAATTTTAGAAGCCCAGGGACTCATAAACTACATTGCATTGTTGTGACGTATCATAGGCGTAGGAGCGGGGGAAGGGAGCTAGCATATACCACCACCCCCACCCCACCACACACCCCATCCATATAAACTCTTTCCTTAGATTGCCCCAATAATAATTGAACCGCTCCTACGCTCATGTGCATATGTCTGTTTTGTTAAAGTTCATACAGGTCCTATTTAGCTTTCGAATACATTCAATGATTTCCTAAACCACACGAATACTGCACATGCATTTAGTTCGTATATTTCATTTATGTACAGAAAAGGAATATAAATGTATACATACATATAGTCATACCACCGGGAGCTTAATTAGTTTACGTGATTTTTTGTTTCATTTAAATGATATAAGTCACACGGATTTTGATAACTAAATATTTAATTAATCGTCAGTATTTACAATATGTTAAAATGATTCGCTTAAATGTTTGACAGTTTTCATTATTTTTTTCCTATTTAATCACATGACGCGGTTCATTCATCTGGCACTTGTTACAATCAAATATACATATCAGCAGGGTTCTTTCGTGATCGGTGTACCGATAAGGTACCAGTTGACTTGCAATTAGACTTGACACATATGGCGATAATGTGACATAACAACGCAGGGGGTCCATATTACCGGGTGCCCTACAAGTAGCGGTAAAGCACAATTCAATATTTCGGCATATGAACATACATGTTCGTCGCCTTGACATATGTATAGGCTGCGGTAACAACAAAAGTTAAAAGAGCATGATATAATCAAGAAAAGTACAATATCAACCTAACATTAAATATAATATTGATTCATCGAAATCAATTTATTAATTACTAGAAGTTAAATCAACTTGAATTTAAGTGTGTGTTTATACAGCACATGGATAAAGAGACGTTCTACATTTGTATTCATAACCTGGACACAGAAAGTGTATTGACGATCACTAATCGCCAGCGATAACTTATTGTTATCACACAATAGCGAGACACGGCTAGCGGTCAATGCGATTGTTTGTAGCATTATAATATCGTAGGCCAGAGTATAAAAACAAATTTTTTGAAGTTTGCATTGATAACATCAATCAAATTTAATAAATAAATTGTCTATTAAGTACTATTATCAGTAGTATGTGGCATCTTTGGTAGTAAACACCAAACGGGCGTCATCTTGTTGACCTAGTTACTATTTACAGTAACACATTCGCAAATAAGCTATTTGGATCATAGCGCATGCGCGGCTGCCATTTTGTTTCTATCATATGCGCATGCGTGCCGGCCATATTGGATGTGTGTTGGAATTCACGGCGGCCATTTTGAACGCGTGTCGGAAGGCGGCCATCTTGGATGACTACTGCTGGTAACACAGTTGCGCATGCGCTACGGTCATTTAAGATAACGTCGTATGTGCGGCCAAAGTTTTAATATAGAAGCCGACTGACGTTATATCTAAGTTTAAAACGGTAGTCATGTGTTTGATAAGAACGTCTCAAAATTATACAAAGCTGACTTGTATACTCGATCTAGGGCATGGTCGCGAACTTATTTTAACTTGTTGACTATACAACGTTCAGCTCACAAATGAGCATTCACTACGCATGTATCATCTCATATATATTTGTGTCTTAAATACAGGTATATAAGCTGTGATTGGACACATATCTATTGTTGTCTTGAATACAGGTTTATAAGCTGTGACCGGACCCATATATATTTGTGGCTTAAATACAGGTATATAAGCTGTGATTGGACACATATCTATTGTTGTCTTAAATTAAGGTATATAAGCTGTGACCGGACCCATATTTATTGGTGTCTTAAATACTGGTATATAAGCTGTGACCGCGAACCATCTCCATTGGCATATGTATTCACGAACCCTCTCCATTGACATATGTATTCACGAACCATCTCCATGGACATATGCGAGGCCCTTATAGGGAGGTCCCTGTTCTCTGGATCTCTTAAAGTAATGCCTATTGTTCCCCAGATCTCCAAAAGTATTTGCCAAAGTTCCCCAAAAGTATTTCGTCCATGTTCCCCAGATCACTAAAAGTATTTCCTCTGTTCCCTAGATCTCCAAAAGTTTTAAACATAGTTCCCTGAAAGTACCAAATAGTATTTCCTTAAGAAAAATGTCTACTGTAATTTTCTCTATTATTATTTACACGTCATCATAATAAGCAAAATCCATGTACTGTTTTCTTTTCCTTGTTAAAATATCTATCGTCTATGACTAGAACTTTCAGAGAAAGTGTGCTTGTAAGTCCAGTGTCAGGGAGCATTTGTGGTTCAGTCACGCTGGTTCAAGAACTTCAAGAGTTTGTGGTTATACAAATGCTGGGCGAGTTTGGATAAGACTCTTTGAGAAATGTGGGGGATGCTATAGCTTCTACAAGGAAAAAGTGAACGGATTGACGACAGACAATTTACCACGAAATAAGCCCTGCTGGCCTTTGGCAAGTTAAGCCAAAGAAGACAAAAGAGACAAAAAAAAAAGGAACAGACGTACGGATAATTTTACAAAAGGTAATAAATACACATAAATAACTGAGTTTATTGTGTTAACACGAAAAAAAAGTAGATGCTGGGTGGGTGGGACTGAACACCAGTCCTTACGATCCGAAATCGACAACATTAACCACTGCATTATTCTGCCTTTACTCATCAGTTTTGTAAGTATATCTTTGTTCGGAATTACCATCCAGAATTTATTTCGGGTACAAACGATTATGGGATGAAGTTGTGCAGAGGCCAAGACTAACACGCAAGAAACCTCCAAAGCTGTCAAAAGCTGTCTCAAGCAGTCGACATCTCATTTTTAAGGTAAATTATGATTAAGTATAAAACTTATACATAAAATCAGTGACTTAATTACAGAGACTGTCAGGCTAATAGCAATATAATGTCCACGGCACTTTTAGTATTTCTATAATAACTCTTCGAATCTTTGTCTGAATTTAACAATTTTGGTGCCAAAGTAAAGCTGATAAGAATGATGACGATTCAAATTATCAATTATTTAAAAAAAAATTCTGAATTTGAATTATTATGGTTTGAAATCGGATTATGTTGAAATTTCACGAAAAAAAAATTTGAACAAAAAACGGTAGTCTTGATTTAACAAATACCATGTACGTTTAAACAAAACACAATAAAAATAGAAATATAAGGTAGAAAGATGAAGCAGTAACTTTTCCATCGGTGGCGAACGTATTTCTTATTTTTATTTCAAAAATGGGCTAAAAAATAGAAAATGATCACACAAAAAAACTTAAGCGTAAAATTCTTCATTAAAAAAAAATAATCTCCCAAATCAAGCCCTTTCTTTTGATACCATAATCACAAAATGTTGTTTGACCCTGGAGGATGTGTGTTTCCATGATTTATGTGGTCTAGTGGTAATGCATCGAACTCGTGCTCGGAGAGTTGTGTGTATTTCAATCCTTCACCACGACTATGTGTAGTGTCCTTGAGCAAGGCACTTTTCCCACATATGCTTAGTACTGGTTATACCAAGGAAGACTTTGAGCGTGATTTGTCTAAGTCGTAAGAACTTGTTTCAAAATCGAAGTAAAATAAATAAGTTCAAACTAAACTAGAAAAAGCCAAAATGTGCCACCTAAAATTAAGACAAGTGCCACCAGTTGCCTTTCTCTGTTTATATGTCTCTGATTAAATTGATCAAATTACGTACTTTTTACATTAAGGACAATATCCCTAGATCTCTAAAATTAGGCCTTTGATCCCTGGATCTCTAAAACTTATGGCCAATGTTCCCCAGATCTCTGAAAATAAATAACCATGTTCTCCAGATCTCGAAAACCTCCGGGAGGGCCTCATATGTATTCACGAACCCTCTCAATTGATAAATGTATTCACAAACCCTCTCCATTGACATATGTATTCACGAACCCTCTCCGTAGACATATGTATTCACAAAATTTCTCCAATGAGATACTCGTATGTATTCACGAACCCTCTCCATTGACATATTTATTTACGAACCGTCTCCATTGGCATATGTATTCACGAACCCTCTCAATTTTCATATGTATTCAAGAACCCTCTCCATTGCCATATGTATTAATGAACCCTCTCCATTGTCATATCTATTTTCACAAACCATTTCCATTGACATATGTATTGATGAAGCATTTCCAATGACATATGTAATCACGAACCCTCTCCATTGACATATGTATTCAAGGACCCTTTCCATTGAAATATGTATTCACGGACTCTCTCCATTGACATATGTATTCATGAACCCTCTCCATTGACATATGTATTCACGAGCCATCTCCATTGTCATATGTATTAATGAACCCTCTCCATTGTCATATCTATTTTCACGAACCATTTCCATTGACAAATGCATTCATGAACCCTCTCCATTGATATATGTAGTAATGAACCATCTCCATTGACATATGTATTCATGAACCTTCTCCATTGATATACGTTTCCACGAACCCTCTCCATTGACATATGTAATCATGAACCCTCTCCATTGACATATGTAATCATGAACCCTCTCCATTGACATATGTATTTACAAACTCTTACATTTACATATCTGCACACGAACCCTCTCCATAGACATATGTATTAACAAAGCTTATCCAATGACATATGTATTCACGAGCCCTCTCCATTGACATATGTATTCACGAACCCTCTCCAATCACATTTGTATTCACAAACCCTCTCCATTGACATATGTATTCATGAACCGTCTCCATTGACATATGTATTCACGAACCCTCTTCATTGATATATGCATTGATGAACCCTCTCCAGTGTCATATGTATTCACGAGCCCACTCCATTGACATATGTATTCACGAACCCTCTACATTAACATATGTATTTTTGAACCCTCTCCATTGACAAATATATTCAGGAAATCTCTCCATTGACATTTGTATTCACAAACCCTCTCCATTGACATATGTATCCAGGATCTTTCTCCATTAACATATGTATTCACGAGCCCTCTCCATTGACATATGTATTCACGAACCCTCTCCATTGACATATGTATTCACGAGCCATCTCCATTGACATATGTATTCACGAACACTCTCCATTGACATATGTATTCACGAACCCTCTCCATTGACATATGTATTCACGAGCTATCTCCATTGACATATGTATTCACAAACCCTCTCCATTGACATATGTATTCATGGACCGTCTCCATTGACATATGTATTCACGAACCCTTTTCATTGATATATGTATTGATGAACCCTCTCCAGTGTCATATGTATTCACAAACCCTCTCCATTGACATATGTATTCATGAACCGTCTCCATTGACATATGTTTTCACGAACCCTCTTCATTGATATATGTATTGATGAACCCTGTCCATTGACATATGTATTCATGAGCCATCTCCATTGACATATGTATTCACGAACACTCTCCATTGACATATGTATTGATGAACCCTCTCCATTGACATATGTTTTCAAAACTACATGCTTTAATTTAATACTTACATCTAACTTGTACAGTTTGATGTTTGGGACTTCGAACTACACGTAAAGACATCATGCTTCTTTGTTTGTAATTTTATATAACCCCAACGGCATAATTGCTATCTTTGAAATGTCATGTATGTTATCGTTATTATGCATCAGTACAGTTAATTACAAACTAATATTGTCTAATAGAAAATTATCATTTTAATCTATCATATTTGTTAAGTTGTTTATGATTTTAGATGTAATCCATAGTAAACATACGTCACATGACACAATGTATACATACTTTTTTATGCGCTTCCGGCGTATCTTATTTACACGTAGTTATAGTTATACTGGGTATATAACATATAGTTATACTTATACTGGGTATCTTATATCGTTATAGTTATATCAAGTGTCTTATATCGTTATAGTTACACCAGGTATCTTATATCGTTATAGTTAAATAACTTATTGCTTAAAATTTATAAAAAACACAAAAATTCTATGGTGATTGTATTTATGTTTTGATATATTTTATTAAGTATTAGGAATTAAAAAGGATGTTTTATGCATAAGCCTTCTTAAGAAGGAATAAATAACTGTTATTATCAACAAAAAATAGTTTATAAAATATTTCTGTATAACTTTTCTTCAAACACTGGTGTTTATGAAGACGTTCAGTCGCGTAACGACTTCGAATTACATATCTTATAACAATTAATCGCAGCCTTCAGGATTAAGACAGAAACCATGTTTTCATTTGGTAAATACCGATATGTACATAACACATGTTTTAATTAGTTTGTACATTTAGTCCTAACTAATCCATAATCACAGGTGAGTGTGAGGTGTGACAAATAATGCATCGGTCACATTTGGCATCTCCCGGAGACATAGACATAGACATAAACTTATTTTATTAAGTAGTATAGGCCTCCGACCCAAAATACAACATGTAAATACATCAAATACAGTGACACAAATTGAATATTATACATTTATACAAGTCAATATTACAGAATTCACATATTCAAGTGAATATAAGCTAATAATATGCCATATTAATAAAAAAATAACATTTGTATTAGATCATTTCAGGTTTAAGCATTTCAAAACTTTTATAAAGTAACAGATGTAACATATATTTTTGAAGATATATGATTTGAAATAAATGTAGCTATATATAAATCCAAGATTAAAACTATAATGAACAAGACTATTAAATCATATCATGAATATTTATATTCAAAACAAAGTAAAACTATTTAAATACTGTATAAATTAATAATACAGAAGTTTACTCTTGTTAATATTTCTTTAAATCGGCAAATCTAAATTTCTTTTCTTCTTTTAAAAGCATTTAAAAGATATTTAGCAATACTGACAATGCTTTTCTCATCTTTCAAGTTAAATATTATGTAATACATGTTATGCGATCCATTTCTTAACCAATTAGTTTTGAAGAAAGTTTGTCTAAAATTTTCATACTCATTACATTCAAAGAAGAAGTGAAACTCATCTTCGACTACAGAAATATTATTTTTCATACATATAGGACAGAATCTTAAATTTTTATCTATTGATAAATGTCTTCCCTTCTCGATCATTAAAGTATGGGTCGAACAACGAAAATTTGACAACGTTTTTCTTAAAATATATGATAAATCAATGTTACAGTATACGCATGAGATTTTTAATGTTTATAATGCAGAGATTTAGGAGAATCGTTTAGACCTGCGATCCATCTTTGTAAATACCAGTCTTTAATGCGTGTTTTTAACTGAATAAAATTTATGTCACTTCCAACATCTTGGGCAAGCCAGGCATATCAAATCCATATGTAAGAAATGCTCTTATATGACTAGCCCAAGTTCTTCTGCCTGCTTCATCTATTTGTTTTAGCATTTTATAACATTGTTTAGGGTATCTATGGTTTTTCATACGTATAATTCTTAGACAAAACATTACACAGTTGGGAATATAAGTTATACATAACGGTTATCTTCCGCATTCTCCTAGCGCTAGAATATTAGATGTATTTTGTGATAAATTACAATACTGTTTACAGAATTTGATTTGCACTTTTTCATTTTTTTTCAACATACTTGTATCCCCAGATTTCAGAGCCATAACAAAGTATAGGTTTGACCATAGCATCAAATACTTTAAACATATCTACTGAATTTAGATGTCCAAATTTACGTTGAAATCTAAATATACCGGCAACAGACTTAATACCCTGTAATGCCAATATTTCTTGCATTTTTGACCATAGCAATTTTGGCGTGAAATAAACATCTAAATATTTACAAAATTTAAAAACATCTACAGTATCTCCACAATAAGTCCATTTTTTTGTAAGCTTGATGATGCCTCCATTTCTAAAAAACAACATTTTTGATTTATCGAAAATAATTTTCATATCAACAGATGCACAGAATTGTTCAATATAATTAATTTGTCTTTGAAGATGTAAAACAGTATCTGAGAAACTTGAAACATCATCAGCAAACATTAAGGCTACTAACTCATTAATATCATCAGAAACATGTATACCACGATCACATTTAGAATGTAGAAATGTAACTAAATCATTTATAAACAAAGAAAAGATTATGGGGCTGGCCACACAGCCTTGCCTGGTTCCAATGTTACATGGGAAAAACTCAGTTAATCCATTATTAATCTTAACACATGATTTTAATTTGCTATACATAGACTGTAAAATTATTAAGAACTTTCCATCGACACATTTTCTTGTAAAAGCATTCCATAGTTTTTAGTGTTGAATACTATCAAATGCTTTAGCAAAATCAACAAATATACAATAAAAACGTCCTTTTCTCTTAGAAATATACTTTGTCCTAAAGCCATTAAAGTAAATATGTTATCTATAGTGGTATATTTTTTCCTAAATCCTACCTGTGACTCATCAATGACATCAAAAGTATCGCACTATTTAGTTAATCTATTACTTAATATATGACAAAATATTTTACATAGGGAATCGATAAGTGAAATAAATTTTTAAAATAATCGTGCCACTTTTCTGGTGTAATATCATTGTTTTGCTTATTACAATTTCCTTTTAATGTTTTCCAAAACACTTTTGAATTTTTTCGAGAACTAACTAATTCGTTCGGCTAATAGAGCCTTTTTGTTCAGACAAATAGATTTAAAATTATTCCTTTTTGTTTTATATGTAATAAGGTCTTTTCTATCATTCGTAATTCTAAATTTCGTAGTGCTAGTGATTTGTCAACTTTAGCAGAATTGTAATCATGGTCCCACCAGGAAGGTTGGGTTGAACTGTTTTGCTTATAATTAAACTTTAATATCATTTTATCGCCGGCCTTTTTAAAAAACATCAATAAAATCAGGTATATATGAACTGAGAGAACGATCATTACGGTTGCTTATTATTTCATTAAAGGAACGGAAATTATCACAAAATTTATCATAAAAAATCATCTTTTAACTCCTCTTACCATTTATATTTTTGCCAAGTACACAAATTTGAACTATCAATATTATTAGAGGACTGTTTATATGAACAAGATTTAAAACAAAACTGACAATGAAGGTGTAAAAATGTACAGAGTAATCCTTATCCCCAATTTTAAAATCAGTAATAAACTTAAATAAGCTGGATAAAGCTATCATATAGTCAACAATGCTTGTCCCATTGTTGGCAAAACATGTAAAATTACCATCCATATCACTAAATAGACGGCCATTTAAAGTATGAATATCGTACGTACAACATAACTTAATTAGTGACAAACCAAAATGATTATAATTTTCATCTTTAGATTTTCTTGGAGTCGAAAAATTGTGAGACGGGTAGTCAACATCATTGCCAAATATATATAAAATATCATCACCTGGAATGTAATCATTAAAATCTTTAATTGTAGAATTAAGATCACCAGACAAGAACAATTCTGCATTAGGGTTTTCAGCAATAATATTATTAAGTATTTCAATACCATTATTGTCATTTTCATCATAAATAGGTGAGTTTTCAGGCGACACATATGTAAAAATAAAGACAATATCATTTACATTATGAAACAATGAACTATTAAACAATAAAACAACACATTCTGTGAATATATTAAAAATACGTTGAACAAGTCCATCTTTAACATATACTGAAACACCTCCAGAACCTCGGTTTGCTGACTTCTTTTTCGGTCGAGAATAACCGAAATGAGTGTAACCGGGTAGATCAATCGCATCATCTTGAAAAGTCCACGTCTCACATAAACCAATTATTTCAAAGGATGAAACATACGACTGAAATTCCATGTCATTTTGATATTTTAAAGGACCCTCAATATTCCAACTGCAGATAAAGTGGCTTTATCTGAATACTGGAAACTGTTCATTGTTAATAGACGTTTAATCATGAACACAGGGGCTTTGGCCAACGCGTTATTTAAACGCCGGAACAGGACGTTCTCTCGTCTCATCGTAAACGTATGCGTTGCCATTGACAACGAGTTTATCAAAATGCAGAAATACATTTTTCCCACTATCAATAGATTCCTTTAGGAATGGAATCAACGCAGATCTCATTTTCCTGACCCTGTCAGGGAAGTCTTCACTAACTCGTACACGGGATATTTCACCTGCTGTTGCTCCGTTATTGACGTTTTCGACGTTATCACTAGGCCGCGCTTCTCGCACAGATTTACGTATTTCACGATAACACTTGATGATACGATCTTTGTCTTTATAGAACGAAAATCTAACAATTATAGGCCGTGGTTTATTTTCTCCTGGAAGTCGATGGGCACGCTCAATACTCATATTGGGTTCGTCGATCTTAAGTTCAGTTTTAATATAATTTCTTTTTTTTTCTCTGATTGTTCCCAAGTTTCATTATTGGATTCGTCAATATCATAGAACTTTAAATTTTGTCGTCTTGATTGACCTTCTAATTGGTCTAGTTTAGATGATGTTTATTTCGCAGATAATTCCAATTCTGAAACGTTGACTGCTAGGGTATTAACAGTTTTGGTTAGTTTTAAATTTTGGTCATGTAGCTTTTTATTTTATTTTTTAAGGTCATTGACTGATTTTTTCAATTTATCAAACTTTTTATTTAAATTCTGACATTTTCTTTGTATATCAAGTAGTATAGTCATTGATAGGTTTTCATTTTGACTAGGTACTACTAAGGTATAATCTGTATTTTCACTTTAGTGTCTTCTGTCTAGCATATATGATCAAATGTGATACCCGTCTTTTAAATAATTTTCTAAATTGGCACGAAAATTACAGTTTTAGTGCATATTTTAAATAAAATTGAAACTTGTTATTTTGATAATTCTTTTTTTTTAATTTCTAATTTTTAAATGATTTTAATCCTTTTGCAATTGAAGTAAATTGTTTATCTAATCTTTTCAATTCGGTGTAGTAAATGCTGGCTGATAATTACTGATTAACTGACAATTTAAATATTAGGTAATTAAATGGAAGCGGCAAATGTCCACGGGGTGTTTGGATAAAGTGTACATAAATGATATACATTTTGATGGTTTATTGCATAAACAATATGTTTACATTATGAAGGTTTGCTATGATATAAATCGTATCTTGTAATATTGTAAAGAATATTGTTTGCATGGTAAATGTATGTAAGTGAGGCGCATATGCATTATTATATAATACTTTATACTTCTTACTGTAATCCCAATTATATAAGAAGAACGTCTAAATATATTATCACACCGTCACATGCTTGATTATATGAGAGAGAGAGAGAGAGAGAGAGAGAGACAGACAGACAGACAGACAGACAGACAGACAGACAGACAGGCAGGCAGGCAGGCAGGCAGGCAGGCAGGCAGGCAGGCAAACAAACAACAATGGTGGTAATGATGCTGATGATGATGCTGATTATGATGGTGGTGGTGGTGATGATGATGATGATAATGATGATGATGATAATGATGATTAGCATAAGCGGTCGATCATGTAACATCGAAATATAAACATCTTGAAAAAGACAACTTTATATCAAGTTAAAAAGTACAAAAAACTGTTTTAAAAGTTGAAGGCAAAGTAATAACTAATGAAGTATGTGCAGTAATGTGAATTTCGATTGTGAAATTGCGTATTCGCAAGAATTTTTTACATATTAACTTTGTATGCCATACCAGATGGGTGGGGTATCCCATGCTAAATAAATAGGCGCTCAACAAGCCATGGTTTAAATTTCGTCACGCCTGATGAAATATAAACTTATCGGATAAACACATCGATTTAGCAATTACCTGTTATAATTGCTGTAGGGGCTATAGAAGCGTAGTGCAATGCGCGTTAGTGCAGTTGGTGGTGGAGCGGTGATTTCTAATCGTATATAGTTTTAAAGCTCAGTGGTTCGAATCCTGGTGCTGACGATTTTGTTATAATTATTATTATCAATATTCTCCACGTACCACATTGTTATAACAAATGCAACATTGACAATTTAATGCAATACCCTATATATATGGGTCAGCACATTTTATAGAAAATCATGAATGTTCCGAAATCACTACTGTCACAACCGGCAACACCCCCGCTGTATGATAAAGAAGAAACTATTGTGAAAACACTCAAGAGTAGCCCATTTCAACCAAGACTAATGACAATGTCTTTATATCGAAATGAACTACATCATTCTGATAAAACGTCTGAATTAGTATCATCGCTTACTTAACAGGATGACATGATACACGTGGAAGATGTAAACTTTGCCCAAATTAAAAAAGAGTACGTGCCTTTTGAATTTGGAGAAAACGAGTCATTCAAGCTGGACGGCGTTATTACTGACCATCTAGACAAAGAACTGGAAGATCTGCCGAAAGATCTTCATATTAGCAAACTTTTACAAGCTACTCATTCGTGTGCAGAAACATTGTCTCACTATCGATCAGAACTCGATATACGCGCTAACTGTTGTGTGAATCCACCATCAGGCGTTCTTAAAGACCGACGCAACTCCTCTAAGAACACTGTTGTTGAGAAATACGCCCTTGATTGCTTCATTCTCAACGACTTTTTGTACGGAAATCGCTTCGATTTGGAAGAATTATTTAAACGACTAGGTCATACCGCTCACAATCAATTTATCTCTCAGATTAGTAGTATAGGTCAAACAATACAGAGAAACACAACTACAGCATTAGTTGCTGACATGAACCTTATGAAAGAAACGGTCGCTAATTTGAGTGTAGAGGTAACTATTCTGAAGGTAAAGCACTTTGAAAATAAACAAATAATCACAGATATGCCAAACAGAATGCAATCGGAAATCTCAAATATATACAAAGAACTTCAAACGTGCTATGATGTCACTAAAGACGCCTTACCTGTAAGAGATAACGGACAGGGACAAAACAAACTCTCAGATGGTTTGAAACAAATTACTCAAACTTTGGTCAAATTTGATCTACACCTATTGCATGGTATGAAAGAAATTAATGACTTGCATATAAAAGTAAGGGACAATGCTAACAACATTGAACACAGTCTTGACTCCAGTTCAAATGGAAATAACAATATTAAGAGTCATATAAGAAATCTGAAGGCAAAGATTGACAAAAAACTGTGCTGTAACAAGCAAAAAAGAACAATTTATTCGTGATCATAATCAAATAAGACTTCCAATCTGATGTTAAAAATCGCATATAAATTGTTTTTTATATTTAAAAGATTATCTATATAAATTAAAAAAAAAACGTAAACCAATTACATAGAAAATGTATAGCATTATACTATAGATCCCCCCCCCCCCCCAGTATTAACTAGGAATGATATGTGTGTGTGTGTGTGTGTGTGTGTGTGTGTGTGTGTGTGTTATGCAAGTGAAAAGCTATATTGTGCACTCTGTTTTTTTGTGTTTCATATTTTTACAACATCGATTTTTTTATTTATTTCATAGGCAGTAAATTAAAAAAAAAATATATATATATATTTCTTTTTTTACTAAGGCATGATTCTTTCAAACATTTTTACTTTCATAAAATACCCAGCTATAGAATTATTATTTACATTTACAAAAATGAATTCACTTTTGTAGATACAATTTTCATTTTTATGCTTTTTGATGTATTATGAAGGTTTCCTATTGCATTAGATTGGATAATTCCATTGTTAAATGTAAACAACAACATAATCAGAAAACGAATTATAAACAAAAAGGGTCAAGAATATTTTTAATATTCTTAACTATATGTTTATTTATTTTTTGTAATGGTATAAATGGTTAAAACTTAAAAAAATGTTTCCTACATACCGATGATGATGTTTTCTTTGTACATGTTATATTCCATCATAATAGTCTAATCTATGTAAGAATATTCCAGTCTCTTTGAATTCGATTTTTTTCATCACTTGAGTAATGATATAAGACACTTTAGTGAGCTAGGCGATGTGTTTTGGTCAGGGGACTTAAATGCACGCACGGGTAATCTCTTAGATTACATTGATGACATACATTTAGACCGTTATGTAAATATGCCAATAAAAATCTACACGATATCGATTTATCAATTCGTACTAATAATGATTAGCACGTTAATTCTTTCAGTAACACGCTACTGACATTATATAAGGAAAACAATGTACATATTGTAAACGGACGTCTTTGTCATTGTAAATGTACTTATCATAGTGTGCACAGAAACAGGGCTGTTTCTAGCACTGTTGGTTATTTAATTACTAATATCAACAATTTTAATTCAGTATCTGATGTTTATATTTATGATATGACAGAATTTTCTGATCATTGTCCCATTACATTTTTCTTTACACTATATATCAAGTAGGAATGTAGATACTAATCGCCGTAATGTCCATAAAATAGTATGGAACCCTGCAGAGTCGGAGAGTTTTTTAAACATACTTAACTCGAAAAAATACGTTTTCGACGATATATTAGATAAACTTATATCCGGTGAATGCGATATAGATAAGAGTATTGACTCTCTATCCGACATAGTGTAAACTATTTCTTTTCAATGTTTTGGTAAATCTTACTCACTAAAACCACATACTGAAACCAAGAAAACGCCGTGTTTTAATGACAATTGTCGCAAAGCTAAATCGGAGTTCCTTAAATGTAAACGCAATCTTGCCTAACATGCCTCTGAGGAAAATAAACTGCTATATTTATCAAATCAGAGCAGTTTGCATATGTAAAAAGTAATGCTAAACGTGCTTTTGATATGATAGAGAAACGTAACCTTTCCAATTTAAGTAAACATTCACCCAAAAAGTTCTAGAAATATATAAAAAAAAGTTCACATATAAGAAAGTTCTATATTGACAAAGAAGGTCCATTGAATGTCTCCAGACACGCTCCTGTCTTCATTCGTTAATGTTCCACTGCGAAATAAACAACGAGCAATTAAAATCAGAAAAGTTTGTGAAATCCTGCTTCAAATGGAACTGTCTAGTTGAAAAAGAAAATTACAAAAAGTAATTCAGTTATTAGCAGACAGTACGTAGATTACGATAAAGTAGATGACGCTTATGATAGATTAGTGTCATGTTTACAGGTGTCAGCTGAAACCTTAATTTCATAAACATATTTAAAGCCATATTGGTAAAAAACTGTAAAGGAATATCATACCACAATGAGACACAAAATATCAGACTGGATTGCAGAATGTAAGCGACAAAACTCACGTTCGTTTGAAATTGATAAAAAATCGAAAGCTGAATTTAGGCGTGAACTAAGACAGGCTGCGTCTGAATTTGAAAGAGAAGAGCTTGAAATAATTGACAAGTTAGCTGAGTTATATAAAAAAGGGTTTTGGAAAGTAATTAACTCAAGAAAATCTAAGAAAAAGGTTAAAAAGGGCAATGAAATGGTCTTTGATGGCACATTAGCAAGTACTCATGATGAGATTGTCGAAGGCGGGAGGCATACTTTGAAGAATTATATAGGTTTTCAGAATCGGATGTATTCGATGAAGAATTTAAACATCAAGTGGATGGAAATGTTAAACTGTTTGTACACTAGGACTTGGATGATTCTGACTCAAAATCCTCAAATGTAACAAAAGCTATATCAGTCCAGGAATTACAGGCCATGGCTTCAAAATAGACAATGTGTCATTCAGTGCTCCAACACAAGCCTATGATATCGTTCTTCTGTCGATTACGAAACGTGGAATAGAAAAAATGTTGAATACATGCAGCAAGTACGCAAATGAATGGCGATACATTTATAACCCGCTAAAATGTGCAGTAATGGTGATGAATCCTAGACAAAGACATGGGTTTAAACAAAAATACGAGTTTAAATACGTAGAAGTCCAGTTAAACCAGGTAAAAGAATACAAACATTTGGGAACTGTACAAGCTGACCAGGGTAGTTATCCTGCAAATATTGATGATACTAAGTAGACTACCAAGGGACCATTTATTTCCCTCACAAGAAATAGTGTCCATTCAAATGGAGTAAATCCCATAACATCGGCCAAGTTATGCACAACCATGGTTCTTCCATGTGCCCTCTTTGGCTGTGAGCTTTGGAACAACATATCAATATCAAGTTTGAAAGTTATTGAAGCTGGACAATACTTCTGCCTTAAATCAGCACAAGGTCTACCATACCTTACTCGCTCAGACATGGTTATAGGCATGCTTGGTCATACGAGCATTGAATCATACATAGACTTACACAAACTTATTTTCTTTGGTTCCCTGTACAGAATGAAAACGACAGATTTGGTACAACAAACTTTAATAAGACGGATGTTTCAATACAAATCTAACTGTACTTAAACGAAGCTTGGTTTCGTCCAAGATTTAGTTCGGTTATTAACTAAGTATGAACTGATTTCTCCTTAGATGAATATCTAGTGTCTGGTATTTTTCTATCAAAGTTTCGTTGGAAGATTAAGTGTCAATCCACCATCTTAACACATGAAGAATCCTAATGGCTTTCCATTAAGTGATGATTTTATACGTTTCCGTCGCTTAAACAAATCCTTAGCTCCAGCAAACATTTGGCTTGTCGCTCTTGAAAAACAAATACACTTGATTTAACGACGTTAATGGCGAAACTACAATGTCAACAACCTACACAATTGCCATGTCCGAAATGTGATCAAATAATCACTGACAAACTACAGCATATTCGTGTTGACTGCTTAGACCATACAATAAAACTGTTGAGAACTGAATACTGGAAAGATGTGATAAATAAGTTTAGTAAAGCTCTGTGCAACATACTAAATACAACAGACAACGAACAAATAATTTTATACTTGATTGGTATGATAGATGATAACTTAACACAAGTGCTCAATATAGAAAGATATTCAGACTTTATGGTACAGAATGCAACACACATTTAACATATTTATGCTTCGTAATTGTACCCCCATTCTTTGTGACTGATGATGTGTATACTATGCCATTATCGTGTATAATAAGTTAAAGTGCATGCTTCTGCAATCGAACTATTATTTTCATGTTTGTTAACATGCCTGTAGTTTTGTTTAATACGTGTGTTTAATGCTCATATCATATAATCTTCATTACCTTGGAGGAAATAAAGATGATAATAACTGTATTATGTATATCGATATCACGCAAACTAAAATAAACTAAAAACAGCAATCAAAGGCGAAATGAATTAATTGTAGTTTTTGGGATGAACGTTTGTTTTACGATTTAAAGAATCAAAGAATGTTTGCATTAACAGTTCCAAAGAATATAGTTGTTTAATATATACATGGACATACCATTTGTAATTAAGACACCGATATAAACTGTCACATGTTCTATTAACCAAAGAACCCCCATCCCCCTGGCGTTAACAATATAATATGGCCCCAAGATATGTTCATAGCATGTGGTAACCGTATGTTATTTTAATCCAAGTATCCCCATAAGTCACACAATTAGACAGTTTTATGACCTGTTGTATGTTATATTTTTTGTAATTGTAATTGATAAATTTGGTACAAATAACTTTTTTATGTGTGAGGGTTTCATTAACGGGGTAGAATTAGTTATTTTATAAACTACATATACTGGAACGATAAATGTTGTATAGGGTTAAGAGTCACTTTGAACAAAAAAAATCATATCGTGATGGTGTCTATTCTAGATTACTTAAGACACTTTTGAAAGTTTTCTAAGCGCTGCCACACATGGCATGAAACCCTTTTAGTCACATTATACTGACACCAGGTTGACCAGACTAGAACTAAACACATTTAATAACGAATTTTATTTCTGCACAAGTTAATTACAAATTGTCTTCATTTCTGAGTATATTTTTTTTATGAAATATGTTTAAAGTATTTTCGTCCTTTTTATAGTTTTTTACAAGCACAATCAGATTTTAACAGCATCCTCGCGAATGAAAATTTGATTATGAATATATTTTTTTATGTGTTTTTTTTTTATTATCAGTATACATCAATGTCTCGGTGGCCATAGCAATTTAAAGGGATGTATACGACAATGTCGCAAATCGAGTTTACCCGTTCCACTATAAAAGCAATCTTTACAGCTGTGGACATAAATTATATACAATTAAAATAGTATATCTAGATAATGATAATTTTATGTATTTTATCGTTACACTTTATATATATGTACTTGAACCGATATCCTAAACCTTATTTATACAATTATATTCCGTGTAAGTTTTAAAGTTTCATAGCACAGTTTGACACATATTATGATATAATTCGCAATTTATTATAGACGTAGGTTTTTTAAACCATTATTTCCATTTTATTATCTGTTCTCAAGTGTTTAATTTGCCCATCAGTATTTTCTTAAAGTACATGTTGGACATCGATACTACCTTCTGTTATCCCACATTACCCCACAGCATGTGACGAGGGGAATACAAATACAATAACGCACTGTCACTGATTAGCTCACGCTGTGTGACGCCATATACTGTCCAAAGATTTTTTAGACATACTGTTCCGGCATGTAATCGTATAAAAAACTGTGTGGCTTATTAACACTTTTGCCACTTTCTTTTAAAAGGCAGGTGTTTAATAATATTTTGGGGCAACGAAAGAAAACATATTTTAATAGCGGTGTTTACTTTGAGTCAAAATATTTAAAGGACTTCAGATTTTATTACCGCTATTTCTGTTACTACCACGACTACTTCTACTAAATACATACACTAACAACACATACTAGTACTACTTCTACTACTGTTACTACGACTACTACTATCACAACCACCATCACCACCACTACTACTACAATTACCACCATCACTACTACCACTACTACTACTACTACTACTACTAAAACAACTAGCACTACCACCACAACCACCACCACCACGACCACTACCACCACTACTACTACAACTACCACCATCACTACTACCATTACTACTACTACTACTACTACTACTAAAACAACTACCACTAGCACTACCACCACCACCACCACCACAACTACTACTATTACTACCAATAACTACTTCTACCATCACAACTACTACTACTTCTATTACTACCACCACCACCACCACCACCACCACTACTTCTACTACTACCAGTACCACAACCATCACCACCATTAGTACTACTACAACCACCACCACTACTACTACTACTACTACTACTACTACTACTACTAACACAACCACCACCACTATTCCTACTACTACAACTACCACCATCACTACAGCTGTTACTACTACTACTACTACTACTACTACTTCTACCACTATTACTTGTACTACTACTACTACAACTAATACTACTACTTCTACTACTACTACTACTACTGCTGCTACAGTCACCAACACCACCACAACTACTACTACTACTGCTACTACTACTACAATTTCTACTACGACTACTACCACTACTATTTCTACTTCTACTACTACTTCTTCTACTACTACTACTACTACTACTACTTCTACTAGCACTACTAACACCACCACATACACCACCACCAATACTACTACTACTAGCAATACTACAACTACTACTACTATTACTACCATCGTCACTACCATCACCACTACTACTACTACTAACACCACAGCTACTACTAATACTACTACTGCCACCACCATCACCACTACTACTTCTAATACCATCACCACTACTGCTATTTCTACTACTACTACTACTTCTACTACTACTACTACTACTACTATTACTACTACTACTACTACTACTTCTCTTACTACTACAACCACCACCACCACCACCACAACCACTATTACTACTACTACTACTACTACTACTACTACAACAACTACTACTTCTACTACTACTATTACTACTACTCCTCCTCCTACTATTACTACTAACACCAAAACCACCACCATCACTAATACTACTACTACTCTTTCTACTATTAATCCTACATGTTCTACCACCACCACCACTACTACTACTACTACTACTACTACAACAACTACTACTTCTACTACTACTATTACTACTACTCCTCCTCCTACTATTACTACTAACACCAAAACCACCACCATCACTATTACTACTACTACTCCTTCTACTATCAATCCTACATGTTCTACAACCACCACCACTACTACTACTATTAACACCACCACTTCTACTACTACTAACACTATTACTACTACTACTATTATTACTACTACTATTAACACCGCCACCACTACTACTACTTCTACTACTATTAATACAAGTAGAAGTACTACTACTACTAACTACTACTACTGCTACTACTACTACTACTACTACTACTACTACTACTACCACTACTATTACTACTTCTACTACTACTAACACCACCACTACTAATAATACCACTACTACCACCCCCATCACCACTACTACTACTACCACCACCACCACTACTGTGACTACTACTACTACTACGACGACGACCACCACCACCTCCACCAATAATACTACTACTACGACAATAACAACAACAACTACTACTACTACTTCTAGTTCTACTACCACCACCATCACCATGACAACCACTACTACTACTACTAACACCACCAACTACACCACCACTACTACGACTACGAACATCCCCAACTACACTACTACTATTAATACTACCACCACCACCACTACTGTGACTACTACTACTACTACTACGACGACGACGACGACGACCACAACCACCAACACTAACACTACTATTACGACAACAACAACAACATTTACTTCTACTACTACTACTACTACTACTACTACTACTACTACTACTACTTCTAGTACTACTACCACCACCATCACCATAACAACCACTACTGCTACTACTAACACCACCAAATACACCACCACTACTACGACAACTAACATCTCCAAATACTACTACTGCTACTACATATACTTATACCATAATATTCTACCACTACTACTACTACTACTTCTACTACTACTACTACTTCTGTTACTACTACTACTACAACTACTTCTTCTACTACTACTACTACTACTACTGCTACTACTACTACTACTACTACTACTACTGCTGCTGCTGCTGCTACTACTCCTAAATATACACACACAGTTATTTCGTTATAGTTATACCGTGTATCTTATATCGTTATAGTTATATCAGGTATCTTATATCATTATAGTTATATCAGGTATTTTATATCGTTATAGTTATATCAGATATTTTATATCGTTAAAGTAATAGCAGGTGTCTTATATCGTTATAATTATCTGAGGTGTCATATATTGTTATAGTTATATCAGGTGTCTTATATCGTTAAAGTTATACCAGGTATCTGATGTCGTTATAGTTATACCGGTTATCTTATATCGTTATAGTTATATCAGGTGTCTTATATCGTTATAGTTATACCAGATATCTTTTACCGTTATAGTTATACCGGGTATCCTATATCGTTATAGTTATACCGTTATCGTTATACCGGGTATTCTATATCGTTATAGTTATATCGGGTATCTAATATCGTAATAGTTATACCGGGTATCTTATATCGTTATAATTATATCAGGTGTCTTATATCTTTACAGTTATACGCGGTATTTGATATAGTTATAGTTATATAAGGTGTCTTATATCGTTTTAGTTATATCAGGTATCTTATATCGTTATCGTTATAATTATATCAGGAGTCTTATATCTTTACAGTTATACGCGGTATTTGATATAGTTATAGTTATATAAGGTATCTTATATCGCTATAGTTACATCAGGTATCTTATATCGTTATACAATTATTATCATAGGGTCCATCTGACACGTTGTTGCAAAGACCTTTTTAAAATAAAACGTATCGGCTCTACAAGGTCTGGATTCATTTAAAGATGTGAAGTGTTACATGATGCTGCTATATTAACCAATTCGCACTTCCATTTTTTTTAAAGTTACATATTTAAAAAAATAACTTTTAGGGAAGAAATCTGGATGTTGCGTACATGTATTCGTTTATACGCGGCCATAGCTTTGCAGATCTGCGTATGTGCATAAGTGTGGTTATGCACGCGCTCGCCGATATTTCTGGCTCTTCAAAACGAATATTGCTCAATGTATCCTTAACGGTGGTATACACAATTATGCTATAAATCTGATTCCGGGTATGTTCACTGAATACTGCGATCCTAAGGGAATAAAACCTGCAGCAACTGACAAATACAGCAAAGAACAGGAGATTACGACAGGGAAGGGGGAATAGAAAGGTGTGTGGGAGATAAAATAGAAAGAGAGAGAGAAAAATGCTGAATATTATATATACTATCATATGTACATGTTTAAGGAGGTTGCAAAAATACGTGTGAGCAAAATTGCTCATTTGACAAGCATAGTAATTTTGTTGTGTCATTGTCCTACAGGGCATAAAGGCGCATTGTCATAAAAAAAACGCTTAGGGGGAATACCGTTTTACAATTACTTAGGGACTCTTAATTGGTTTACAGATAACACAAACTTATTACGTTTATAATTAATGAGCAATTATTCCTTTTTCGATTTTAAACGTTAAATGTTAACCATTTAGCTGTAGTCTGGGTTAGTTTATGTTTTTAGAATAAACATAATAGACGGATTAGTTAATTTTTTAGCAGCAACAAAAATAGGAGGAGAAAAGGAAAAAGGCCCTCACTATAGACTCTATGTGTATATAACTTCAAGTGGAGAAAAAGTGTTGTTGTAGCAGAATTTGTAAAGCTATGTAAGTATACGACGAAATGTTATATCTATAAAACTATTAAAATACTTTTCTTGTTATCCATAATGTGTGATAGCAATCGTCTTTTATATTCCGAACTCAGAAATAATTTAACAACGTAATACATTCCGGACAGTCGGACAATTAGACATATATATATATTATGTAGCTATGCAAAGCATTCAGAAATTTTTAACATAGTTTATTCCGGTAAAGCGGAAATGACTATAATAAAGATATTCCAGATACTCGGAAATAATTAAAAAACATAGGACATTCAGGACAATCAAAAATTAATATTAAACATGTTTTTTATATATTCCGGACAATCAGAAATATCTTAACAACTTAATATTTTCCGGAACATGGAAAATGAGTTTTATATAGATATTCTGGACACTCGAAAATTAATTTAATTTCTGACCGCACAAAAGGGTTATAGCTTGTCATATTGATATATAATCCGGACAGTCGGAAATAACATCTTATATTCCAGACACTATTTGACTGCATGTCAATTATAACTATAATCAATAAAAAATACTCCGGATATCGGAACCATAGTTATATATTAATTTTAACCTAAAGTATATATATTTTATAGTAAAACAGGTCTAGACCTATTCGAATAAGTGACATCACCTATTCGAAATTGCTAAGTGATATCACTTATGGATATATAGTAAAACGGCTACCCATAGCCACAGATCTGAATTTCAAATAAGTTTTACCATTGTCAGATACCCACGGGTGCCAATTCCGATACTCTAAATCCATCACCCGTGGGAAATTACGCTAGCTCTGCGTCTTTTTATTTGAAAAGAACAGAACAATATACAACGTCTTATCAAAACGGCGTTTGCATGAAACTAGCGTTGCGATTAGGTAACGTTCCCTTCATGAAATCAAGAAGTAACCAATTGAGGCTTGGTAGAAACGACGCACCACGGGTGATAAATGGAGAGTATCAGAGTAGATTACGCGTGGGTATTCGACGATGAAGTTTTACATGATCTTGAAATCTTAATATTTTTAGTAACTATCAAACATGTTTATGTTTGACAGGTTGTCATCGTAGTTTCAGCACCTCTGGTAGTTTTCACTTCTTCACAGCATGAACATTTATGCCAAGAAATTATGTGCTTTATACATCTCTCTCTCTCTCTCTCTCTCTCTCTCTCTCTCTCTCTCTCTCTGCTATTGCTTTTAAGGTATATTAAATTTTAATCATGATTTTATAGATTTATTTAATTTAGTTGTGTGCTGTGTCTAAATAATGTAAACAATAATATTTACGACTTGACATTTACAGGTATCCGTACTTCTGTATCTTCTGTGTTTCAACTTTAGTCGCTGTTACCTCTGTTGTCTCATTCCAAGCAGGCAGGTGAGTTTCAAATAGAGATCAATTTCATATTAGAATCACATTGAAGTAATTGAGGTTAACCTAATCTCAAAACTAAAAATGATACATTTATGTTAACATAATATCAAAACTAAAACAAGAGATCTGAGAGGGTCTGAGAACGCTCTATTGACTCATAGTGGACATAGCACTTTTTGAAATTTCACAATATTTACCCTTTTTTGCGGTACTCTTAACAACTTATGGATAAATACCCCCACCACACCTATACTGAACAAAAACTTATTGCAATGAAAAGGAAATACTTAAAATTCCCATACAATTCATCTGTAAAACAAATAAAAACCCTGTACAGAACCCTTATACAACTCAGCCCCTTGATTTGTCAGAACTTCAATCATTAACTCTTATAGATTTGTTATGAGCAGAAATGCTTTAGAGGTTTTTTGTACACATGGATGCGAAAATGAAAATAATCATATTTCCCTATAATACCCCTATGTAAAAGTAAAAAACACATTACAGGGCTCCAATATATCCCAGCCCCTTGATATGCAAAATCTTAAAAAAAAAACTAGTTAGACTGAACGGTTATTGAGAGGAAACTTTGTGAAAACTCCCAATTTTCACCTCACTGTCCCACCTACCCCTGGCTCCTTATGGAAATCCAATCCTCTTTATTGAACAAAATCAGATTTATTGTTTCTAGACAATGCTTTAGATCTCAAATTAAACAACATATTTACACAACTAGAAGAAAAAATGAGAATTTTCCGTTTTTCATATTGTATTCCTATGTAAAATTCAAAGACCGCTTACAGGGCCTCTATACATCCCAGTGCCCCTTGATTTGTACAAACTTAGAACTCTTAATCATAAGGATAAGTTATATCAAATATGAACGAATTTGACTGACCGGTTGTTGAAAATAAGATTCATGACAATGTTCAATTTTAACCATTTTGTGACTCCCATCCTGCCCCTTTTAGAAAGTCATTCTTAGTATCGAACAAAACCATATTTGTTATGACTAGAAAATGCTTTAAAACTCAAACTGAATTAAAAAATCATGAATAAAAGAAAAAAAAGAGAATTTTGCATTTTTCAATAGTAGTCTTATATAAAACTCAAAACCCCCTTACATCGCCCCAATAAATAAAAGACCATTAAACAGTGTATTAAGTTATTATATGTCAACATTATATTTAGTTATTGTATGTACACAGTGTATTTAGTTATTGTATGTCAACATTATATTTAGTTATTGCATATTACCAGGATATATAGTAATTGTTCTGTCAACATTATATTTCGTTATTGTGTGTAAATGTTATATTTGGTTATTGTATGTCAACATTACATTATATTTAGTTATTGTATGTCAACATTATATTTAGTTCTTGTTTACCAACATTATATTAATTTATTGTAAGTCAACATTTGATTTAGTTATTGTATGTCAACAATATATTTAGTTATTGTATGTCAACATTATATTTAGTTCTTGTTTGTCAACATTACATTCAGTCATTGTAGGTCAACATTTGATTTAGTTATTGTATGTCAACATTACATTTAGTTATTGTATGTCAACATTATATTTAGTTAATGTATGTCAACATTACATTTAGTTATAGTAGATCATCATAACATTTAGTTATTGTCTGTCAACGTTATATTAAGTTATTGTAGGTCAACATTTGATTTAGTTATTGTATGTCAACATTACATTATATTTAGTTATTCTATGTCAACATTATATTTAGTTATTGTATGTCAACATTATATTTAGTTATTGGTTGTCAACATTACATTATATTTAGTTATTCCATGTCAACATTATATTTAGTTATTGTAGGACATCATTTGATTTAGTTATTGTATGTCAACATTACATTATATTTAGTTATTGTATGTCAACATTATATTTAGCAATTGTATGTCAACATTATATTTAGTTATTGTATGTCAACATTACATTTAGTTATTGTAGGTCATCATTACATTTACTTATTGTCTGTCAGCGTTATATTTAGTTATTGTAGGTCAACATTTGATTTAGTTATTGTATGTCAACATTACATTATAGTTAGTTATTGTATGTCAACATTATATTTAGTTATTGTATGTCAACATTACATTTAGTTATTGTATGTCAACATTTCACTATATATAGTTATTGTATATAAACATCATATTTAGTTATTGTATATCAACATTATATTTAGTTATTGTATGTCAACATTATATTTAGTTATTGTAGGTCAACATTACAATAAGCTATTGTCTGTCAACGTTAAATTTAGTTATTGTATGTCAACATTACATTTAGTTATTGTATGTAAACATTACATTTAGTTATTGTATGTAAACATTACATTTAGTTATTGTATGTAAACATTATATTTAAATATTTTATGTCAAAATTATATTTAGTTATTGTCTGTCAACGTTATATTTAGTTATTGTATGTGGAAATTATATTTAGTTATTGTATGTCAACATTATATTTAATTATTGTATGTCAACATAACATTAAGCTATTGTATGTCAACATTACATTTAGTTATTGTAGGTCAACATTACATTAAGTTATTGTCTGAAAACGTTATATTTAGTTATTGTATGTCAACATTATATTTAGTTATTGTAGGTCAACATTACATTACGTTATTGTCTGTCAACGTTATATTTAGTTATTGTATGTCAACATTATATTAAGTTATTGTATGTCAACATTACATTATACTTAGTTATTGTATGTCAACATTACATTATATTTAGTTATTGTATGTCAACATTATATTTAGTTACTGTATGTCAACATTACATTTAGTTATTGTATGTCAACATTACATTATATTTAGTTATTGTATGTCAACATTACATTTATTTATTGTATATCAACATTATATTTAGTTATTGTATGTCAACATTACATTAAGTCAGTGTCTGTCATCGTTGTATTTAGTTACTGTATGTCAAAATTATATTTAGTTATGGTAGGTCAATATTATATTTAGTTATTGTATGTTAAAAGTGTATTTACTTATTGTATGTCAACAGTATATTTACTAATTGTATGTCAACAGTATATTTAGTTAGGTATGTAAACAACGTGTTTACTTATTGTGTGACACAATATTAATAAGTTATTTTATGTCAACATTATATTTAGTTATTGTATGTCAACATTTTTATTTAGTTATGTATGTAAACAGCGTATTTAATTATTGTATGTCATCAGTATATTCAGTTATTGTATGTCAACAATGTGTTTAGTTATTGTATGTAAACAGTGTGTTTAGTTATTGTATGTCAACAGTGTATTCAATTATTGTATATCAACGGTATGTTTAAGTTATTGTATGTCAACAGTGTATTAAGATATTGTTTGTCAACAGTATATCAAGTTATTGTATGTTAACAGTGTGTTTAGTTATTGTATATCAACAGTGTATTTAGTTAGTTTATGTCAACAGTGTGTTTAGTTATTGTATGTCAACAGTGTATTTAGTTTTAGTATGTCAACAGTGTATTTAGTTATTGTATGTCAACAGTGTGTTGAGTTATTGTATGTCAACAGTGTGTTGAGTTATTGTATGTCAACAGTGTATTCATTTATTGTATGTCAACAGTTTATTCAGTTATTGTATGTCAACATTAAAGTTACTTATGTATGTAAACAGGGTATTTTATAATTGTATGTCAACAGTGTATTAATTTATTGTATGTTAACAGTGTGTTCAGTAATTGTATGTCAACAGTGTATTCATTTATTGTATGTCAACAGTGTGTTGAGTTATTGTATGTCAACAGTGTGTTGAGTTATTGTATATCAACAGTGTATTCATTTATTGTATGTCAACAGTTTATTCAGCTATTGTATGTCAACATTAAAGTTACTTATGTATGTAAACAGGGCATTTTATTATTGTATGTCAACAGTATGTTTAGTTATTGTATGTCAACAGTGTATTCAGTTATTGTATGTCTACAGTGTGTTAAGTTATTTTATGTCAACAGTATATTCAGCTATTGTTTGTCAACAGTTTGTTTACTTATTGTATGTAAACAGTTTATTTAGTTATTGTATGCCAACGGTGTGTGTAATTATTGTATGTCAACAGTGTATTCAGTGATTGTATGTCAACAGTGTGTTTAGTTAGTGTATGTCAACAGTGTATTGAGTTATTGTATGTCAACTCATTATTCAGTTATTGTATATCAACGGTGTGTTAAGTTATTGTATGTCAACAGTGTATTTAGTTATTGTATGTCAACAGTATATTCAGTTATTGTATGTCAACAGTGTGTTTACTTATTGTATGTCAACAGTATATTGAGTTATTGTATGTCAACAGCGTATTGTATGTCAACATTATATTTAGTTATATATGTAAACAGCAAATGTTACTTTTGTATGTCAACAGTGTGTTCAGTTATTGTATGTCAACTGTGTGTTCAGTTATTGTATGTCAACAGTGTATTCAATTATTGTATGTTAACAGTGTTTAGTTATTGTATGTCAACAGTGTATTCAATTATTGTATGTCAACTCATTATTCAGTTATTGTATGTCAACAGTGTGTTTAGTTATTGAATGTCAACAGTGTGTTCAGTTATTGTATGTCAACAATGTATTTAGTTATTGTATGTCAACAGTGAGTTCAGTTATTGTATGTCAACAGTGTGTTCAGTTATTGTATGTCAACAGTGTATTCATTTATTGTATGTCAACAGTGTATGCAGTTATTGTATGTCAACATTATAGTTACTTATGTATGTTAGCAGCGTATTGTATTATTGTATGTCGACAGTGTGTTCAGTGATTATATGTCAACAGTGTGTTCAGTAATTGTATGTCAACAGTGTGTTTGGTTTTTGTAAGTCAACATTATATTCAGTTATTGTATGTCAACAGTGTGTTGAGTTATTGTATGTCAATAGTGTGTTCAGTTATTGTATATCAAAAGTGTGTTTAGTTATTGAATGTCAACAGTATATTTAGTTATAGTATGTCAACTGTGTGTTTATTTATTGTATGTCAACAGTGTGTTTAGTTATTGTATGTCAACAGTTTATTTAGTTATTGTATGTCAACGATGTGTGTAGTTATTGTATGTCAACAGTGTATTCAGTTATTTTATGTCAACAGTGTGTTTAGTTATTGTATGTCAACAGTGTATTCAGTTATTGTATATCAACTCTTTATTCAGTTATTGTATGTCAACAGTATGTTGAGTTATTGCATGTCAACAGTGTAATACTATTTATTTATTGTTTGTCAACAGTGTATTCAGTTATTGTATGTCAATAGTGTATTTAGTTATTGTATGTCAACAGTGTGTTCAGTTATTGTATGTCAAGAATGTGTTAAGTTATTCTATGTCAACAGTGTATTAAGTTATTGTATGTCAACTCATTATTCAGTTATTGTATGTCAACACTGTGTTTATTTATTGTTTTTCAACAGTGTGTTTAGTTCTTGTATGTAAACAGTATATTGCGTTATTGTATGTCAACTGTGTGTTGAGCTATTGTATGTCAACAGTGTATTGTATGTCAACAATATATTCAGATATGTATGTAAACAGCATATGTTATTATTGTATGTCAACAGTGTGTTCAGTTATTGTATGTCAACTGTGTGTTCAGTAATTGTATGTCAACAGTGTGTTTAGTTATTGTATGTCAACAGTGTGTTCAGTTATTGTATGTCAACAGTGTGTTTAGTTATTGTATGTCAACGGTATATTGAGTTATTGTATGTCAACAGTGTGTTTACTTGTTGTATGTCAAAAGTGTATTTAGTTATTGTATGTCAACGGTGTTTGTATTTATTGTATGTCAACAGTGTATTCAGATATTGTATTTCAACAGTGTGTTTAGTTATTGTATGTTAACAATGTATTCAGTTATTGTATGTCAACTCATTATTCAGTTATTGTATATCAACAGTGTGTTTAGTTATTATATGTCAACAGTATATTGAGCTATTGTATGTCAGTCAACATTATGTTGAGTTATTGTATGTCAACAGTATGTTCAATTATTGTATATCAGCATTATATTTAGCTATGTATGTAAAAAGCGTATTTTATTATTGTATGTCAACAGTGTGTTCAGTTATTGTATGTCAACAGTGTTTTCAGTTATTGTATGTCAACAGTGTGTTCAGTAATTGTATGTCAACAGTGTATTAATTTATTGTATGTTAACAGTGTGTTCAGTAATTGTATGTCAACAGTGTATTCATTTATTGTATGTCAACAGTGTGTTGAGTTATTGTATGTCAACAGTGTGTTAAGTTATTGTATATCAACAGTGTATTCATTTATTGTATGTCAACAGTTTATTCAGTTATTGTATGTCAACATTAAAGTTACTTATGTATGTAAACAGGGCATTTTATTATTGTATGTCAACAGTATGTTTAGTTATTGTATGTCAACAGTGTATTCAGTTATTGTATGTCTACAGTGTGTTAAGTTATTTTATGTCAACAGTATATTCAGCTATTGTTTGTCAACAGTGTGTTTACTTATTGTATGTAAACAGTTTATTTAGTTATTGTATGCCAACGGTGTGTGTAGTTATTGTATGTCAACAGTGTATTCAGTGATTGTATGTCAACAGTGTGTTTAGTTAGTGTATGTCAACAGTGTATTCAGTTATTGTATGTCAACTCATTATTCAGTTATTGTATATCAACGGTGTGTTAAGTTATTGTATGTCAACAGTGTATTTAGTTATTGTATGTCAACAGTATATTCAGTTATTGTATGTCAACAGTGTGTTTACTTATTGTATGTCAACAGTATATTGAGTTATTGTATGTCAACAGCGTATTATATGTCAACAGTATATTTAGTTATATATGTAAACAGCAAATGTTACTTTTGTATGTCAACAGTGTGTTCAGTTATTGTATGTCAACTGTGTGTTCAGTTATTGTATGTCAACAGTGTATTCAGTTAGTGTATGTTAACAGTGTTTAGTTATTGTATGTCAACAGTGTATTCAATTATTGTATGTCAACTCATTATTCAGTTATTGTATGTCAACAGTGTGTTTAGTTATTGAATGTCAACAGTGTGTTCAGTTATTGTATGTCAACAATGTATTTAGTTATTGTATGTCAACAGTGAGTTCAGTTATTGTATGTCAACAGTGTGTTCAGTTATTGTATGTCAACAGTGTATTTATTTATTGTATGTCAACAGTGTATTTAGTTATTGTATGTCAACATTATAATTACTTATGTATGTTAGCAGCTTATTGTATTATTGTATGTCGACAGTGTGTTCAGTGATTGTATGTCAACAGTGTGTTCAGTAATTGTATGTCAACAGTGTGATTGGTTTTTGTAAGTCAACATTATATTCAGTTATTGTATGTCAACAGTGTGTTGAGTTATTGTATGTCAATAGTGTGTTCAGTTACTGTATATCAAAAGTGTGTTTAGTTATTGAATGTCAACAGTATATTTAGTTATAGTATGTCAACTGTGTGTTTATTTATTGTATGTCAACAGTGTGTTTAGTTATTGTATGTCAACAGTTTATTTAGTTATTGTATGTCAACGATGTGTGTAGTTATTGTATGTCAACAGTGTATTCAGTTATTTTATGTCAACAGTGTGTTTAGTTATTGTATGTCAACAGTGTATTCAGTTATTGTATATCAACTCTTTATTCAGTTATTGTATGTCAACAGTATGTTGAGTTATTGCATGTCAACAGTGTAATACTATTTATTTATTGTTTGTCAACAGTGTATTCAGTTATTGTATGTCAACAGTGTATTTAGTTATTGTATGTCAACAGTGTGTTCAGTTATTGTATGTCAAGAATGTGTTAAGTTATTATATGTCAACAGTGTATTAAGTTATTGTATGTCAACTCATTATTCAGTTATTGTATGTCAACACTGTGTTTATTTATTGTTTTTCAACAGTGTGTTTAGTTCTTGTATGTAAACAGTATATTGCGTTATTGTATGTCAACTGTGTGTTGAGCTATTGTATGTCAACAGTGTATTGTATGTCAACAATATATTCAGATATGTATGTAAACAGCATATGTTATTATTGTATGTCAACAGTGTGTTCAGTTATTGTATGTCAACTGTGTGTTCAGTAATTGTATGTCAACAGTGTGTTTAGTTATTGTATGTCAACAGTGTGTTCAGTTATTGTATGTCAACAGTGTGTTTAGTTATTGTATGTCAACGGTATATTGAGTTATTGTATGTCAACAGTGTGTTTACTTGTTGTATGTCAAAAGTGTATTTAGTTATTGTATGTCAACGGTGTTTGTATTTATTGTATGTCAACAGTGTATTCAGATATTGTATTTCAACAGTGTGTTTAGTTATTGTATGTCAACAATGTATTCAGTTATTGTATGTCAACTCATTATTCAGTTATTGTATATCAACAGTGTGTTTAGTTATTATATGTCAACAGTATATTGAGCTATTGTATGTCAACAGTATGTTGAGTTATTGTATGTCAACAGTATGTTCAATTATTGTATATCAGCATTATATTTAGCTATGTATGTAAAAAGCGTATTTTATTATTGTATGTCAACAGTGTGTTCAGTTATTGTATGTCAACAGTGTTTTCAGTTATTGTATGTCAACAGTGTGTTGAGTAATTGTATGTCAACAGTGTGTTCAGTTATTGTATGTCAACAGTGTGTTCAGTAATTGTATGTCAACAGTGTATTTTATTATTGCATGTCAACAGTGTGTTCAGTTATTGTATGTCAACAGTGTGTTCAGTTATTGTATGTCAACAGCGTATTTTATTATTGCATGTCAACAGTATGTTCAGTTATTGTATGGCAACAGTGTATTCAGTAATTGTATGTCAACAGTGTGTTCAGTTATTGTATGTCAACAGTGTTTTCAGTTATTGTATGTCAACAGTGTGTTTAGTTATTGTATGTCAACAGTATATTCAGTTATTGTATGTCAACAGTGTGTTTACTTATTGTATATCAACAGTGTATTTAGTTATTGTATGTCAACGGTGTGTGTAGTTATTGTATGTAAAACAGTGTATTCAGTTATTATATGTCAACAGTGTTTAGTTATTGTATGTCAACTCATTATTCAGTTATTGTATGTTAACGGTGTGTGTAGTTATTGTATGTCAACAGTATATTGAGCTTTTGTATGTCAACAGTGTGTTGAGTTATTGTATTTCAACAGTGTATTCCTTTATATTATGTCAACAGTGTATTCAGTTATTGTATGTCAACATTATATTTAGTTATGTATGTAAAAAGCGTATTTTATTATTGCATGTCAACAGTATGTTTAGTTATTGTATGTCAACATTGTGTTCAGTAATTGTATGTCAACAGTTTATTCAGTTATTGTATGTCAACAGTGTGTTGAGTTATTGTATGTAAATAGTGTGTTCAGTTATTGTATGTCAACAGTATATTGAGTAATTATATGTCAACAGTGTATTCAGTTACATGTATTGTATGTCAACAGTGTGTTTACTTATTGTATGTCAACAGTGTGTTTAGTTATTGTATGTCAACAGTGTAGTTAGTTATTGTATGTCAACGGTGGGTGTAGTTATTGTATGTCAACAATGTATTCAGTTATTTTATGTCAACAGTGTTTTTAGTTATTGTATGTCAACAGTGTATTCAGTTATTGTATGTCAACAGTATGTTTAGTTATTGCATGTCAACAGTGTATTTAGTTATTGTATGTCAACAGTGTATTCAGTTGTTGTAGTCAGCAGTGTATTTAGTTATTGTATGTCGAAAGTTTATTCAGTTATTGTATGTCAACATTATGTTTAGTTATTGTATGTCAACAGCGTATTTATCGATTGTATGTCAACAGCGTATTTATCGATTGTATGTCAACGGCGTATTTAGTTATTGTATCTCAACGGCGTATTAAGTTATTGTATGTCAACAGTATGTTTAGTTATTGTATTTCAACAGTGTATTTAATTATTATTTGTCAACAGTATATTCAGTTATTTTATGTCAACAGTGCATTTAGTTATTGTATGTCAACAGTGTGTTCAATGATTGTATTTCAACAGTGTGTTTAGTTATTGTTTGTCAACAGTGTATTTAGTTATTGTATGTCAACAGTGTATTTAGTTTTAGTATGTCAACAGTGTATTTAGTTATTGTATGTCAACAATGTGTTTAGTTAATGTCTGTCAACAGTGTGTTTAGTTATTGCATGTCAACAGTATATTGAGTTATTGTTTGTCAACAGTGTATTGTGTTGTTTTATGTCAACAGTGTATTTAGTTATTGTATGTCAACAATTAGTTATTGTATGTCAATAGTGTATTTAGTTATTGTATTTCAAAAGTGTATTCAGTTATTGTATGTAAACATCATGTTTATTTACTGTATGCCAACAGTGTATTTAGTTAATGTATGTCAACTGTGTGTTTTTGTTATTGTATGTCAACAGCGTATTTAGTTATTGTATGTCAACAATTAGTTATTGTATGTCAATAGTGTATTTAGTTATTGTATGTCAAAAGTGTATTCAGTTATTGTATGTAAACATCATGTTTATTAACTGTATGCCAACAGTTTATTTAGTTAATGTATGTCAACTGTGTGTTTTGTTATTGTATGTCAACAGCGTATTTAGTTATTGTATGTCAACGGTATATTCAGTTATTGTATGTCAACAGTGTGTTTAGTAATTGTATGTCAACAGTGTGTTTAGTTATTGTTTGCCAATAGTGTATTTATTTATTGTATGTCAACAGAGTATATATTTATTGTATGTCAACAGTGTCTTTAGTTATTTTATGTCAACAGTGTATTCAGTTATTGTATGTCAACAGTGTGTTTAGTTATTGTATGTGAACAGTGTGTTTAGTTAATGTATGCCAACAGTGAATTCAGTTATTTTATGTCAACAGTGTATTTAGTTATTTTATGCCAACGGTGTGTGTAGTTATTGTATGTCAACAGTGTGTTCAGTTATTGTATGTCAACTGTTTGTTTAGTTATTGTTTGTCAACAGTGTGTTTAGTTATTGTTTGTTAACAGTGTGTTTAGTTATTGTATGTCAACAGTTTATTCTGTTATCGTATGTCAACAATGTGTTTAGCTATTGTATGTCGACAGTATATTCAGTTATTGTATGTCAACAGTGTGTTTAGTTAATGTATGTCAACAGTGTATTCTGTTATTGTATGTCAACAGTGTGTTTAGTTATTGTTTGTCAATAGTGTGTTTAGTTATTGTATATCAACAGTGTATTCAGTTATCGTATGTCAAGTGTGTTTAATTATTGTATGTCAACAGTGTATTCAGTTATTTTATGTCAACAGTGTATTTAGTTATTGTATGTCAACAGTGTATTTAGTTATTGTATGGCAACAGATTGTTTAGTTATTGTATGTGAACAGTGTGTTTAGTTATTGTATGTGAACAGTGTGTTTATTTATTGGATGTCAACAATGTATTTAGTTATTGTCTGTCAACAGTATGTTTAGTTATTGCATGTCAACAGTGTGTAAGTTATTGTTTGTCAACAATATGTTTAGTCACGTATGTAAATAGTGCATTTACGTATTTTATGTTGACAGTTATTTTATGTTACTCGCATATCAAGGTACTGTATAGTATTAGTATATATTGTCATTGCAAATGAACATGATATCTAGGGACAATCAGATATTTAGTGATAATCATGTAGTGTAAACATGTTTAAATACTTAAATTCAACGGCATACTAGTTTACGTATAGTATTGTTACAACATAATGTATTTTCTGTATGGTTACGCTATAAATACTTTACTTGTATCTAGTATATTTCATTTAGTGCAGTGTGATTGCATGTTCACGTCAAACAACCAATTAATTTTGTACTTTTCTAAATGTAGAAGTATGTACTTTCGGGACACTGAACACAGTGCCAATAGTTCTAAAAGTGTCTTATTTCCTCTGTTAGTTCAAATATGCACGAAAAAACCAGAGGTATACCAGATCATTGCTTTTTTCGAAAGTCCACTGATTTGAGGACACCCCTTCATTTTAGTCAATTCTGCCCATTTGTTTCAGTATATCACTACGCATTTTTAAACTGTTATATCATCATCCAGCACTACCGAATGTCATCCAAACTTGGCAGAACTCATAATAATGTTCTCACATGTATAAAGATACATAACCTTTTTGAGCATGTTCAAACTAAAATAATGCCCAAACGATTTACACTGCTCGTATTGGTAAGCGAGACATTCAGTGATCTCATAATCGAGTGTGAAGTGCATCATACTGGTACGATATAGAAAGAAGGTCAGACACCAAATCGACAAATGCATATTTTCGTTTGAAGTATGTATATGCAGTATTGATTTTTGTATTCTTTTCCAGTGTTTTTTCAGATGGACATCTTTTAGAAAATACAGGAAATCTCCCTAACCTGTAAGTATTGTATTGTCACTATCTTTGTTATTATAACAGGGGTAAATTTCCCTTTTAACTGGGCTTTGGTACGCCCTATTATGAATTACTTACCTCTTCAAATGGATTATATTTTTTTTATTTTTTATTTTTTTTTTTTAATAAATAAAGATTCAATAATTTTATGATGATGGGTTGTTCCTCCCCTGTCATGGTAAAAAACTATTATAGTTAATAATATAATGATTTCGTTTTTTTTTTCTGAATATGATATTATTTTTTTTTACCAGAGGATAGAAGCAAATGGGTTATATCACTAATATAATGGCTGACTTATATTTGCTTGATATTATTATTTAATACATGTACACTTTGCGAGAAACTTACCCAAGGAGTTCAGCAATGCATGTCGACTTAACGATAGCTAAATCAAAGGGGGAAGGGATCGGTGTATACCCTGAGTCACCAGCTTATACAGATATGCACTCCATGTTACGGTAAGTCAATAGAACGTTTGTGTATTCAATTATAGGTATGTGAACATAATACAATGTACCATTCTGTGAATATTGTAGGGTTGTACCGAAAGACAATGAAGGCTCCAGGGTTTGTCCAGACATTGTGTACGGCTATGTAGTTGTAAAAGCAGAGTAAGTGGACCATGTTTATCCTTTACCATGACTGTGTATATATTATGCATGCTTCTGTTTGTGATAAAGCAAGTATGACATGTCTGTTCGAAGAATACAGTGTATGTTATATATAAAATTAACAAAATCATTTTTCTAAGTAACACTGGATCCCAATGTTCTAATATAGCATAGCTAACAGAGATGCAACAGCGTAAAACTATTTCATTTACAAGATGACCTTTTCTATGGCTTGTCTGTAAAAATTCATACAGTAGCTGATTATCAACCATTCTATATACATGCCGTATCACCAAAATACTATACTCTCTCACTTATAAATATGTATTATCAGTATAAAGGTCGTAACCAGTGACCTGTATCTACATGGATGTGACGCGTCATGGTACAAATACATTCAAAATATACTCTCCCACTAATGAATATGTATTATCATTATACATGTCGTCATCAGTGACCTGTATCTACATAAATGTTACGCAACATGGTACCAGTACCTCGAAACTATACTCTCCCGCTTATTAATATGTATTATCAGTATACATGTCGTCACCCGTGGCATGTATCTACATGGATGTGATGCATCAAGGTACCAATACTTTCAAAATATACTGTCCCACTAATTAATATGTATTATCATGATACATGTCACCAGTGACGTGTATCTAATTGGATGTAAAGCGTCATTGAACCAATACCTCGAAACTATACTCTCCGTCTAATTAATATGTATTATCATACATGTCGTCAACAGTGACGTGTATCTACCTGGATGTTAAGCGTTATGGAACCAATACTTCGAAACTATACTCTCCGTCTAATTAATATGTATTATGATGATGCATGTCGTCAACAGCGACGTGTATCTACCTAGATGTTAAGCGTCATGGAACCAATACCTCGAAACTATACTCTCCGTCTCATTAATATGTATTATCATGATACATGTCGTCAACAGTGACGTGTATCTACCTGGATATGACGCGTCATGGAACCAATACCTCGAAACTATAATCTCCGTCTAATTTATATGTATTATCATGATACATGTCGTCACCAGTGACGGGTATCTACCTGGATGTGAAGCGTCATGGAACCAATACCTCGAAACTATACTCTCCGTCTAATTAATATGTATTATCATGATACATGTCGTCACAGGTGGCCTATATCTACATTGATGTGACGCTTCATGGAACCAATAACTCGAAACAATACTCTTCCACTAATTAATGTGTATAATCATTATACATGCCGCCATCAATGTCATTTATCGACATGGATGTTGCGAGTCATGGTACCAATACCTCGAAACTTAACTCTCCAACCAATTAACAAATTTTATCATTATACATGCCGTCGTCAGTGGCCTATATCTACAAGGATGTGACGCGTCACGGTACCAGTACCTCAAACTAATTTCTCCTACTAATTAACGTGTATTATCATTATACATGTCGTCACCAGTGGTCTGTATCTACATGGATGTTAAGAGTCATGGTACCAGTACATCGAAACTATTCTTTTCCTCTAATTAACGTGTTTAATGTCGTCACCTATTGCCTATATCTACATGGATTTGACACGTCATGGTTCAAGTACTTTGAAAATATATTCTCCTTCTATTAAATGTGTATTATCATTACAGATGTCGTCACCACTGGTCTCTATCTACATGGATGTGACGCATCATGGTAAAAGTTCCTCCAAACTATACTCACATACTAATTTATGTGTATTATCATTATACATTTCGTCACCCGTGACCTATATCTACATGAATGTGACACGTCATGTTACCAATACCCCGAAACTATATTCTTCTACAAAATTAAAATGTATTATCATTATACATGTCGTCGCCAGAGTCCTGTATCTACATGGATGTGACACATCATGGTACCAGTACCTCGAAATTATACACTCCTACTAATGAATAAGTATTATCATTATACATGTCGTCTCTAGTGGCCTATATCTACATGGATGTGACGCGCCATGTTACCAGAACCTCGAAACTATAACCTCCCACTAATTAACGTGTATTATTATAATAAATGTCGTCACCAGCGGCCTGTATCTACATGGATGTTATGCGTCATGGTACTAGTAACTCGAAACTAATTTCTCCCACTAATTATCGTGTATTATCATTATACATGTCGTCACTAGTGGCCTGTATCTACATAGATGTTACGCGTCATGGTACTAGTATCTCGAAACTGTACTCTCCCACTAATTATCGTGTATTATCGTTATACATGTCGTCACCAGTGACCTGTATCTATATGGATGAGACGCGTCAAAGAACAAGTACCTCAAAAATATACTCTCCCACAATTTAATGTGAATTATCATTACAGATGTCGTCACCAATGGTCTGTATCTAAATGGATGTGGCGCGTAAAGGTAAAAGTTCCTCGAATCTATATTTTCCCACTAATTTATGTGTATTATCGTTATACATGTCATCAACAGTGGCTTGTATTTACATGGATTTGACTCGTCGTGGTACCAGTACCTCGAAACTATACTCTCCCGCTAATTAATGTGTATTATTATTATATACAAGTTGTAACCAGTGGTCTGTATATACATGGATGTGTTACGTCAATGTACCAATACCTCGAAACTGTACTCTCCCACAAATTAACGAGTATTATCATTATACTTGTCATCACCAGTGACCTGTATTTACATGGATGTGACGTGTCATGGTATCAGTAGATCGGAACTATACTCCCCCGCTAATTAATATGCTATATCATTAGACTTGACGTGTCGTGGTACCTGTACCTCGATATTATACACTCCCACTAATGAATATGTAGTATATCATTGTATTTGTCGTCGCCAGTGGCCTGAATCTACATGGATGTGTCTTGCAATGGTTCCAGAACCTCGAAATTATACCCTCCCGCTAATTAGCGAGTATTATCATTATTAATGTCGTCACCAGTGGCCTGTTTCTACTTCGATGTTACGCGTCATTGTGTCATTACCTCGAAACTATACTCTACCTCTAATTAACGAGTATTATCATTATATAAATGTTGTCACCAGTGGCCTGTATCTACATGGATGAGACGCGTCATGGTACCAGTACCTCGAAACTGTACTCTCCCACTATTTGATATGTATTTTCATTATACATGCCGTCACCCGTGGCCTATATCTACATGGATGTGACGCGTCATGGTACCAGTACCTCGAAACTATACTCTCTCGTTAATAAACAAGTATTATCATTATACATGTTGTCACTAGTGGCCTGTATCTACATAAATGTGACGCGTCATGGTACTAACATCTCGAAACTATACCCTCCCACTAATTATCGTGTATTATCATTATACATGTCGTCACCAGTGACCTGTATCTATATGGATGTGACGCGTTATGGTACCAGTACCACGAAACTATACTCTCCGACTAATTAACGAGTATTATCATTATAAATATTGTCATCTGTAGCCTGTATCTACAACGATTTGACGTGTCATCGTACCAATACCTCAAAACTATATTCTCCCACTATTTAATGTGCATTATCATTACACATGTCGTCACCAATGGTTTGTAACTAAATGGATGTGACGTTACATGGTACCAGTACCTCGAAACTATACTCTCCCACTTATTAACGAGTATTATCATTGTACATGTCGTCATCCGTGGCCTGTATCTACAAGGATTTGACCTGTCATTGTACCAATACCTCAAAACTATATTCTCCCACTATTTAATGTGCATTATCATTACACATGTCGTCACCAATGGTTTGTAACTAAATGGATGTGACGTGTCATGGTACCAGTACCTCGAAACTATACTCTCCCACTAATTAACGAGTATTATCATTGTACATGTCGTCATCCGTGGCCTGATACAGGCAAGGATTTGACGTGTCATGGTACCAATACCTCGAAACTATATTCTCCCACTATTTAATGTGCATTATCATTACACATGTCGTCATCAATGGTTTGCATCTAAATGGATGTGGGAAGTCATGGTAAAAATTCCTCGAATCTATACTTTCCCACTAATGTATGTGTATTATCATTATCCTTGTCGTCAACAGTGGCTTGTATTTACATGGATGTGGTGCGTCATGGTACTAGTACCCCGAAACTATACTCTCCCACTATTTAATATGTATTATCATTATACATGCCGTCACCCTTGGCCTGTATCTACATGGATGTGGCGCGTCATGTTACCAGTCCCTCGAAACTATACTCTCCCACTATTTAATATGTATTATCATTATACATGCCGTCACCCTTGGTCTGTATCTACATGGATGTTACGCCTCATGGTACCAGTACCTTGAAACTATAATCTCCCGCTAATTAACGAGTATTACCATTATACATGCCATCACCCTTGGCCTGTATCTACATGGATGTTACGTGTCATGGCACCAGTACCTCGAAACTATAATCTCCCGCTAATTAATGAGTATTATCATTATACATGTCGCCACCAGTGGCCTGTATTTACATGGATGTGACGTGTCATGGTACCAGTACATCGAAACTATACTCCCCCGCTAAATAATATACAATATCATTAGACATGTCGTCACCGGTAGCCTTTATCTACATGGATGTGACTTGTCATGGTACCAGTACCTCGAATCTATACTCTCCCACTATTTAATATGTATTATTATTATACATGCCGTCACCAGTGGCCTGTATCTACATGGATGTTACGCGTCATGATGTCAGTACCTCGAAACTATACTCTACCTCTAATTAACGAGAATTAACATTATACATGTCGTCAAAGTTGACCTGTATCTACATGGATGTGACCCGTCATGGTACCAGTACCTCGAATCTATACACTCCCACTATTTAATATGTATTATTATTATACATGCCGTCACCCTTGGCCTGTATCTTTATGTATGTTACGCGTCATGGTACCAGTACCTCGAAACTATACTCTACCTCTAATAAACGAGTATTATCATTATACATGTCGTCACCCGTGGCCTGTATCTACATGGACGTGATGCGTCATGGTACCAGTACCTCGAAACTATACTCTCCTGCTAATAAACGAGTATTATCATTATACATGTCGTCACCATTGGCTTGTATTTACATGGACGTGATGCGTCATGGTACCAGTACCACGGAACTATACTCTCCCGCTAATTAATATGTATTTTCATTATACATGCCGTCATCCTTGCCCTGTATCTACATGGATGTTACGCGCCATGGTGCCAGTCCCTCAAAACTATACTCTCTCGATAATAAACGAGTATTATCATTATGCATGTCGTCACCAGTGGCCTGTATCTCCTTGGATATGGCGCGTCATGGTACCAGTACCACGAAACTCTACTTTCCCACTAATTAACAAGGATTATTATCATTAAAAATGTCGTCACCAGTGGCCTGTTTTAAGTTGCAGTGGTAGCAGTAGAACAATATTCTATTTAGCTGAAAAGCTAGCCAATATTATAAGCATCATCTGGTTATCGATAATGTTCAACAGAACCAGATTCAACTTTTCACTCGCGTGAAGAATATATATACTGTAATTGATTGACGTTTTCCTTGTCAAATATACTCGTTGTATTTTCAGAGTTTTCAAACCGGACTGTTTTAAGTCATCAACAGCAACTTTCAGCAGTAGCACGGTTAGTCCTTCAGCAAGTTCATCCGATAGAACAACGTTTTCAGTTATATCGAGTACTTCTAATGTTCCAACTAGTCCTCCAACCAACATATCAACTCAAAGTTCAACATCTGGTTTAAAAACTATCTCAACAAGCCTTTTTACTAGTTCTTCAGCTGCAACAACAAGCTCTTATAGCTCTACAGATGTAAGTACCTCAACAAGTGCGTATAACTCTACTGATGCTAGTACCTCGAAGTCATCTAGCTCTACAGATGCTAGTACCTCGAAGTCTTCTAGCTCTACAGTTATTAATACCCAAACAAAAATTACAAGTACATCAGCCCCTTCAACAAATACAAGTACATCCAGCGAATCGACAATGTCATCAACTGCTTATCCAACAAGTACCGATGGTGACACAAGCACATACAGCACGATGTCTTCTAGTTCACAGGTAACACTCTCTTCTATTAGTATGCTTTGTAAAATGATCACCATTTGCCATGGTTATTTGGTGGAAATATGCTATCTCAGGTATAGTTTATAATTATCGATCCGAGTGCAAACAATTTATAATTGAGTACTTATACCTGTTTTCATAATATAGTGCGTTATTATGACCTGCTTGTCCTTTACAACAAAAACAACAGCGACAGTTTTACATCTTCTACGCTCCGTCCCCTTAAGTACTTTTTGTAATTCCTGTACTTTTATTTACCCAATTAAATTGCTTGCATATTCAAATTTTGTATAAATATATTTCGTTTAACCAAAGATATGTTGAATTGTTCTATTGAATTAAGCAATGTTCTCTTTGTAAACAAATAATGAAACTTTCATTATATGAATGGAGACTGTTAAGTGGGCCAGGACGTTTTGCGTCAGAATAATGACAAACTGACAATCACCCCACACTGCTGTTATGAAGTGAAGTTTTAAAAGATGGGATCCGCATTCGTCACTTGTGGACTCTACGTTTAGTAAGCGTTAATGGAGTGGAGTTGTTTAGATAAGGCAAGACCTTCACTCGGCCCTGGCAGTAATTAGATTTTATGAAGTTTTAATAAGATAATCCTAACACTAGTCCAATTCAGTCGCTACGTGAATTTAGTGCAAATAGGAATAAATATATAATGATACCTTGTCCTCCTGTGTTCGCTATGTCAAGCTGGAGTTATCTGGTGAAGACTCAATAAGGCAGATCTGGCACATTCGTCTTACGTTTAGATGATGTGGATAGAGCTTAATTTGAACAGATATAACTGATAGTCCACTTTTGCGATTGCTACGTTAAGTTAGGGTAATGGAGTGAAGATTTAGTAATATAGAACCGACGCTCGCCCGCTGTGGTCGCTACTATGTTAGTATTTATGGAGTTAAAAGTTAAAAATGAAGAACTTTCAATCATTCGCTTATCAGATACAATGTAGAAATACAGTCTCCCTGCGGTCGCTACTTTAAGTTTTGTGTATGGAGTGAATGTTTAATACGATAGTACTAACAATCGACCATTGCAATCGCTATGTAAGATGAGTGTGTATGAAGAGAAGTTTGAGAAGATAGAAATAACCCCACTCTGCGATTGCAATATTAGATTAGTGTGTATGAAGCAAAGTGTGATAAGGTATTAAAATAACCCCTCCCTGCGATTGCAATGTTAAATGAGTGTGTATGAAGAAAACTGTGATAAAATAGAAATAACCACTCACTGCGATCGCCATGTTAGATGAGCGTGTATGAAGAAAAGATTGATAAGATAGAAATAACCCCTCCCTGTGATTGCTGTTTAAATTACTGTATATGTTAAGACGTTTGATAAGATAGAAATAACCCCTCCCTGTGGTCGCTACGTCAGGTTTGTGTGCATGGTGAGACGTTTGATAAGATAGAAATAACCCATCCCTGAGGTCTAAAGAGCTACAATAGGTTTGTGTGCATGGTGAGACGTTTGATAAGATAGAAATAACCCCTCCCTGTGGTCGCTACGTCAGGTTTGTGTGCATGGTGAGACGTTTGATAAGATAAAAATAACCCCTCCCTGTGGTCGCTACGTCAGGTTTGTGTGCATGGTGAGACGTTTGATAAGATAGAAATAACCCCTCCCTGCGAATCCTACGTTAGGTTTGTGTGTATAATGAGGTTTGATAAGATAGAAATAACGCACTCCCTGTGGTTGCTACGTTAGGTTTGTGTGTATGATGAAACGTTTGATAAGACAAAAATAACCCCTCCCTGCGGTTTCTACGTTAGGTTTGTGTGTATAATGAGACGTTTGATAAAATATAAATAACCCCTCCCTGCAGTTTCTACGTTAAGTTTGTGTGTAAAATGAGGTTAGATAAGATAGAAATAACGCACTCCCTGTAGTCGCTACGTTAGGTTTGTGTGTATGATGAGACGTTTGTTAAGACAGGAATAATCCTTCCATACGGTCGCTACATGAGGTTTGTGTGTATGGTGAGACGTTTGATAACACAGAAATAATCCCTCCCTGCGGTCGCTACATTAGGTTTGTGTGTATTATGAGACGGTTGATATGAGACAGAAATAACCCCTTTCATGCGGTCGCTACGTTTGGTTTGTGCGTATGATGACACGTTTGATAAGATCTTAATAACCCCCTCCCCTGCGGCCGATACGTTAGGTTTGTGTGTATGATGTGAAGTTTGTTAAGTTTAAAAAAACCTCTCCCTACTGTAGCTACGTTAGATGTGTGTGTATGATGTGAAGTTTGATAAGATAGAAAAAAAACCTCCCTGCTGCCGCTACGTTAGATTTTTGTGTATGATGTGAAGTTTGATAAGATAAAAATACCCCCTCTCTGCGGTCGCTATGTATGGTTATAAGTAAATTATAACGTCAATGTCACTAATTAGTATGTTACATATTGTCAATGATGTCCTTCACTAATTAGCACTTTTTTAATAATGCTCAAATTATTTGCTATTTGATAAACAGTTGCCAACGACAACAGAGGACAACACGTGTATTTGCTGTGAAACTAGGACGCACGGCTACACAGTTATCGTCGCAGAGTAAGTAGTACTGTCCAAGTATGTTTTCTTCAAATTTCTGTCATCCATAGTTTCTCTTAAAGGGATAATATTGGCAAGTAACACAAACACGCTGTTAATCCAGACTTTTCCTGTATGCAGTGTGCACAAAATAATGCTTATATATTGACATATAACCTTTATTTACTTGAAAGTTATCAAATTAACAGTAATTGAATATTGGCCAAAACTTAATACGTTCGCAATAATGTATTGCGTAATGTTACATTGAACTCCGTAAACTTCCAGAACAAAGCCTCGAAAACGAGATCGGGAACGAATCTTCACGATGTTATCCGATGATTGATCGAAAACCCGAAAGAGGTTCGTTGAAAATGGCAAATGTTAACTAAAACAAAAACGTGACTTCAGAAACCCGATGTCTGTTATAAAGAGGTTATGCATTTAGACACAATAAATGCGTATATCTCTAAGTTATAAGTGTATCTTCATGCTGGGCGTGTGTATTTAGGACAGGGAATTGACGGTAATATGCCAATATAATCCCTTTAACTGGAATATACAGCTATCGTTCATGTTCATTTCTAAACATATACATGGATGCGACGCGTTATAATACCAGTACCTCAAAACTATACTCTCCCTTTAATTAATGTGTATTATCATTAAACATGTCCTCACCAGTGGCCTGTATCGGAATGGATGTTACGCGTCATGGTACCCGTACATTTACCTCGAAACTATACTCTCCGACTAATTAACGAGTATTATCATTAAACATGTCATCACCAGTGACCTCTATCTACATTGTTATGACGCGTCATGATACCAGTATCTCGAAACTATACTTTCCAACTAATTAATGTGTATAATCAATATATATATATATGTGTGTGTGTCGTCACCGACAGCATGTATCTACAAGGAAATTACGCGTCATCTCCAATTAATTAATATGTATTATCATTATACATGTCGTCAACAGTGGTCGGTATCTACAGGGATGTGACGCGTCCTGGTACGAGTACCACGAAACTATACTCTCCCACTAATTACTATGTATATCAGTATACAATGCGTCACCCGTAGCCTGTATCTACAACGATGTGACGAGTCATGGTAACAGTAACTCAAAACTATACTCTCCCACTAATTAATATGTATTATCATTATTCATGTCGTCACCACTGGCTTGTATCAACATGGATGTGACGCATCATGGTACCAGTACCTCGAAACTATACTCTTCCACTAATAAACGAGTATTATTATTATACATGCCGTTACCAATGACCTGTATCTACAAGGTTATGACGCGTCATGGTACCAGTACCTCAAAATTATACTTTCCAACTAATTGATATGTATTATCATTAATCATGTCGTCACCAGTGGCCTGCATCCACAAAGATGTGACGCGTCATGGTACCGTGCCTCAAAATTATACTCTCCCACTAATAAATATATATATCATTATACACATCGTTACCGGTGGCCTGTATCTACATGGATGTGACGCGTCATGGTACAAGTACATCAAAATTATACACTCCCACTAATTAGTATGTATTATCAATATACAAATCGTCACCAATGGCCTGTTTCTACATGGATGTGACGCGTCATGATACCTGTACTCGAAACTATACTCTCACACTAATGAACGAGTATCATCATTATCAATGTCACCACCAGTGGCCTGTGTCCACATGGATGTGACGCAGCATGGTACCGGTACCTCGAAAATCTACTCTCCCACTATTTGATATGTATTATCATTATACATGCCGTCACCCGTGGCCTATATCTAGACGCATTGGTAGCAGTAGAACAATATTATATTTAGCTGAAAACAGGGAAACTATCAATTATAGCAAAATTATATTCAGGTTGTCTATAATGTTCAGCTGAGCTTAAATTTTAATTTTGTATTCTGCTCATGTATAAAAGTTTGTTGTTTTGCATTCACATAAAAATCAATAAGTAGAATATATTGCTATTGATATTCATTTTGAAGTAAACTGATATTTTCAGAGTTTTTACGCCGGATTGTTTCTCCGCTAGCTCAATTGGACCTTCATCTAGCACAATTGGTTCTTCATCTAACTCAATTGGTTTTTCAAGTTCATCCGTTGGAACAAGTAGTTCGCCCAAGCAATGATGGTAAAGTGAAGGACACAAACATTTCTATGAAAATTCGAACATAAAGGAGTTACAGAATCTCTAACATGTATTAGCTCCGAGCTACCGGAAAACTAGTGGTTTGCTATATAATGATTGTTTTAAATTTAAATACATACGAAAACAAATGATTGCCGAAAAAAAGGTTTGAAATACCTCATGAATATGTGTATATATAAGTTTTATTTATAGATTTGGGTTACAGCACACCTGTTAATAATATCTTAAACTCTGACTTTTAATGAAATAAAGTAGAAATAAACTAATGGTGTATAATCACACTTGATGTCCTGGGGCCGTATTCATAAAGCTTCTAAGATTTATTTTCATCTAAGATATTCTTAAATTTTCTTAACTTTTCATCTTAAATCCATATTTTCATCTAAGATTAAAACTATTTCTTAAGTGTTGTTCAGAAAGCATCTTAGTGTTAAAATCATCTAAGAATAAAACGTTTTTCCTCTCAGCTGTAAGCTAGCTCTGAGGTGTATTAACTATTGAAGAAATTTCTTAAAACCTGTAACTTGGTTTAAAAAAATGATACTTACACCAACAGTATGTATTTGAGCACGGTTTTAGCATACATGTGTCATTAGACTTTATCAACTGTTATTAAAGATATACATTTTATATTGATTTACCTTTATTCTTTATTTGTAGTTGACCTATTTATCCTTTATGTGTACTTGACAGTTAAAGCGATTTCTCTGTCTGTCCGTCCTTCCGTCCGTCCGTCCGCCCAACCGACCGACCGTTCTTCTGGAGCGGCAGTTGTAGGTTGTGTTGCCATTACAGAATGACATTGTGGTTTTTTTTGGTACTTGTGGGGTGCAAATGTGCACCCCACAAATGCCATATGCGTACAGAATGGCATTGTGGGGTTACTACTATTTTTTACACATTTTTCTTTTACTTTTTTTTCACCTTTTTTTTCATTCTTTTTTAGTGTCATTAGGGTTGGATCTCAAGGTTTGCGACATAAGGGTTAGAAAGAAAATAGGTTTTGTCTTATGAAAAAAAGTTTGTTTTTTATAATATATAAAAACCGCACCCCACAACATCACTTCCATCAGAATGTCCGTCCGACCGACCGACCGACCGACCGACCGACCAGGCGTCTATCTTTGTTCATTTGTTCGTTTATTGTTTGAATATTTAGCAGCATGTTAACGCCATCGAAGGCTAACAGGCGACCACTTTTCCTTGGATCCTAGAAGGTCAACCAGTGCTCGAGCACGCCTATCTCTGCAAGTAACTGATGATTTTCACATTTAAATCAGTGGTGTGAGGCAAATGACAATAGTCGCAATGCCGTATATCAGTCAGCCATCACAGAGACTATGGCTTGGCGGTGTGTCTCGGAGGATCAAATAAGAAATTCGAGTAAGAAAAACGAGTGTCGAGTAAGAATGTCGAGTGAGCAAGTACAGTAAGAAGTCGAATGTCAACTGAGAAAGTTAAGTGTCGAGTGAGAAAGTCAAGTGTTGAGTAAGAAAATCGAATATTCGGTAAGAAAATCGAGTGTCGAGTAAGAAAATGGTTTTGGTTGTTAAACACCCAATTAAAAAATAGGACATTTTTGTGATGACGGCCATTATCGAGGGTCTATCATTTGTATGAGATGAATAGGAGATAAAATCCATCATCAGTTCATCCATGTGGAATAGACAAATCTTACCATCAACAGGGTAAGCAACCAACAGTTAGAACTTCTATTTAAATTGTGAACGTTTTCAAAAAATATTTGTTACACATACGTTACTATATTATAGGAGAAGTCTGCAATTTTCTTTGTCACTCAACACTGTTATGTCAGTTCAAAATAAAGAAGAAACATTGATGGTTTTCAACTTAAAATCTACCTCAAATATAACAATATTTATTTGTTTTTAAATTGATGCCATATAGATGAGAAACTGAATTATCACTTTGAATTATTTTGGGTTATACCAGCAGCAGAGAATTTGTTTTGTAAACAAACTCTGACCATTTCAACAGATCCATTAATATCTCTTTCTCACTAGCTTTTGTTTTGACACCCCATCATGGATAAAACCTTAATTGCTGATCAGTGTCTCTTTTTATAAAATAGTTTTATTTATGATAAAATAGAAGTAAAACTTCCTTATTTTTTATATAAATATTTGACATTCTTGAACAGTTTATTTTCACAATATCTTGAGATCATATTGACTTTAAAAAAGCATTAGATCAATATGTTTTTCATATGTTAAAGTATTTTCGACTTTCTTGACACTCAACTTTGTTACTCGACACTTTACTTTCTTACTCGATTTTCTTACTCGACTTTCCTTACTTGACACCCAATTGTCTTGATCGACACTCCACAGCTGGAAAGCATCTATCCCATTAACAAGGACTATTATAAACAAACTATATCATTATAGTTTCAATGATCTTCTTTTCAGTTCATTTCAATGGAATTACATTATTCCATTTTAAATTACTTGCGGAGATGGGGGTGGTAAACCTGTCAGGATCCCAGGAACTAGTGGTAAGGTTAACTGATCGTCTGTAAGCCCTTGATGACATAAAATTGACGCTAAATATTGAAATAAATCAATTTTCCAGTTTTATCAATAACTTTGAAACGGGAAAAATATCAGTTAGTTGCGCAGATCATCTTAAAATGCATTTATTTCACTTTGATTGTGACACAAGTTATTATAACTTAGACAAATCACGCCCGATGTATTCCTGGGTAGAACCGGTACTAAGCATATACGGATAAAGTGTTCGTCTCACACATAACCGTGGCGGAGGATCAAACCCATGACCCTCTGATCGTCTGTTAGCTCTTGATAGCATAACAATTGCGCTACAATCAAATGGTAAGAAAAGAGTGAACAATTTCAGTGTTCAAGTGATATTTTACTGAATACATTTCGTATTTTCTGGTGTTTATTGCCGTTTTCAACACTACTTGAGTACCATGTCGAACATATGACGTGCTACACCAATAGGCTGCCGCAGCTGTTTATATTTTGGTAGAAAACAGCGGCAATATCGTTTATAATCATAACACTATTTTGATAGGGACATTTTTAAAGTAATTCACTGCGAAAACTTTTTAATACATTTAGATACACTAATTATTTATATATATATATATATATATATTCATTGTTTTTCTAAATAAAGTTCACGAGTATTGCGTTCCCCTGTATTTGATTTTACATTTCCAGTTTAGTATAATACGAAAAAGAAGAAGAAGGAGAAGAAGACTATACACAGTTTCTCATCAATGTACACTGTTGTAGTAACATATATATATATATAAACACAAAACGAGTTGAGTGACTAACATGTACATAGTTTATAAACACATACACACAAACACAGCTAGATACCCTACACACACACATAGGTATATAAACACAAACACACTACACACAAGCTCACTCACCACATTGACATTTCAATACTCATTTAAAGTAAATTATAGTACCGAAGGTAATTTCCAAACTATCACTTCCGATACTATTTTAAGATTTTGAAATCCCAGACTTCCTTAGTTACCGAGTTAAGATTTTTTTTAAGATGAAATATTTGATCTAAGAATTATTATTTTCTTATACGTTTTCTTAACTAAAATTTGTCTTAGTGGTTTTATGAATACCACTTAAGTTAAAAATTTATTTTCATCTTAGCTAAAAAAATATTACTGAGTTAAGATATTTTTATAGCGAAAATCTAAGAAGCTTTATGAATACGGCCCCAGTTCATTTCATGGACGCTTTCATACGGCTAGACCAAAAGGTCATTCCAACGAAGTTAAGTTTGCGGTAACGAATCGTGGCGAAGCAAACGCTGATATCTGTAACCAACGGATATTTCTGACATTGCTGAACCAGTGGTAAGCGATACAGTTTCCAAATTACGTAGTTTATCCCACTTAATGCTTTAATGTGTCAATCTCGTGGTCCTACTTAATGTTTATGTGTGTCAATCTGGTGGTCCAACTTAATGCTAAGTGTGTTAATTTGGTGTTCCCTGTTAATGCTTTGGTAGGTCAATGTGGTTATCCCACTAAATGCTTATGTGTGACAATCTGGTGGTCACATTCTCAGGCAATTCATTGCCAGAGATGGTCCAAGTGGCCGAAACACCTACATATTTCAAGGTGGAAGACTTCTCACTGCCCCCGCTTAGGTGCTACGCCTGTCAGAGGTTCGGACATGGGAGCTCGGGCTGTAAATTCGAAGCCAGGTGTGCACGAGGTCACACAACATAAGAGAGTGCCGGGACACACTACGCGATTCAGGGGTCGCCCGTACTTTATAAAAGCAGCTTTGATATCAAAGGTGGCCCTCAAGGACGATCCCCTGGAATGTGGCGGAAAAAAGTTTTTTGGCCAGTTCCACCACTCCTCCCCCAGAGGGTCACAGAACAGAAATCCATGCCGGCACCCTAAATAGTCAAACATAACAGCCAAATGTACCAATATATCCCAGTATGGAGAGAGTCGGAAAGAGCCATGAGTCTGATCCTACAAAAAATAATATACTGTGATATCCAAAACTCCCAGAGGGTGCTATTACCTGTATACAAGCAGAAATCTTTATGATATCTGCCTACTCACAAGGATCCCCAGGATCCTTGGTGAAGACAAACCAGGAACCCAAACATCAGACAGAAACCTCAAAGGATCAAATTTCAGGGGATATAGCATCAAAATTCTCTAGGACTCCAAACGGTCATTTAATATGAGAAACAAAAATATTAAATGGAGCCCGTGAGCTATTTAGATATAAAAAGGGGGACACAATCAATGAATCAACAGTCCGACATTTCAAACTGTGTTATAGCTAGGATCACACCTAAAAAGTAAAAAAAAAATGTGATAAATCGGGATAATAAGGTTAAAAGACCAAGCTCTCCATCTCCATAAATAAACATTAAACAAGAAAAGGGTATGATCACACCAAACAATACTCCTATAAAACACACATCTACCCCTTACTCCATTTCAGACTCATCTCAGGTTATAGAGAGCATTGGTTCATCACGGACTCGGGTCTCAGAAACCTCAGTTAGTGATGGGAGCGAGTTTGATTTCACCGGTCTTTGGTCTACATACACTCGAGCTTCTATCACTCAGACAGGGACAGCAACATAAGTAAACATGTCTCCATTCTAGAGAAAGTGACGCTTGTTGACTTTGTAGGGGTGGTAGAGGCTCCAGTAATCAGCCACCCCACAAAAAATGTCACACTGGTAGATACCTACCAACAAACTTCTCCGGTGACTTTTTCAAAAAATGCAACTGAGGAAAAATATCTAGATAAAGAACCCACACTCATTTTAGAAACAAACTCAGATTATTTCTCAATTTCTTTAGATATGATTGTGGAAATAACCAAAATATTAATATTTAATAAATCTAAAATCACCGGAAATCGACTAAATGAATATTTAAAAAGAGAATTTATTTCAGTTTCAATCTCAAATCATTAAACAAAACCAGAGTGACTGACAAGGGAAATGGAGTGGCACAACAAAACAAACACAAACAAAACCCGACACGTGCACAGCTGACTGAAATTATTAGAAAAAAAAAACATAGTGGCAGGTATACTGAGAAAGTCCAAAACTCTCAAAAAAATACTGTCTCAGTCCCCAAGACACAAGGCACTGGCTGTTCGTAACCGTCTGAATAATAATATCTGCTTTCCATAGGGATCTCACAGTCATTTCTTTTAATGCAAAGGGATTGACCTCTCTTGGGCACACAGAGAGTAAGGTATTATTGGATTTAAACCATAATATTGATATCTTCTGTGTGCAAGAAATCAAACTCGAAACTAATCAAGAGAGGAAGATCCCTGGTTACCATGCCGAATATAAATATTTTAAAAACGCACGTGAAAATACGTGCGAATGCTTGGTTGTTTATTTCAAATATAAAATTAATTACGAGGAAATCAGAGAAGATGATCCCCAAGACCTCCTTGGAAACTATACACTTGAATCTCAAGTGTTTAGAGTTCATCTAGGGAGATCCCCCTTCATTCTCATTAATTTATACTCCAGGGGGTGTGATCTGGAGGCTTTGGACCATATAAGTTCATCTCTAAACGCCGAGGATGGACTGTATTATACGTGGAGATTTCAACGCACACCACCCCACATGGGGGTCTCCATACGCGAACCGTCAAGGGAGGGATGTATTGGAAAGGGCGGGCAAAAGTAATAAAGTTCTACTCAATGACGGTTCCATTACCAGAGTAGACCAGGGCTCAGGCAAGGGCTCCTGTATTGATCTAACTTTCACCAGTCCCAAATTTCCGGCTATTAAAACTTGGTGGGTACATGATGACAATTTAGGATCTGATCACTACCCCATCTGCACAACAATAAAAAAACAAAATTCAAAAATACCAGAAAAAAATGATATAACTCCACAATTTTAATTTTTTTTTATAGTAAATGCAGTGAGATAACCCTAGATGAGGTCCAATCTGATGACGTCGATATTTTTAATAAAAAAAAAATCTGAGAGATTCCTACTGATAGCACAACAATGAACCTGTATCCAATCCAAAACAACAAAAAAAAGGGAAAAATGTCGCGTGGTGGAATGAAATCTGCCGAAATGCTATAAATGGGCGACAAAAAATAAATAAACTAAAGCGGTACCCTAGTCTAGGCAATCTATATGAACAAGAAGGCCGAACGAGAAAAAAAATGTCATATTCAACGCTTAAAAGCTAAACTGGGAAGAATTCTGCGAGAATTCTATTCATAAAGACTGAAACTCTAAAGAATTTTGGACTAAAATCCGTATAATTAAAGGAAATTTACATCGTCCAATACCACTACTAAAAAAATACAGCTTTAGCGGTCACAGAGGTAGAAAAGGCGAACTTTCTATTTAAGCACTACTCTAAAGCTAGCAGTGATTCAAATAAAGACATTGACACTTTAAATTACCAAAACAAGTTTGAATCATTGTTCAAAAACCATTAAGATACTCCAGAAACCTAAAGGTCACCACTGAACAATAGCTTCTCATATTTTGAACTAAGACCAATAATAGAAAGCAGGAAGAACTCCGCCTCGGGACTTGATAATTTGTCTTATAAAATGTTCAAACATATGCCCGATTCAGCACTGGAATTATGGTTTGAACTATATGCATGACCAGGTGTGGAATAGTGGTGTAAACCCAATAGCGTGGAAGCAGGCTTGTGTTATCCCATTATTAAAACAAGGGAAAAACCCAAATGAACCACAGTCATACAGACCCATCAGCCTATCAATCTAGATTTAGAAAGGGGAGGAGCACTTTGGACCAGCTCGCACGTCTGTAACATGACGTAACTTCAGCAGGAAATAGGCGACACTCAGTCCTAGCCATCTTTTTAGACCTACAAGCAGCTTTTGGTTTAACCTGGCACTCAGGCGTATTATTTAAATTTAAAGAACATGGTATAACAGGAAACTGCTACCTATATCTGAGGAACATCTTAGTGGGCCGCAAAATTCAAGTTAAAGTAGGGGAGTCCCTCTCAGACACTGAATAAGTAGAAAGAGGAACCCCACAAGGGGCTATACTATCTCCTCTACTCTATTCAATTTTAATAAATGATCTGCCTGCTACACTAGAGGGGACAGGCATGGTTACCAGTCAATTTGCTGATGATTCTGTCACATGGCTAAATGGGGTCAACTTAAACCTGTTACAAACTAGAGCTCGAACAGAACTTGACCTAATATTGGGATGGGCCAAAGAATGGAGGTTTAGAATTTGTAAGACTAAAACAGTGGGTATTATTTTTGGAAATTCAAATCAGCACAGTTTGGACGTACACTTAGAGGGCACACTGATCATATTAAAAAATTAAATTTTTAGTCATGCTTATAGATAGGAAACTAAATTTTCACTGTCACATAAAGGACATCATGATCAGGTGTGAGAGAGACTTAAATTTGATGAGAATGCTAAGAGGTACAGATTTTGGCTCTAATAAAAATAGCCTCTTTCTTCTATATAAGTCTTTCATACATCCAAAAATGGACTATGGGGCTCAAAAATATTCTTGTGCACCCCCTTCTATACTTAAAAAATTAGATACCATTCAAAATAAGGCCCTCAAGTTAGCCCTCAGAGCGCTCCATTCCATACCAGGCCATATACTAGAAGCGGAGGCGGGATTCATTCCACTTACATTTAGACGGGAAAAACAGTCAGTTAAGTACTGGGCCAGGGCTCAAACTAGGAAGGAGGGGAACCCTGTGAGCAAGCTCATTGGGACCGGGTACTACATCAAGTCAAAATATTAAAAAAACATGTTTCGCTTCCTTTCGGGGCTCATACCCAGGACTTGGTGGAGGAGTACGGTATCAATAATGTCAGTCTAGCAGATTTTAAACTTAAATTAGAATTGCCTGGACGCTCATAAATCCTGATATTAGGTTATCACCTATCGCCGAGTTCAATAAAAATGATTTGCCAGCACTTATAAGATCCATTACGGCAAACCATATTGACCGGCATTATGCTGAACATACACAAGTTTACACTGATGGTAGTAAAATCCCGATGACCGGAAAGTTGCAGCTGCATATGTCATTCCGTCCCTTACTTCAGATACAGTATTCTGAGAGACTCAGCAACAATTTGTTAATCTGCACAGCTGAACTAGTCGCAATAAAAAAAACCAATGTGCTGGATCATAGAAAATAAATCAACTAAATCTCCTATATTTTCGGATTCACTTTCAGCTCTTACTTCACTCAAAAATAACAATAGCAGATCAAGGCCTGACCTTTTGGCAGACATTTATAAACAATATAACCAGTGCCTTGAATTAGGATTACAAGTTACTATAGAATGGTGTCCAGCACATGTTGACATATCAGGAAATGAAGAAGCACATAGGGCGACTAAGGAGGGCCTTGAAAACAACACTATTTCTAATTCAGTCCTCCTTGCACCAACCGAGTTCTACTCCTTAACGAGGGAAATAATTATAAAGAAATGGTCTACATTTATTTAAAAAAAAAACAACATTGAGAGATTGCACCCGGTGCAAGGAGAAATTGACCACTTATAATTTTTTGCTACACTGCCCGGTTCACAGGGTCCCCCGGGCAAATCTAAGGACTGCACTTGCTGGAAATAAGTTTGATTTTGACATTAATAATAGCCTGAACCCCAGCAAGGCAGCCCGGGCTTCAGTCTATAAAGCCTTAGAATGTTATATTCTAGACTGTAAGATGTCTGACAAATATATATATTTGAAATTTCAGGCCCTAATTTCATCTTAATTATATCCCTTAAATTACCACCCAGGGTCAGCAAAAAATGTTGTTTTTTTTATTGGGGTTTTCAGTGTGGTTTTATTTACTTATTGTAGCACTTAGTTCTACTATATGTAAAAAGTATCAGTTTCTAGAGGGAAATGGTGTGAGACCACAATGCAGTCCACATATATGTATGTGTGGATATGTATGTGTGACCTGGGATGTGGACTCATGCCACCTCCCACAGCTGAGCCCTGCATACCCAGAGAGAATTGACAAGGAAAAATATCATAAATGTAGTTAAATTGATTTGTCAGACTGATATACAGTTATTATGGAGTGATTTTTATGAAAATATCTTTTGCAACTTTTTAGTTTCTTTATAAATATTTTATTACATTTTATCTTCAAATGCAACATGTCAATTCTGGTTAAACAGAATGATGTACTTTGTACAAATCCTAATAAAATATATGTTCTGTTCTAGAACATATATTTTATTAGGATTTGTACAAAGTACATCATCATACTATATACAATATACAATCAATATAAACATATAGTCACTTAACAGCAATGATTAAATTCATTAGAGTATATAACAAAATATTAAATGAATGTTAATAAATGAAATGAGGATGAACACTATGCTTAAACAGTTAGCACTGTTTTTCTAATTTCTAATGCCTCTTTTATATATCTTGAAATATTATATAATATGGTTTTATTATGTGAATTAAGTAACTCTAAAAATTTGAACACAGAAGGTCTTTGATAGTAATACTTTTTCAAATACTGTTTTCGTAAATTATTAAAACAGGGACATATACATAAGAAATGAAACTCATCTTCTATATCCCTTGAATTGCAACATAAACAATATCTTTCATTTTTTGGAATTCTATTTCTGTCATATCGTCCAGTTTGTATTCTAAGAGGATTAACAGATAGTCTTAATCTAGTGTAAAATAATCTAAGATTACAGGGCAATATATCGAGATAATTCTCGTATTTAAATTGATGTTTGACAAGTTTATAAAATTCGAGCACTGGACTTTTTTCTACTGATCCAAACCATTGTTGAATGAAATTGTCGATAACCTTTTGTTTAAAAATATTTGGAAATACTTTGGGATTAACAAAACGATTATTCTCAAACATATAGGTGAATCCATAATCATTTAACATGGTTTTAATATTTGATACCCAGTTCTTACAACCTCTATTACAGTCATAAAGCCCCTGTTCATATAGTTTTTTTATCAATATATTTTCCGTATAATTAACTTTACACCAATAGCTTATGATTCTTACATATCGTGATATATATAATGGATATCTCCCAAGCTCTCCATACACACCCACTGTACAAGTATTTAATCTAACATTCAATAAACGTTTACAGAACTTTAAGTGTATTCTTTCAATTACTTTCGACTTGGTATATCCCCAAATTTCACTCGCATAACTTAAGATAGAACCAACGAATGCATCAAACAACTGGCATAGTAGTTTTGGCTTTAAATGGAATTTTTTACAATTAAATAATAAGAGGGTATTAAAAGCTTTCAAAGATTTGCCAACCAAATGTTCCTGATTTAAATTAAAATTACCAGTATAATTAAATATTGTTCCAAGATAATTAAAATCATCAACAACTTCAATAATTTCTCCGTTATAAGTCCAAGATTCATTGGGTAACAACCCACCACGTTTTCTAAATACCATTATTTTTGTTTTCAACGTATTTACTTTTAAGCCCCAATTATTACAATAAGTATGCAAACGGTTAAGATTATCCTGTAATTCAGAAGGAGATTTTCCTAAAATAGCCATGTCGTCCGCAAAAAGTAACATAATCAAAACAATATCATCAATATTAAATCCTGAATCAACGCTGTTTTGTAAATACAGCTCCAAGTCTTCCACAAACATAGAGAAAAGTATAGGTGAGATTACCTCCCCTTGTCTCAATCCCACAGCATATTCAAAATAGTCAGAATAACTATTACAACTCTTTACACATGATTTAACCTTCTGATACATGTCCTTAATAATACGTAGAAGTTTACCCCTTATACCAAGCTTATACAATTTTAGCCAAAGTGCATTTCTATATATACTATCGAAACACTTCATCATGTCAACGAAAACAACATATAAACGTTTATTATCATATAAATAATTCTGGATAATTGACATTAACACAAATATAGCATCAACTGTTGACCGTCCCTTTCGAAATCCAAATTGCGCATCTATAATGATATCATTATTATTACAAAATGTTTCAATCCTTTTATTGAGTATGGTGGTAAACAGTTTAGATAAACAACTTACCAAGGTTATGCCTCGGTAATTATTAACATCGCTCACACTACCTTTTTTGTGAATAGGGATAATCACTCCCTCTGTCCACTTATCGGGAAAAAAGCCTGAGGTCAAAATAGCATTAAAAATATCACATAAATGGGAGCCTAAAATATCAATACTTTCAATAAAATACTCATTTAACAAGAAATCGCTCCCAATCGATTTTCCAGCTTTCAAACATTTACTAGCGCTCAGTATTTCAGAAACAGTAATTGGCTGGTCTAATTCCTCGAATGAACAACAATTGTTATCAAAATCATTATCAGTACAAAAAGATTCGGCATCTTCATTTGCTGTCTGAAATATATCGTTACTTAAACTAGCAAAATAATTTCGGAATTCCTCCAATGATATGTCATTACTTCCGGCATGATTATTCTTTTTCTTAAAATATTTCCAAAATTCTTTAGGTTTACAATATTTTAAATTCTCTATATCTGATAATTTTTTTAATTCAAAACATCGCTTCTTTTTCTTAACGGTATCTTTATATTCTTTTTTACATTTGCAGAAATGCTCCCTATTTAAATCTGATTTACAACAGGTGTATACACGTAATGCTTCTAAATATTTGTTCTTGGCAATAACACAATCCGTATCAAACCATTCCGCATGTTTTACAAATGACTGGTCAGAAAATGTGACATAACTTTTATGTATATAACTTTTTGAGAATAAAGGATCCGACACAGCACGAACTATATTGGTAAAATCATTCATAACATCGTTGACAGAATCTCTATTTGAATAATCTATATTCTTTGTCAATTTATTAAAATCAGACAATTTATTTATTAAACCTGAGCGAAAACGCTCACGAAGCAAATTATCCCATTTATACTTTACGTCGCGCACATCTACAGGTATAGCTGAAGGTCTATTACAACACAAAGAAAATTTAATGGGTGAATGGTCACTCCATTCATTAATAGGGTCAATTGTAAAAGTACTGATATGTGAAAAATTACTCTCATTTGTAAGTAAATAGTCAATCACGGATTCTCCGTGCTGTGACACAAAGGTATACCCATCCGTATTAATACCTATTCTACCGTTTACTATGCGTAAACAAGACGATTTGCATAACTCAAGAAGTTTAACACCCTGACTATTACATGTTTTATCAAGCGAGGACCGGTACATGGGTATATCGGGAACATAATCAATATCATCTGTATAATAATTTACCTTGTCTTGTATAATAAAATCATGTTTAGTACCAACACTGCTATTCATATCACCCATAACATACACAGACCCGAGACTTTCATAAAAAACTATATCGTTTTCCAGAAGTTCAAATAAATCAACATTAGCAATATTATATGCAGGGGAATCTTCCACCCATAAATAAATTCCACATACATATACATCATTATCAAAATTAAAGAATTTGTGATCAAGTTTAATCCAAACAATGGTGTCCAAGCTACTTTTAACTACCTCAATACCATTTTTTAAAGATTCCTTGTAGTATAAAACAATACCACCACTAGATCTTTTGGCATTACGATGTTTAAATTTACGGTAAAAATATGTGAAACATATCCACTCAAGCTAATATCGCTATTAGTACATGTCCATGATTCATATAAGAATACAATGTCATTATCAGCAATAATATTTACAAAGTCACAATTGTCTTTCTTACTCCTAGTAAGTCCATGAACATTCCATGACAGGAAACGTAGTTCACCCTCTGCGTAATCCTAGTCCCTCACTGGCCTACCGTTGATATATAGGGTGTTGTAAGCAATCCACGACGTGTCCCCTCTGTCCCTGGCTGCTCTCATCTTAGGTAGAAGCCTCTTCCTCTTCTCTACTACCTCTCGTGGAAATTGTTCATTCACATAAAATGCGGTACCTTGTAATGTTTTCCACTGTTTACGTACGAGTTCTCTTTCTTTGAACAGCGTAAATTTTGCGACAATCGCCCTATTCCTTCCTATGGCCTTCACCCCCCATCCTGTGTACTCGCTCGAACCCGATATTGTCAACAATGTCCTTCGCTACCTTCATCTTCTCGTGAATAAAGCTACGTACTACAGCTTCTGCAGCTTCCGCACTCTCCCCCGAGGCTTCCGCAATGTTACTAAACACCAGATTGTTTCTCATAGACTGCGATTGTAGGTACACGATTTCAGCCCGGATCACATCCCTTTCCTTCTCTAATCCCACAACTTTATTGTTCACAATCCCCATATTAAAATCTACACTTTCTGTCTTCTCCTCAACTCTCGTTAGTCTCTCATCTGACTTTTTATTATTTTCATCTATGATAATCCACAGCTTTTTCAGATCGCGGTCGAACCCATCAACTTTCTTCTCTAAGCTCTCCAGAGCACCGAGCCTCTTGTCCATGGCACATATTTTATTGTCAATTTTCTTAAGACATGACATTAAGTCCGCATTTGTCGGTTCTATACAACTTTCCGCCATTACTGATTTTTTTACTATAAACACATTGTCAGTTCCAGTTTTCAGCGTTTCAGCATCAAATAAAACGTTGGTTTGACTCAAAAATTTCACTCACCGGAATGTTATCAGTATCCTCAGACGGGCCTCTGGTTTTGAAAAGTTTGTTGTTTTGTTCTTCACTATCACAACCACTACTTCCTCTGTTCCGTTTATTCTTTTTTTTAGTCATTATATCTCCATAATACCATAGAGCACTTGCATTCACTTATTTAAATATTTATCCGCCTTTTTTATAGTTAATACATCCTTTTTATTCTCAAATTATCGGAGCAACAAATTTTGCGACCACTCGCTTGGACCACGTGACTATTATGTGACGTTAAACCTGCTCTCACATATGCGCAATGCCAACTTCTTGATATCTTAATTACTACTGTTAAAAGTTATTAGCTTAAACTGATTATTAATCCAGTATTATGTGAAATTATTTCAAACTTTCGTTTGATGTATATACTGTTGAAACCTCATTGATTATAGCAATTGAAGGTGTGAAAACATCTTGATTTTGGTGTACATAACATTTTTACCATGTATTGTCCAGTATAGCTTGTTTGCCTTTATGTTTTCTTTTGATGATTAAGTATCTAAACTATACCAAAGCCATGTATGTGCAAACAAAACAATTTTAGTATTTAAGGAAGAAGTTAATAGAGGATGAGAAGAGAACAACTTTTTAGGACATAGTGACTGTCTGGATAGTTTACCAGACAGATTGGAAAGCCGTCAGTACTTTGTAAAATTTAATTAACTTTGTGAACTTAATATATATTTGGATGTTATCCGATATTTGGACCGTGTTTTTTATCTTAGTTATTCGCAAATAGTCTATGTTATGGACACCGCTTTTATAGTGAGATTTTAGTGAATGGTATAACAACTTAGGTACAATACTGTGATTTTAATTATATCTTTACCTTTGGAACTATTTTATTATAAACTGTGTGACTTTAAATTATATTAAAACTGATAGACATTCAACGTAATAAAGTTATTTTAGTATATTCAACTTCATCAACACTTCTCTAACATTTGCTCTTTCATCAATAAACAACGCTCGACACATCGACACGTCCGACAACGCACGTTACGTTGACGACGAACTGCTCATTATACGTTCATAATCGTTACGTAATACAGTCTTGATTAAATTATAAATTGATTGGTATGGGAATGAATTTTATTTTATGCCACTCTAGACATTACCTTTATTATAAAGGAAATTGTTCATGGTATGTATAACATACAAATTAAATAAATGCTGACCTTGGGGAATGATAATATACATTATATTAGCTCTATTCTAAAGGGACCTGGCCCGGTACCCCAACATGGGTGATGAAATAAATTTACAGGGCCTAATAAATCAGTGGAATATTATTATTAGCAATATTAATTAGGCCTGGGCCTGTTAGGCCCAAGCGGCTAATTAGCTCTATTCTAAATGCAACAATATATTACTTTTTACAATAAATGCTGTATATAATGTACAAATCTTTTAATAATCTCTTGCTTATTTTGTAATCCTAAACTGGGCCGTTTTGTACATAGGAAACAGGATTATAATCATTATTCTTAGTAACTTATTTTAAATATGTACTATTATTTAAATAAACTATTGTTGCATTCAGGAAACAGCTTTTATCCTACACCACATGAACATCATATAGCCTGTGTCATTTCTTCCAAGATTCACTGGTGTGTATGTATAAATAATTGTTTACCCACGCACTTTGAACTAAATCATTTTGGCGAGCCGGATAAGATGATTATTTAAAAATAAGGTGATTATCTAAAACCAATGATGATGATACGCGATGATTATTTACTTTGGATTTCAAGTATTTATTTATTTTATTTATTATATATATATAAATATATATTTATTTATTTTATTAACTAGTTGTTTAGTTGAACATTTTATTTGCTAATATTGATGCAGACTTTATATGAGGCTTTCTTTAATGACTAAAAGTTAATTATTAAGATTTTAATTATTTTACTCTACCTTGTGCAGCCAAATGATGAGTTAAAACAGTGGTGTTGAGTTTATAAGTGTTATTTAGGATGTTTACTATATGTAATACCTATATGTTAGGCCAGACACTTTTGCTTATAGCGCAAATAAATTTGCTTATGGTACCATAAGTGTCCGACTCAACTTAAACCTTCAACAAGATTGATTTCTGTTGATTGTATATCTGTGCCCACTAATTGAGCTCGGTTGCTATCATGGTAAAATTTTATTTGTAAGACAATATCGTTAGCAACCGTGTATACCACATACACACAGTAATTGTCAATATAAGAATATCAACAAACTGGAGTATGCCGTAAAACCAGCAACAATATTATTTTTGCTGCTGGTATGGTAGGTAGCTTAAAATGAATGTGGCTGCACAGGTATCTAAATTTAAGTGAACGAAGTTTAATATATTAGTCTGTTTTTAGTTAATCGTCTTGCATAGCTCTATATTGAATGCCCTTGATATTGATAACATCAACTGACATTCCCTAAAACCATTAAACAGTAGTGTTTATTGTTAATGGTGAACAATATAACCCTGTTCATACGTACATTGTTATTTATATACATTAAATTGTATATTTGTATTGTACACTATAAAAGTTATAAGAACTTCCAAAAGTGTACTCACATTTTTATTAATAATATATCGGCAAGTACCGTTATAGCATAGCTTGAGCTACGCAAGTAGATGATTAATTTAGTTCTTGTCAGTAAATATTAAAATGTATTCGTCAGCCTCGCAATATTTTATTAGTACACCACATTATTAACATGTAACCAACCACCGTTTATTTCCCATGGTGTATCACAAAGTGGTACACAATGGACTAAAATGTGTTAAAAGTTTTATTTAATTGTGATGTTTGTAAAGAAGCACCCGGCAGATTGCTCGTACCTAAAAAGCGCCATAATTGAAAAATATCTGCTGAGAACTGATTAGCAGAAGTTGGTCACTATATACATTTATTAAGTAGTCTTGTGAAATTCTATAATGAGTATCCTGACATTCCCTAGAACCGTACTCAATGCGGAGTTGCCATATAATCCCGTAGTCAGCATGATCTACGTTACTATAATGATCATTGTATATTGATAAAATGATTTGATGATGATGATCGATCATTATACGACAACGGATGTCTCTGCTTTAGATGATTCGTAGAGACATCTATTTTAAAATTTCAACGATTTTATGCTTTTAACGTGACCCTAGACAGGATTGTTTTGATGTCAACAAGAGATCAATAACCAGCGGTGCAACATGATGGCAACACTCATATAGAAGTCAGCCGACTTGGAACCATAATCAACAGCGTTCAAGACTAAAATTACTTCAACAACTAGACAACTTCAACAACTAGACAACGACTACTCCAAACCTTCATCTTCATCAATTGACTGCGACCAGAAGCGACCTATCTACTTAAACGTCCAGCCAGTGGTGCAGCATCAGGACGACATAGCGACTCTGCCGATGCTGTCCACTGGATACTTAATCAGCCTATCTTGCTCGCCAAAATGACACAGATCAAAGTGCGAGGGTAAAGAAAATCTTACGACGACAATCGGCTGCCGAGCAGGACGGATATCCACTGGAGAGCTCCAGCCTTCAAAATGGGTCATTACGTAAGAGGATTTTAACCAGATCGTAAGATCATCATCAATCTCTCATCTACTATACATGGAGGGATTTTTTAATTTTGTATAATATGTTTTTAAAGTGGGCCTGGAAAGGACGTTTTTGTGTGAGTATGCCATCGAAGCAGAACCATCAACCGGCAAGATTCAAGACGGACCACAGTGTAGACATGTATACTGGGAGCCGGCCTGACAGGAGGGGGTGATCTCGTGTGATCATGGTGATATTATGATGATTTTCACCTTGGGAGTTAAACCACGGGTACCTGAATCGACTAGGAAATAGACAGCATCTTTAATAAATCATCATCTACATCAACAAGAATCAACGCATCAACATAATCGACGAATCTACATAATCTACGAATCTACATAATCTTCGAATCTACATAATCGACGAATCTACGTAATCGACGAGTCAACATAATCTACGAGTATACAATATACATATAATCGACAAATCTACATAATCATCTTATCCTGATCCAGCTAGTGGAGCAGCACCGGGAGGAGTAGCGAACCTGCCGATGCTGTCCAGTGGCTTCACTTTGTATTGCTCGCCAAAATGCCTAGATCAAAACTGCGAGGGTAAATAAAAACTACACAAACCAGTGAATGTTCACTTCCTGTTTCCGGTCAGTCAGTAAAAAATAATATATTGTTGCATTTAGAATAGAGCTAATTAGCCGCTTGGGCCTAACAGGCCCAGGCCTAATTAAAATTGCTAATTATAATATTCCACTGATTTCTGGAGCCCTGTAAATTTATTTCATCACCCGTGTTGGGGTACCGGGCCAGGTCACTTGATAATATAATGTATATCATCATTCCCCAGGGCCAGCATATATTTCTTTTGTATGTTGTACATACCATGTACACTTTCTTTTATAATAAAGGTTATGTCTAGAGTAGCATAAAAATAAAATTCATTCCCATTCCAATCAATTTATAATTTAATCAAGACTGTATACAAGTCTGACAAATTAATTTAACGACATTATGCTATTTTTCCTTGACAATTTTCTCTGGGTATGCAGGGCTCAGCTGTGGGAGGTGGCATGAGTCCACATCCCAGGCCACACATACATATATGTGGACTGCATTGTGGTCTCAACCCCATTTCCCACTAGAAACTGATATTTTTTGCACATAGCAGAGCTAAGTGCTACAATTAGTAAATAAAACTACGCTGAAAACCCCAATCAAAAAACAAAAAGACAAAACAGTTTGCTGACCCTGGGTGGTAATTAAAGGGATATATGATGAAATTAGGGCCTGAATTTCAATACTATATTTTTTTCTGACATCTGACAGTCTTGAATATAACATTATAAGGCTTTATAGATTGAAGCCCGGGCTGCCTTGCTGGGATTTAGGATATTATTAATGTCAAAATCCAACTTATTTCCAGCAATAGCAGTCCTTAGATTTGCCCGGTGGACCCTGTGAACCGGGCAGTGTAGCAGAAAATGTTCAGTGGTCAATTTCTACTTGCACCGGGTGAATCTCTCCCTTTATTAATAATATACGGTCCCCTATTTCCCGGGAGGAGATTTACACCCAATCTCAGACGAGTTATACATTTATCAATTCTCTTATTATTAGAGTAGTTTGTTGGTCGTCTGAAATTAACCGAAGTCCTGCGAAAAGTTTGTTTAAATGTTGTTGTTTTTTTAAATAAATGCAGACCATTTCTTTATAATTATTTTCCTTGTTTAGGAGTAGTCCTCGGTTGGTGTAAGGGGGATTGAATTAGAAATAGTGTTGTATTCCAGGCCCTCCTTAGCCGCCCTATCTGCTTCTTCATTTCCTGATATGCCAAAATGTGCTGGACACCATTCTATAGTAACTTGTAATCCTAATTCAAGGCACTGGTTATATTGTTGATATATGTCTCTGCCAGGCCCCATTAGCTCAGTCGGTTACGCGTCTGACTATCAATCTAGGGGTCGTGAGTTCGAATCCCCGCCCGGCAACAGTCTCCGTGATGATTGATATACGACATTGTGTCTCATTATCATTCGTCTCTCACCGCTGATTCAAGCGGGAAAGTTATCAGTTACTTGCGGGGGTGGATTGTGCTCGAGTACTGGTTAATCCCAGGAAACAGTGGTTATGTTGGCATAAAAATAACGTTAAATATTCAGTCAATTATATATGTCTGTCAAAAGGTCAGGCCTTGATCTGCTGTTATTATTTTTGAGTGAAGTAAGAGCTGAAAGTGAATCCGAAAATATAGCAGATTTAGTTGATTTATTTTCTGTGATCCAGCACATTGCTTTTTTTTATTGCGACTAGTTCAACTGTGTAAATTGACAAATTGTTGCTGAGTCTCTCAGAATACTGTATCTGAAGAAACGGAATTACATTTGCAGCTGCAATTTTCTCGTCATCGGGATTTTTACTACCATCAGTAAAATTTGAGTGTGTTCAGCATAGTGCCAGTCAATGTGGTTTGCCATAATGGATCTTATACGTGCTGGCAAGTCACTTTTGTTGAAATCGGCTGAGAGAGATAACCTAATATCATGATTTTGAAGAACCCAGGGCGGATTTGGTTTGGGCCTGAAGTCTGCTACACTGACCTCCCCGAGACCATACTCTTCAATCAAGTCCTGAGAATAAGCCCAAAATGGCATGGCTATATGACTTTTAGTATATTTGGACTTGATATGGTATCCGGTCCCGAAGAGTTTGTTCACAGGATTTCCTTCTTTTCGGGTTTGTGCCCTTGCCCAGTATTTAACTGACTGGTCTTATCGCTGCAGCCATAATGGGGTAACACCCGCTTCTGCCTCTAGCAAATAACTTTCTGTGGAACGTAGTGCTCTTAAGGGACCTTTTTCTGGATTAAATCTAGTTTGTCTAATATTGAGGGTGGTGCACATGGATAGATTTGAGCCCCATAGTCTATTTTTTGGACGTATAAGAGGCTATTTTTATCAGTGCCAAAGTCTGTAACTCTTAACATTCTTATCAAATCTAAGTCTTTCTCACATCTGATCATGGTGTCTTTTATATGACTGTAAAAATTTAGTTTCCTATCTAAAACCATGCCTAAAATTGTTACTATTTTTTAAATATGATCGGTGTGCCGCCTTAATTTACGTCCAAGCTGTGCTGTTTTGAGTTGCCAAAAATAATTTACACTGTTTTTGTTTGACTTATTTTAAAAACCCATTCTTTAGCCCATCCCATGATAAGGTTTGAGCAATTAATTTTAACAGGTTTAAGTTGATCCACCCCCCCCCCCCCCCCCCCCACACACACACCCACACACACACCCTAGCCATGTGCCTGAATCATCAGCAAATTGATTGGTAACCATCCCTGTCCCCTCTTATGTGTCAGGGAGATCATTGATCAAAGAGAAAATAGAAGGGGGGGGGGGGGGTGGGGATAAAATGGCCCCTTTTTTTTTGGGGGGGGGGGGGGGGAGGTTCCCCTGTGTAATGTTTTCGTGTCTGACAGGATATCCACCACCTTAACTTGAATTTTACGTCCCTCAAGAAAGTTCCTCAGATATAAGTAGCAGTTTCCTGTTATTCCATGTTGTTTCAATTTATAGAGTACGCCTGCATGCCAGGTTAGATCGGATCTAAAACGAATGCTAGTACTAAGTGTCGCCTTTTTTTTTTTGTTGCATTTACATCATGTATTAGTCTAATGAGCTGATCCAAAGTGCTCCTGCCCTTTCTAAATCCAGATTGAAAGTGATTAATTATATTTTTTGATTCAAGCAGTTGTTCTAAACGTGCTTTGTGCATTTATATAAAAGCTGTATTCCGCGTGCTATCCAGGGACATTCCTCTCTTTATTTGCTGGTAATTTTGATTCCTGCACACACAGAATATCTATGCGTGGATTCAAATCCAAGAAAGCTTTTATCTCTGTGTGCTTAAGAGGGGTCAGTCCCTGAACATTAAAAGATATCACAGTCAGGTCCCTAATGAAAATGTAGCTTGATGTAACAACGATTACGACCAATCAGTATCTTGGAGACTGAGACAGGATTTTGTTTTTGGTGTTTTGGACTGTCTCAGAATCCCTGCCAATACGGGTAATTTTGTTGCCACTTTCCAGGCAGTTGTGCATTTCAAAATGTTTTGGATATTTGTATCGACCCCCATTGTACTTTGAACCATACTGGCTTTTTCAATTGTTTTTTTTTTAATCTATAAATATATTCTCGTTTTAGGTAATTTGTTAGCTTATTTCCTGTTATTTTTTATTTATTTAAGATTAATTATTTTGTTATTTCCACAATAGGTCCAAATCTTTTGAAAAATTATCCGAATTGTTTATAACTTGTATTGTGATTGTATTGACTAATCACTCTTGGATCTATACCTCCCACAAGGTCAGCAATGGTTACAACGATTGTGATGAGACACTATCTGCATTGCTGTCCCTGTCAGAGTGATAGAAACTGGAGTGAATAGATACCAGGGACTCTTCTTTAGTGACATTAAAGTCGCTGCAGTCACTGCAAGAAGACTCAGATACATGAGATCGGGACAAATTGTCGCAGTCTCCTAGAGAGGAGCCAGGGAGTGTATTGGGGTCGATGTGACAATTTTGTTGGCGTTATATAACGCATTTCAGTTTTAATTTTGTAGACTTTTTTTTTTTAATTGTCTCAGAGAGTATTTGAGAGGAACTTTTTACCTGGTTTTCGGGAGTCAGATGTCCTTGTGTTCCCTGAGCCCCGGGGGAGGGTAATTTATCCTTCCCCTGGTTACTTATGTTATTTATTGGTTTTTTATGGCCCTGTTCCTCTCTTTTTGGCAGTGAAACAACCCCTGAGCCGCCATTGTCCCCTTTAGTGACTAAGATTTTGGAGTCAGCAGCCACTACCCCCGTTAACTTTGAGAATTTAACAGGATTTTTAATTACTACATTTTGTTGAGCGCCGGTTTGGGCCCCTCGGTGTGACTCTGTGGGGTGTAGTGGCGATGATCCGAGTATTTCTTTTCACCGCCACATCCCAGGGGATCCCGTTCCTATCAGCCAAACTTAAAACTTTGGCCGCTGTGATGTAGAACGGGCAGCTCCTGAACCGAGTAGTGTGGCCATCTCCACAGTTAGCACACCGCGGTATTTCGGAATACCGGCACTCACGAATATTGTGATGTTCTGAGCATCTAGCGTACCTGACCTCATTTTTGCAACCAGAGCTCCCGTGCCCGAATGTTGGGCAGGTGTAGCACCGAATCGTCAGTTTCACCGCCCAAGACTGGCGGCCAAATTTGTCCTTAAGCCTGTCGGCCTTTAGGACCTCATAAACCCCACCATCTTTCCTTGGTTTAGGTTGAAGGTGGGATCGGAGGTCCCCAAGGTTGACCCGCAAGGGTATATTGTGATTCAACCCGGCTATTGAAGGTCAACCACTGGGGAGAAAGGCAACCAGTGGGATATTAGCCAGGGTGGAAAGTTTTATCTTTAATACAGCCGCCAAACATTCGGCCGACGCGAGCTCCAGCATAAAGAACCCCGACTTCAGCGGAATAATTATATTTATTTTGTTGGCCAGCCCCCGATGAATTTTAAAATGGAAATATGATCCAATATGGCAGCTGGCCCGGCTGACTTTATAATCAGCCTGTGTGCCCACGTACTTTTTGTTAGATAGTGTGTGTCCGTGGACACCCAAGGCTGATTTCTTAGGAATCAAGCCTCATTATTACCAAAGGTGGCCCCTTTTTTTTTGTCTGGCTGCAGCCATAACTAAAGATTAAACACAAGAAGGTAGTTATCAGATAACTCAAATGAAGCAGTAGTTTAATGTAGATGATCATGAAATAATGATTATATGATATGATTAGACATTTAGAAGTATCCGGTCGCCATAATGACATTACAAAGATAAGGGCAAACCAAAGGTACAGGTGAAATAAAATGATTTAAGCACTGTATTTATTATCCTAAAACTTTTGGGGTTGGGTCAATTTTGAGTATACAGTGCTCCTAAACTGGGTGGGGGAGGTTTTGCCAAAAGTAAACAAAGGTAAAAATTTGAAAGGCCTAAAGATCACAAGAAACAAAGATGAAGGAAAGGTTGTAGGATACCGGGTGTGGCAGAGATTGAATTGGATCTGTCTGAGTGTAGAAATAATTTATCCAATCCCCTGTCGGCAGGAAAAAAAACACAAAAAATTTAGATTTTTGATTCCTACTTGATCAAAATGGCCGCCTCCTGGCTGGCCGAAAACAGGAAGTGAAGATTCACTGGTCAGCAAGTTCAATCTTTTGTTTACATTTTCCCCAGGTCATCATTCCATTAAAGGTCAACCGCTGCCGATTTGCTGGATTTCAAGCACGAACCGTATAGTGGACAGATCTATTTTTACTCCACAATTTTATGTCCTGAACGGATTGTAATCTGGCCAATCGGAATGAGCGTTTCATTTCCGATTGAACCATTCAGCGACCGGCTTTCAATTACTGTGTGTATGTGGTATACATGGTTGCTAACGATTTTATCTTACAATTAAATTTTTACCATAGCAACTGAGCACAATTAGTGTGCACAGATATACAATCGCTAGAAAACAATCCTGTTGAGGGTTCAAGTCGAGTTGGACACTTATGACATCACAAGCAAATTTATTTCCGCTATAAGCAAAAGTGTCTGGCCTAACATATAGGTATTACATAGAGTAAAGAAAATATCGCTAACAAAAATATTTTAACTCAGTAATATTTTCTTAGCGAAAATCTAAGAAGCTTTATGAATACGGCCCCTGAGTGCCAGGTGAGATCAAAGACTGCTTGTAGGTCAAAAAATATTGCTAGGACCGAATGTCCCCTATTTTTTGCTGAAATTACATCATGTTGCAGACGTGATACTGATCCGAAGTGCTCTTCCCCTTTCTAAAACCAGATTGACAGGGGTTAATTATCTTTTTTTATTCAAGCAGATGTTCTAAAAGTGCTTTCACCATCCCCTCCATTAATTTTCCTGGATGGGAGGTAAGGCTGATGGGTCTATATGATTGAGATTCATTTGGGTTTTTTCCCTTGTTTTAATATTGGAATAATACAAGATTATTTCCAAGCTACCGGGTAGACTCGACTACTCCACACCTTATTGTAAAGAACTAGGGCAGAATGAGGCATATGTTTAAACATTTGATATGATAGTTTATCTAATCCCGAGTTATTCCTGCTATCAATGATTAACCTTATTTCAAAAATTGAGAAGATATGGTTAAGTTGAGACATGTTTGTTTCTGGGGTATCTAGGTGGTTTTTATACAGTGACTCATTTTTTTTTTGTATTTTAAAGTATCTGAATTAACATTTCAGTCACTGCTAACTTTTGAGTAGTGTTTAACTAAAAAGTTAGATTTTTCTACTTCGGTGACCGCAAAAGCATTTTTATTCCTTCAGAGTGGAATTCGGCGATGTGAACTTCCTTTAATACTGTGGACTTTTTTCCAAAATTGTTAAGAATTTGACTTTTTATGAAGAATACATGTCTCACAGAATTAGTTTTAGTTTATTATGTGCCCTTTTTCTCTCATTAATAACTTTTTGGCAGGTCTCACTCCACCACGGGACGTTTTTTGCTGTTTTTAGTTTTATGTCAGAGACGGGTATGCATTGTTTAGCAATCAATAGGAATCTCTCTGTTAAGTTAGAGTTAAATATATTGATGTCATCAGAGTGGACCTCATCTAGGGTTATCTCAGTGCATTTACAATAGAAAAGTTCCCAATCTGCTTTTTCATATTTAAATTTTGGATCTGAGTGAATTTTTTCCTGCATTTTTGAATATTGATTTTTTTTAAATAGTTATACAGATTGGGAAGTGATCCGATCCCATATTATCTTCATGTACCAACCAAGTTGAAATAGCCGAAAATTTGGGACTGGTAATGTTAGGTCAATACAGGTGCCCTTACCGGAGCCCTTGGGCCGTATTCATAAAGCTTCTAAGATTTATTTTCATCTAAGATATTCAAAATTTTCTTAACTTTTCATCATTTCTTAAAACCTGTTACTTGGTTTAAAAAAATGATACTTACACCAAAAGAATGTACTTGAGCACGGTTTTAGCATACATGTGTCATTAGACTTTATCAACTGTTATTAAAGATATACATTTTGTATTGATTTACCTTTATTATTTATTTGTAGTTGACCTATTATCCTTTATGTATACTTGACAGTTAAAGAAATTTGTCTGTCTGTCTCTCTGTCTGTCCGTCCGTCCGTCCGTCCGCCCAACCGACCGGCCGACCGGCCAGCCGTCCTGCTGTCTATCTTTGTTCATTTGTTCGTTTGTTGTTTGAATATTTAGCAGCATTTTTACGCCATCGAGGGCTAACAGGCGACCACTTTTTCCTTGGATCCTAGAAGGTCAACCAGTACTCGAGCACGCCTATCTCTGCAAGTAACTGATGATTTTCACATTTAAATCAGTGGTGTGAGGCAAATGACAATAGTCGCAATGCCGTATATCATTCAGCCATCACAGAGTCTATGGCTTCGCAGTGTGTCACGGAGGGTCAAATAAGAAATTCGAGTAAGAAAAACGAGTGTCGAGTAAGAATGTCGAGTGTTGAGTGAGCAAGTCCAGTAAGAAGTCGAATGTCAAGTGAGAAAGTTAAGTGTCGAGTGAGAAAGTTAAGTGTCGAGTGAGAAAGTCAAGTGTTGAGTAAGAAAATCGAGTGTCGAGTAAGAAAATGGTTTTGGTTCTTAAACATACAATTAAAAAATAGGACATTTTTGTGATGACGGCTATTATTGAGGGTCTGTCATTTGTATGAGATGAATAGGAGATAAAATCCATCATCTGTTCATCCATGTCACTCAACACTGTCATGTCGGTTCAAAATAAAGAAGGAACATTGATGGTTTTCAACTTAAAATCTACCTCAAATATAACAATATTTATTTTGTTTTTAAATTGATACCATATAGATGAGAAACTGAATTATTACTTTGAATTGTTTTGGGTTATACCAGCAGCAGAGAATTTGTTTTATAAACAAACTCTGGCCATTTCAACAGAAACATTAATGTCTCTGTCTCACTAGCTTTTGTTTTGTAACCTCATCATGGATAAAACATGAATTGCTGATCAATGTCTCTTTTTATAAAATAGTTTTAAAAAATCTACTGCTAAGTGTTTTATTTATAATAAAAAAGTAGTAAAACTACCTTTTTTTATAAAACATTTAACTTGTTTAATATTAAAATATCTAACATTCTTGAATAGTTTATTTTCACAATATCTTGTGATCTTCAATGATCTTCTTTTCAGTTCAATTCAATGGAATTACATTATTCCATTTACATTACTTGCGGAAATGGGGGTGTGCTCGAGTACTGGTTAACCTGTTAGGATCCCAGGAACTAGTGGTAAGGTTAACAGATCGTCTGTAAGCCCTTGATGACATAAAATTGACGCTAAATATTAAAAAAAATCAATTTTCCACTGTTTTATCAATAACTTTGAAACGGGAAAAATATCAGTTAGTTGCGCAGATGATTTAACTGATCATCTTAAAATTATTTCACTTTGATTGTGACACAAGTTATTATAACTTAGACAAATCACGCTCGATGTATTCCTGGGTAGAACCAGTACTAAGCATATACGGATATAGTGTCCGTCTCACACATAACCGTGGCGGAGGATCAAATCCATGACCATCTGATCGTCTGTTAGCTCTCGATAGCATAACAATTGCGCTACAATCAAATGGTAAGAAAAGAGTGAACAATTTCAGCCTTCAAGTGATATTTTACTGAATGAAATGTATTTTCTGGTGTTCATTGCCGATTCAACACTGTTCAGTGCTGGCACACTTGAGTACCATGTTGAACATATGACGTGCTTCACAACTAGGCCACCGCAGTAGTTTGTATTATGGTAGAAAACAGCGGCAATATCATTTATAATCAAAACACTATTTTGATAGGGACAGTTTTAAAGTAATTCACTGCGAAAACTTTTGAATACATTTAGATACATTAATTATTTATGTATATCTATTCATTGTTTTTCTAAATAAAGTTCACGAGTATTGCAGTCCCCTGTATTTGATTTTACATTTCCAATTTAGTATAATACGAAAAAGAAGAAGAAGGAGAAGAAGAAGGAGAAAAAAGGTGAAGAGGAAGAAGTAAAAGACTATACACAATTTCTCATCAATGTACACTGTTGTAGTAACATATATATCTAAACACATAAACACAAAACGAGTTGAGTGACTAACATGTACATAGTTTATATACACATACACACAAACACAGCTAGATACCCTACACACACATAGGTATATATACACAAACACACTACACACAAGCTCACACACCACATTTACATTTCAATACTCATTTAAAGTAGATTATAGTATAGAAGGTATACTTCCGATACTATTTTAAGATTTGGAAATCCCAGACTTCCTTAGTTACCGAGTTAAGATTTTTTTTAAGATGAAATATTTGATCTAAAAATTATTATTTTCTTATACGTTTTCTTAACTAAGATTTGTCTTAGTGGTTTTATGAATACCACTTAAGTTAAAAATTTGTTTTCATCTTAGCTAAGAAAATATTACTGAGTTCAGATATTTTCTTAGCGAAAATCTAAGAAGCTTTATGAATACGGCCCCTGGTCTACTCTAGTGATGGAACCGCCATTGAGTAGAACTTTATTATTTTTGCCCGCCCATTCCACAATATCCCTCCCGTGACGGTTCGGGTGGTTTGCATTGAAATCTCCATTTATTATACAGTCCCTAAGTCCATCCTTGGCATTTATAGATGAACTTATATGTTCTAAAGATTCGAGGTCACACACCCCTGGAATATAGATTAATCAAAATGAAAGGGGATCCCCCTAGATGGACCCTTAACATTTGAACTTGAATTGAAGGGTTCCCCAAATTATCATTAGGGACATCCACTCTGATTTCCTCATAATTGATGTTGTTTTTAAAATATACGACTAAGCCACCGCTAGCTATGGTATATGAATTATTGTATTTATTTTCTACATGATAACCAGGGATTTTTTATTAATTATGTTTTCAGCTTATTTAGTTTCCTGCACACAGAGAATATAAATATTTGGGTTTAAATCTAAAAGAACTTTTATTTCTGTGTGCCTGAGAGTTGTTTATCCCTTTTTTGTAAGTAAGACGAGCATCCCCTGAATCTAGTAGTATGCTCTCCCCCACAGTTCGCGCAGCACGGTAAACCTATATATAGACAGTCTTTAATATTATGATTTCCAGCACATTTGGCGCACTTCGCCTCGTTTTTGCATACCGAGCCTGCATGGCCGAATGTTTGGCAATTAAAGCATCTTGGGGGAGGGGGGTGGGGGTTATGTTAGAACTCCAGCTGTCTGTCAGACCGATACATACTTCTAGTTTTTACTTTAATAGCTATGTTAGAACTACAGCTGTCTGTAAGACCGATACATGTTCCAAGTATGTAGTGACGCATTAATATTAGAACAACAGCTGTCTGTCAGATCGATACATACTCCTAGTTTGTACTTTAATAGTTATGTTAAAATTCCAGCTGTCTGTAAGACCGATACATGTTCCCAGTATGTAGTGAAGCATTAATGTTAGAACTACAGCTGTCTGTCAGACCGATACATACTCCTAGTTTGTACTTTAATAGTTATGTTAAAATTCCAGCTGTCTGTAAGACCGATACATGTTCCAAGTATGAAGTGAAGTATTAATGTTAGAAATCTAGCAGTGTGTCAGATCGATACATACTCTTAGTTTGTACTTTAATAGTTATGTTAAAACTCTAGCTGTCTGTCAGACCGATACATGTTCCAAGTATGTAGTGAAGCATTAATGTTAGAACTACAGCTGTCTGTCAGACCGATGCATACTCCTAGTTTGTACTTTAATAATTATGTTAAAATTCCAGCTGTCTGTAAGACCGATACATACTCCAAGTATGTAGTGAAGCATAAATGTTACAATTACAGCTGTCTGTCAGACCGATACATACTCCTAGTTTGCACTTTAATAGTTATGTTAGAACAACAGCTGTCTGTCAGACCGATACATACTCCGAGTTTGTAATTTAATAGTTATGTTAAAATTCCAGCTGTCTGTAAGACCGATACATGTTCCAAGTATGTAGTGAAGCATTAATGTTACAATTACAGCTGTCTGTCAGACCGATACATACTCCTAGTTTGTACTTTAATAGTTATGTTAGAACAACAGCTGTCTGTCAGACCGATACATGTTCCAAGTATGTAGTGAAGTATTAATGTTAGAACTACAGCTGTCTGTCAGACCGATACATACACCTAGTTTGTACTTTAATAGTTTTGTTAGAACAACAGCTGTCTGTCAGACCGATACATGTTCCAAGTATGTAGTGAAGTATTAATGTTAGAACAACAGCTGTCTGAAACACCGATACATGTTCCTAGTATAAAGTGTAGTATCAATGTTAGTACTACAGCTCTCTGACAGACAGATACATGTTCCTAGAATGAAGTGAAATATTCATTTACTTTGATAGTTATGTTAGAACTACAGCTGTCTATCAGACGGATACATAATCCTAGTTTGTACTTTAAAAGTTATGTTAGAACTACAGCTGTCTATCAGGCGGATTAATAATCCTAGTTTGTACTTTAAAAGTTATGTTAGAACTACAGCTGTCTATCAGACGGATACATAATCCTAGTTTGTACTTTAAAAGTTATGTTAGAACTACAGCTGTCTATCAGACGGATACATAATCCTAGTTTGTACTTTAAAAGTTATGTTAGAACTAAAGCTGTCTATCAGACGGATACATAATCCTAGGTTGTACTTTAAAAGTTATGTTAGAACTACAACTGTCTGTCAGACGGATACATAATCCTAGTTTGTACTTTAAAAGTTATGTTAAAACTTCAGCTTTCTATCTGACGGATACATAGTCCTAGTTTGTACTTTACAGGTTATGTTAGAACTACAGCTGTCTATCAGACGGATACATAATCCTAGTTTGTACTTTAAAAGTTATGTTAGAACTACAGCTGTCTATCAGACGTATACATAATCCTAGTTTGTACTTTAAAGGCTATGATAGAACTACAGCTGTCTGTCAGACCGATAAATAATCCTAGTTTGTATTTTAATAGTTATGTTGGAACTACAGCTGTCTATCAGACGGATACATAATCCTAGTTTGTACTTTAAAGGTTATGTTAGAACTACAGCTGTCTATCAGGCGGATTCATAACCCTAGTTTGTACTTTAAAAGTTATGTTAGAACTACAGCTGTTTATCAGACGGATAAATAATCCTAGTTTGTACTTTAAACGTTATGTTGGAACTACAGCTGTCTATCAGACGGATTCATAATCCTAGTTTGTACTTTAAAAGTTATATTAAAACTACAGCTGTCTGTCAGACGGATACATAATCCTAGTTTGTACTTTAAAAGTTATGTTAGAACTACAATTGTGTATCAGACGGATACATAATCCTAGTTTGTACTTTAAAAGTTATGTTGGAACTACAGCTGTCTATCAGACGGATTCATAACCTAGTTTGTACTTTAAAAATTATGTTAGAACTACAGCTGTCTATCAGACCGATACATAATCCTAGTTTGTACTTTATAAGTTATGATAGAACTACAGCTGTCTGTCAGACCGATAAATAATCCTAGTTTGTACTTTAAAAGTTATGTTGGAACTACAGCTGTCTATCAGACCGATAAATAATCCTAGTTGGTACTTTAAAAGTTATGTTAAAACTACAACTGTCTATCAGACGGATAAATAATCCTAGTTGGTACTTTAAAAGTTATGTTAAAACTACAGATGTCTATCAGACGGATACATAATCCTAGTTTGTACTTTAAAAGTTATGTTGGAACTACAGCTGTCTATCAGACGGATTCATAATCCTAGTTTGTACTTTAAAAGTTATGATAGAACTACAGCTGTCTGTCAGACCGATAAATAATCATAGTTTGTACTTTAAAAGTTATAATAGAACTACAGCTGTCTGTCAGACCGATAAATGATCCTAGTTTGTACTTTAAAAGTTATGTTGGAACTACAGCTGTCTGTCAGAAGGATACATAATCCTAGTTTGTACTTTAAAAGTTATAATAGAACTACAGCTGTCTGTCAGACCGGTAAATAATACTAGTTTGTACTTTAAAAGTTACGATAGAACTACAGCTGTCTGTCAGACCGATAAATAACCCTAGTTTGTACTTTAAAAGTTACGATAGAACTACAGCTGTCTGTCAGACCGATATATAATCCTAGTTTGTACTTTAAAAGTTACGATAGAACTACAGCTGTCTGTCAGACCGATAAATAATCCTAGTTTGTACTTTAAAAGTTATGTTGGAGCTTCAGCTGTCTGTCAGACGGATACATAATCCTAGTTTGTACTTTAAAAGTTATGTTAGAACTACAGCTGTCTGTCAGACCGATAAATAATCCTAGTTTGTACTTTAAAAGTTATGATAGAACTACAGCTGTCTGTCAAACCGATACATAATCCTAGTTTGTACTTTAAAAGTTATGTTGGAACTGCAGCTGTCTGTCAGACGGATACATAATCCTAGTTTGTACTTTAAAAGTTATGATGGAACTACAGCTGTCTGTCAGATCGATAAATAATCCTAGTTTGTTCTTTAAAAGTTATGATAGAACTACAGCTGTCTGTCAGACCGATACATAATCCTAGTTTGTACTTTAAAAGTTATGTTGGAACTACAGCTGTCTGTCAGACGGATACATAATCCTAGTTTGTACTTTAAAAGTTATGTTGGAACTACAGCTGTCTATTAGACGTATAAATAATCCTAGTCTGTACTTTAAAAGTTATGATGGAACTACAGCAGTCTGTCAGACCAATAAATAATCCAAGTTTGTACTATAAAAGTTATGATAGAACTATAGCTGTCTATCAGACCGATAAATAATCCTAGTTTGTATTTTATTAGTTTTGTTAGAACTACAGCTGTCTGACAGACGGATACATAATCTTGGTTTGTATTTTAATAGTTATGTTAAATCTACAGCTATCTATCAGACGGATACATAATCCTAATTTATACTTTAAAAGTTATGTTAAAACTACAGCAGTCTGTCAGACCGATAAATAATCCTAGTCAGTATTTTAATAGTTATGTTGGAACTACAGCTGTCTGTCAGACCGATACATGTCTTTAGTATGTCGTGAAGTATTAATGTTAGAACTACAGCTGTCTGTCAGATCGATACATGTTCCTTGTATGTAGTGATGTATCAATGTTACAACTACAGCTGCCTGTCAGACCGATACATGTACCTAGTAAGAAATGTTGTGTTAATGTTAGAACAACAGCTTGTCTGTCAAAATGATACACGTACCTGGCTCACAATGTAGTATAATTGTTAGACTACAGCTGTCTGTCATACCGATGCATTTCCCTAATATGTAGTGTAGTATTTATGTTAGAACTACAGCTGTCTGCCAGACCGTTACATGTTCCTAGTATGTAGTGACATAATAATTTTTTAACTACAGCTGTCAGTCGGACTGATACATGTTCCTAGTGTGTGAACGGATTACGGTCTGTAGTATGTAGTAAAGTATTAATATTAGAACTACAGCTGCCTTCAGACAATAACATGTTCCAAGAATATAGTGAAGTATCAATGTTAAAACTACAGCTGTCTGTCAGATCGATACTTGTTTACAGAATGTAGTGAAGTATTAATGTTAGAACTACAGCTGTCTGTCAGACCGATACGTGTTCTTAGCATTAAATGTATTATTAATATCAGGACTACAGCTTGTCTGCCAGATCGATGCATGATCCTGGTGCACAATGTAGTATTAATGTTAGAACTACAGCTGTTTGGCAGACCAATAAATATTTCTAGTATGTAGTTAAGCATTTATGTTAGAACTACAGCTGTCTTTCAGACAGTTTCATGTTGCTAGAATGTAGTGACATACTAATTTTAGAATTACAACCACAACTGCATACATGTTCATCATTTGATAGTTTTCACAGAACAAAGGGGAACTATAGTCCTAATATGAAAACTATATATTCTCTACCAGTTTCAGTTATTATCCACAAATGTTGATTTAAGGAAATATACATTATCATATTATAGATAAGCGATGAAAGTAAGGAATACTTTCCATTATACAGAGAGTCCTGTTCAAACACATTTATTGCTGAGCATGGCACTTCGAGCTCTTCATATGAAAGGTGTCTGTAACAGTAACATATGTGCTGAATTATATGCAACTTATGAATTTCAACAAATAAGACGTCATTTCAAGATTACTTATCTTTCGTTGCTAAGGTCATAGATTTGAATCTCGCTCACTCCAAAATCTTTGTCAGAAAGTTTGCCAGTTACTCGGACGGAGGTCTCCAAAGCTCCACTAGTAAAATTGGATATACCATTTACGACCTGAAATGTGTTGAAAATGACCTTTAACCCAATTAAAAAAAATAATTCCAACAATGACCAAGAGGATACAAAGAAATATTTATGCAGTGATTTGGTAACATTATGTTTGTAGTCTTGGATTTATAAATCCATATGCTGATACCTTGATTTTTTCCCATCATAGATAAATATAACCAACATCAAAGTATATATGAATAAAAAAGTGTCAATCAACCTTAAAACAAAAAATTAGAATTACAGCTGTCAGTCGGACCGATACATGTTCCTAGTTAGTACTGTGGTTTGAACAACATCTCTTTGTAATTGTCAAACCCAAACCCATTACACATACATCCTCAAATGAAGGGTTGGCTGCCGTGTTTCAAATGGAAGCTTTGTAATTGTCAAACCCAAACCCATTACACTTACATCCTCAAATGGAGGGTTGGCTGCCGTGTTTCAAATGGAAGCTTATTAATTGTCACGCCAAACCCATTACAAATACATCCTCAAATGGAGGGTTGGCTGCCGTGTTTCAAATGGAACCTTTGTAATTGTCATACCCAAACCCATTACACAGACAACCTCAAATGGAGGGTTTGCTGCCGTGTTTCAATTGGAAGCTTTGTAATTGTCATACCAAAACCCATTACACATATATCCTCAAATGGAGGGTTGGCTGCCGTGTTTCAAATGGAAGCTTTGTAATTGTCACGCTAAACCCATTACACAGACAACCTCAAATGGAGGGTTGGCTGCCGTGTTTCAAATGGAAACTTTGTAATTGTCACACCCAAACACATTACACTTACATCCTCTAATGGAGTGTTGGCTGCCGTGTTTCAAATGGAAGCTTTGTAATTGTCACGCCAAACCCATTACACATACATCCTCAAATGGAGGGTTGGCTGCCGTGTTTCAAATGGAAGCTTTGTAATTGTCATACCAAAACCCATTACACATACAACCTCAAATGGAGTGTTGGCTGCCGTGTTTCAAATGGAAGCTTTGTAATTGTCACGCCAAACCCATTACACTTACATCCTCAAATGTAGTGTTGGCTGCCGTGTTTCAAATGGAAGCTTTGTAGTTGTCAAACCCAAACCCATTACACATACATACTCAAATGGAGGGTCGGCTGCCGTGTTTCAAATGGAAGCTTTGTAATTGTCATGCCAAAACCCATTACACATACATGCTCAAATGGAGTGTTGGCTGCCGTGTTTCAAATGGAAGCTTTGTAATTGTCACACCCAAATCCATTACACATACATCCTCAAATGGAGGGTTGGCTGCCGTGTTTCAAATGGAAGCTTTGTAATTGTCACACCCAAACTCATTACACTTACATCCTCAAATGGAGTGTTGACTGCCGTGTTTCAAATGTAAGCTTTGTAGTTGTCACACCCAAACCCATTACACATACATCCTCAAATGGAGGGTTGGCTGCCGTGTTTCAAATGGAAGCTTTGTAATTGTCACGCCAAACCCATTACACATACATCCTCAAATGGAGTGTTGGTTGCCGTGTTTCAAATGGAAGCTTTGTAGTTGTCAAACCCAAACCCATTACACATACATCCTCAAATGGAGGGTTGGCTGCCGTGTTTCAAATGGAAGCTTTGTAATTGTCACGCCAAACCCATTACACATACATCCTCAAATGGAGGGTTGGCTGCCGTGTTTCAAATGGAAGCTTTGTAATTGTCACGCCAAACCCATTACACATACATCCTCAAATGGAGGGTTGGCTGCCGTGTTTCAAATGGAAGCTTTGTAATTGTCAAACCCAAACCCATTACACATACATCCTCAAATGGAGGGTTGGCTTCCGTGTTTCAAATGGAAGCTTTGTAATTGTCACACCAAACCCATTACACATACATCCTCAAATGGAGAGTTGGCTGCCGTATTTCAAATGGAAGCTTTGTAATTGTCAAACCCAAACCCATTACACATACATCCTCAAATGGAGGGTTGGCTGCCGTGTTTCAAATGTAAGCTTTGTAATTGTCACTTCCAAACCCATTACACATACATCCTCAAATGGAGGGTGACGTGTTTCAAATGTAAGCTTTGTAATTGTCACTTCCAAACCCATTATACATACATCCTCAAATGGAGGGTGACGTGTTTCAAATGGAAGCTTTGTAATTGTCACTTCCAAACCCATTACACATACATCCTCAAATGGAGGGTGACGTGTTTCAAATGGAAGCTTTGTAATTGTCACACCCAAACCCATTACACATACAACCTCAAATAGAGGGTTGACTGATGTGTTTCAAATGGAAGCTTTGTAATTGTCACACCCAAACCCATTACACTTACATCCTCAAATGGAGGGTTGGCTGCCGTGTTTCAAATGGAAGCTTTGTAATTGTCACTTCCAAACCCATTACACATACATCCTCAAATTGAGGGTGACGTGTTTCAAATGGAAGCTTTTTAATTGTCACACCCAAACCCATTACACATAAATCCTCAAATGGAGGGTGACGTGTTTCAAATGGAAGCTTTGTAATTGTCACACCCAAACCCATTACACATACATCCTCAAATGGAGGTTGGCTGACGTGTTTCAAATGGAAACTTTGTAATTGTCACACCCAAACACATTACACATACATCCTCAAATGGAGGGTGACGTGTTTCAAATGGAAGCTTTGTAATTGTCACACCCAAACCCATTACACTTACATCCTCAAATGGATGGTTGGCTGCCGTGTTACAAATGGAAGCTTATAATTGTCAAACCCAAACCCATTACACATATATCTTCAAATGGAGTGTTGGCTGCCGTGTTTCAAATGGAAGCTTTGTAATTGTCACTACCAAACCCATTACACATACATTCTCAAATGAAGGGTGATTTGTTTCAAATGGAAGCTTTGTAATTGTCACACCCAAACCCATTACACATACAACCTCAAATGGAGGGTTGGCTGACGTGTTTCAAATGGAAGCTTTGTAATTGTCACACCCAAACCCATTACACATACATCCTCAAATGGAGGGTTGGCTGCCGTGTTTCAAATGGAAGTTTTGTAATTGTCACTTCCAAACCCATTACACATACATCCTCAAATGGAGGGTGACGTGTTTCAAATGTAAGCTTTGTAATTGTCACACCCAAACCCATTACACATACATCCTCAAATGGAGGGTTGGTTTACTTGCTTCAAATGGAAGCTATGCAATTTTCACGCCAAAAGACATAACTACAGCCTCAAATGGAGGGTAAGCTAACGCGGTTCAAATAGAAGCTATGTAATTGGCACACCAATACACACATCACACATACACCCTGAAATGGAGGTTGGCTGTCGCGCTTCAAATGGAAGCTATGTGATAATCACGCCAAAACACGTAACACATACAATCTCAAAATGGAGAGTTGACTGATGCACTTCAAATGGAAGCTGTGTAATTATCCCGTCAAAACACATTACACTGTTATCCTCAAATAGAGGTTGGCTGACGCACTTCAAATGAGAGCTATGAAATTGTCATGTTGAATCACAATTTTAATGTTAAACTCAAATGGAGGTTGGGTGACGCACTTCAAAAGGGAGCTATGTAATTGTCACGCTAAAACACATAACACATACCACCAAAAAGTTGAGGATTGGCTGCCGCACTTCAAATACAAATACAAATACAAATCCTTTATTTCGTAGAGGCCTCCGGCCCAAAATACATATCATTTTTTACAAACATTTAGTAGTGTCAAAATATGAAATGAAATATGGCATACACTTAATGTGGAAATATTTTACAATATTCTTTTCTATTATAATTGTGATTCATTTCGTACCAAAATAAAATGGATATATGCAGCTAGTTTCCTAAGTTTGAAGGTGTCATTTAGCTGTAGTAGCTGATAAAAATCTTCTAAGTTATTTTCACCGGAATACCGAGACTGTAAACAATGTAGTCTCAGATCCACATATCTCGGACACAGAAAAAATACATGATATTCGTCTTCTATAACGTTTATATTCGCATGAATATAACAATATGTACACTTTCGGTCTTGCCTTTCAATATTTTCGTGACGACCAGTTTCTATTTTGAGCTTGTGACTAAAACATCGAAAACGGGCAAGAGATTTTTTATGTAAAATGGGAATTTCAATACAAAGATATTTTTCTGGATTTAATAAAGTTTTGAAATAAGTGTCACAACGTGTGGATTCTGCAATACTACCATGCAAGTACTGGGTCATGCAATCTGATAGTCGTTGTTTAAATGCTAAAATAAACATATTAATATCCCCCACTTCATGTGAAATCCAAACATACCCGAATCCATATCGAAACAATAATTTCTTGACACTTGAAGCCCAAGTTTTTCTTCCAACATCATCTAAATCTTTAAGCATTCTATAACAATGTTTTGGATATCGGTGATTTGGCATATGTAATATTTTACACCAGTACTTAATGCAATTTGTATGATAAGTAACGCACCAAGGAAGCCTTCCGCACTCGCCGAGCGCTACGCTATTATTTACAGAACTATTAACACCTAAAAGGTATTTACAAAAATCAGCTTGAACTGACTCAATTGCACTTGAATATTCGTAACCCCATATCTCTGATGCATAACACAATATAGGTTTTACCATTGAATCAAACAATTTAAATATTTCATTATGTAAAATCGTCCAAATGGCCTTTGATTATTTCGAATAGAATATATAGCTTTTTTGGCCTGTGTCGCAAGTTTGCTTTTGGCGGAAGTCCACGACAGTTTGGGTGTCAACAGAATGCCCATGAATTTATATAACGACGTTGTTTTTATGAGATTTCCTCTGTACGACCAATTTTCATATAAACGAAGTCTGCCACCATTTCTAAATACAATAATTTCAGTTTTCTTAAGATTAATGTTCATACCTGTAGAAATTTTTAAAAATCATTTAATACATTTAGTTGAATCTGTAGCTTTGACACAGTCTCAGCTACGCTTGTTACATCATCAGCAAATAATAAATACATGATATCAGGTATATCATTAGAGACAAATATTCCAGTACCACAGCGTTCTCTAAATAATGTACAAAGGTCATTGATATAAAGTGAAAATAAAATAGGACTACTTATGTCCCCCTGTCTCGTTCCAATATTACATGGGAATGGATCAGTAATGCCATTGGCGTACGTATGGAACATTTAGTTTTACTATACATATATTCAAATACAGGTAAAATTTTAACAATGAATGCCTTTACGCGCAATACTATTAAATAATTTATTATGAATTAAAGTGTCAAACGCTTTGCTAAAGTCTACGAAAAGACAGTAAAATGAAGTATGTAATTATTTCATCAAAACACCTTACACTGTAAACTTCATATGAAGATTGGCTGACGCATTCAAATGGGAGCTATGTTATTGTCACGCCAAAACATAATACACATACCACCTCAAATGGAGAGCTGACTGACGCGCTCTTCAATAGGAAATGATGCAATTATTACGCAAAAACACATTACACATGTGACCTTAAATGGAGGTGGCTGCCTCGCTTTAAATGGAAGCTATGTAATTGTCACGCCAAAACACATTACACATACACCTCAAATGGAGGGTTGACTGTCTCTCATCAAATGGAAACTATGCAATTATCACGCAAAATATCATTACACGTGCAACCTCATATGGTGGTGGCTGCCGCGCTTCAAATTGAAACAATGAAATTGCTACAACATTACACATCAAACTTCAAATGGAGGTTGCCTGCCGCGCTTCAAATGGAAGCTATGCAATTGTCACGTCAAAACACATTAAACATACAACCACAAAAGGAGGGTGAGTTGACGCACTACAAATGGAAGCTAAGCAATTGTCACGCCAAAAGATGGAAGCTGGCTGACGCGCTTCAAATTGAAGCTATGCAATTGTCACGCCAAAACACATAACACATTAAACCACAAATGGAGGTTGGCTGCCGCGCTTCAAATGGAAGGTATGCAATTGTCACGCCAAAACACATTACACATTAAACCACAAATGGAGGTTAGCTGCCGCGCTTCAAATGGAAGGTATGCAATTGTCACGCCAAAACACATTATACATACAACCTCAAATGGAGGTTAGCTGCCGCGCTTCAAATGGAAGCTATGCTATTGTCGTGTCTAAACACATTACACATACAACATCAAATGGAAGGTTGACTGATGTGCTTCAAATTGAAGCTATGCAATTTTCATGCCAAAACACATTACACATTAAACCATAAATGGAAGTTAGTTGCTGCGCTTTAAATGGAAGACATGCAATTGTTACACAATAACACATTACACATACAACCTCAAATGGATGGTTGGCTGACGCTCTTCAAATGGAAGCTATGCTATTGTCACGCCCAATCACATTACACATTAAAACATAAATCGGGTTAAGCTGCCGCGCTTAAATGGAAGATATGCCAATGTCACGCCAAAACACATACAACCTCAAATGGAGGGTTGGCTGACGCTCTTTTGAATGGAAGCTTTGCAATTGTCACGCCAAAAACACATACAACCTCAAATGGAAGGTTGGCTGAAGCTTTTTAAATGGAAGCTATGCAATTGTCATGCCAAAAACACATACAACCTCAAATGGAAGTTGGCTGCTGCGCTTCAAATGGAAGCTATGTAATTATCACGCCAAAATACATTACACATACAACCTCAAATGGAGGTTGGCAGCCGTACTTCAAATGGAAGCTATGGTAATTGTCACGCCAAAACACACATTACACATACAACCTGAAATGGAAGTTGGCTGCCACGTTTCAAATGGAAGCTATGTAATTATCACGCCAAAACACATTACACATACAATCTCGAAATGGAGAGTTGACTGACGCACTTCAAACGGAAGCTATGTAATTATCTCGCCAATACACATTACACATACAACCTCAAAATGGAGGCTGACTGATACACTTCAAATGGAAGCTATGTAATAATCCCGTCAAAACACATTACACTGTTATCTTCAAATGGAGGTTGGCTGACGCGCTTCAAATGTGAACTATGTAATTGACAAGCAAAAATGCATTACATATATCACCTCAAAATGGAGGGTTTGCCGCCGTGCTTCAAATAGAGCTATGTAATTATCACATCAAAATCACAATTTTTCAGTTTACCTCAAATGGAGGTTGGATGACGCACTTCAAATGGGAACTATGTAATTGTCACGCCAAAACACTTTACACCTACCACCTCAAAAAGGAGGGTTGATGTCGCGCTACAAATAAAGTATGTAATTATCACATCAAAACACAATTTTACTGTTTACATCAAATGGAGGTTGGATGACGCACTTCAAATGGGAACTATGTAATTGTCACGCCAAAACACTTTACACATACCACCTCAAAATGGAGGGTTGATGTGGCGCTTCAAATGAAGTATGTAATTGTTTCGTCAAAACACATTACACTGTAAACCTCAAACGAAGGTTGGCTAACGCACTTCAAATGGGAGCTACGATATTGTCACGCCAAAACACATCACACATACCACCTCAAAATGGAGGGTTGACTGCAGCACTGCAAATGAAAGCTATGTAATTATCACGCCAATGCACATTACACATACAACCTCAAATGGAGGATTGACTGACGCACTTCAAATGGAAACTATGTAATTGTCACGCCAGTAAACATTACACATACAACCTCAAATGGAGGCTGACCGACGCACTTCAAATGGAAACTTTGTAATTGTCACGCCAGTACACATTACACATACAACCTCAAATGGAGGCTGACTGACACACTTCAAATGGAAACTATGTAATTGTCACGCCAGTACACATTACACATTCAACCTCAAAAGGACGCAGACTGACGCACTTCAAATGGAAACTATATAATTGTCACGCCAGTACACATTACACATACAACCTGAAGTGGAAGTTGACTGACACACTTCAAATGGAAGCTATGTAATTTTCACGCCAGTACACATAACACATACAACCTCAAATGGAGGTTAACTGACGCACTTCAAATGGAAGCTATGTAATTGTCACGCCAGTACACATTACACATACAACCTCAAATGGAGGGTTGACTGACGCACTTCAAATGGAAACTATGTAATTGTCACGCCAGTACACATTACACATACAACCTCAAATGGAGAGTTGACTGACGCACTTCAAATGGAAACTATGTATTTGTCACGCCAGTACACATTGCACATACAGCCCCAAATGGAGGTTAACTGACGCACTTCAAATGGAAACTATGTAATTGTCACGCCAGTACACATAACACATACAACCTCAAATGGAGGCTGACTGACACACTTCAAATGGAAACTATGTAATTGTCACACCAGTACACATTACACATACAACCTCAAATGGAGGCTGACTGACGGACTTCAAATGGAAACTATGTAATTGTCACGCCAGTACACATAACACATACAACCTCAAATGGAGGCTGACTGACACACTTCAAATGGAAACTATGTAATTGTCACGCCAGTACACATTACACATACAACCTCTAATGGAGGCTGACTGACGCACTTCAAATGGAAACTATGTAATTGTCACGTCAGAATACATTACACATACAACCTCAAATGGAGGCTGACTGACACACTTCTAATGGAAACTATGTAATTGTCACGCCAGTACACATTACACATACAACCTCAAATGGAGGCAGACTGACGCACTTCAAATGGAAACTATGTAATTGTCACGCCAGTACACATTACACATACAACCTCAAATGGAGGGTTGACTGACGCACTTCAAATGGAAACTATGTAATTGTCACGCCAGTACACATTACACATAAACCTCAAATGGAGGCTGACTGACGCACTTCAAATGGAAACTATGTGATTATCACGCCAAAACCCATTACATATTAAACCAAAAATGATGGTTGGCTGACGCACTTCAAATAGAAGCTATGTAATTATCACGCCAATACACATTATTCACACAACCTCAAATGGAGGTTGACTGACGCACTTCAAATGGAAGCTTTGTAGTTGTCACGCCAGTACACATTACACATACAACCTCAAATGGAGGTTGAATGACGCACTTCCAATGGAAGCTAAGTAATTGTCACGCCAGTAAACATTACACATACAACCTGAAATGGAGGTGAACTGACACACTTCAAATAAAAACTATGTAATTGTCACGCCATTACATATAACACATACAACCTCAAATTGGGTTGACTGACGCACTTCAAATGGAAACTATGTAATTGTATCGCCAATACACATTACACATACAACCTCAAATGGAGGTTGACTGACGCACTTCAAATGGAAACTATGTAATTGTCACGCCAGTACACATTACACATACAACCTCAAATGGAGGTTGACTGACGCACTTCAAATGGAAGCTATGTAATTGTCACGCCAGTAAATATTACACATACAACCTCAAATTGAGAGTTGACTGACGCACTTCAAATGGAAACTATGTTATTGTCACGCCAGTACACATTACACATACAACCTCAAATGGAGGGTTGACTGACGCACTTCAAATGGAAACTATGTTATTGTCACGCCAGTACACATTACACATACAACCTCAAATGGAGAGTTGACTGACGCACTTCAAATGGAAACTATGTAATTGTCACGCCAGTACACATTACACATTCAACCTCAAATGGAGGTTGACTGACGCACTTCAAATGGAAACTATGTAATTGTCACGCCAGTACACATTACACATACAACCTCAAATGGAGGTTGACTGACGCACTTCAAATGGAAACTATGTAATTGTCACGCCAGTACACATTACACATACAACCTCAAATGGAGGTTGACTGACACACTTCAAATGGAAACTATGTAATTGTCACGCCAGTACACATTACACATACAACCTCAAATGGAGGTTGACTGACGCACTTCAAATGGAAACTATGTAATTGTCACGCCAGTACACATTACACATACAACCTCAAATGGAGATTGGCTGACGCACTTCAAATGAAAACTATGTAATTGTCACGCCAGTACACATTTCACATACAACCTCAAATTGATGCAGACTGACGCACTTCAAATGGAAACTATGTAATTGTCACGCCAGTACACATTACACATTCAACCTCAAATGGAGAGTTGACTGACTCACTTCAAATGGAAACTATGTAATTGTCACGCCAGTACACATTTCACATACAACCTCAAATGGATGCAGACTGACGCACTTCAAATGCAAACTATGTAATTGTCACGCCAGTACACATTACACATTCAACCTCAAATGGAGAGTTGACTGACTCACTTCAAATGGAAACTATGTAATTGTCACGCCAGTACACATTTCACATACAACCTCAAATGGATGCAGACTGACGCACTTCAAATGGAAACTATGTAATTGTCACGCCAGTACACATTACACATACAACCTCAAATGGAGGCTGACTGACGCTCTTCAAAAGAAAACTATGTAATTGTCACGCCAGTACACATTACACATACAACCTCAAATGGAGAGTTGACTGACGCACTTCAAATGGAAACTATGTAATTGTCAGGTCAGTACACATTACACATTCAACCTCAAATGGATGCAGACTGACGCACTTCAAATGGAAACTATATAATTGTCACGCCAGTACACATTTCACTTACAACCTGAAATGGATGTTTGCAGCCGCACTTTAAATGGAAACTATATAATTTTCACGCCAGTACACATTTCACATTAAACCTCAAAATGGAGGGTTGACTGACGCATTTCAAATGGAAATTATGTTAATGTCACGCCAGTACACATATCACATTAAACCTCAAAATGAAGGTTGACTGACGCATTTCAAATGGAAGATATGTAGTTGTCACGCCAGTACACACATTACACATTAAACTTCATATTATAGTAGCGACTCTATGTACAATAGATTGTACAATATATGGATAATAGAACCATCAGACCATTGCGTCTGTTTATCTACAGATTAACAGATCATTAACAGATACCCCCATTGTTTGGCACACCATACACTGGCTCAAGCGGTCAGTCAGACAATCAGCCCGATGTCCTTCCTGTTTGAAGCCTCCTGCGTGCATTCGATCATTATTCTGGAATAATTTGCAGAAATCATGTATGAAGCTAAAGTAATAAAACGTGTTACCAGTTGGCAAAATAAAAAACCTACGTCACGCACACCGATCGTGGGTACATATGCAGATATTATAGTTGCCATCGACCTTGTTGGTATTAGAGGAATCTATTCATTGATATATAGATCGGTGTGACCTATAAAATTCCAGATTGCATCCGTCACTTATTTAGCAGGTGCGCGTGACTTAAGTTCCCACCCTTGTATCATTTAACATCATCATGAAAATCTAATCACCTTTAAATTAAGAATTGAATCATAAATTAAAAGATAGGTTTTTAAGCTGTACTCCGCAGACAAAGTACGAAAATTACGATTCATTTGATTTACTTCTGTAGCTAAAATGTGGACTTACATGTTGTACTGTTGTTGTTATTGTATTATTGTTGTGATGTATTTCTTTACTACGGAATAGTTGATCCTTCTGTTCAAGTTCTGAAGGGAGGCCACTCCTACAGCAACCATTCAACCTTTCGTTACAGTGGTTACTAAGTACCTAACCCGTATACATGAGCCAGTTTACGTATCTTGACTGTGACTCCTGCTGCAATTGGCGTCCATTTCCGTTGGGGCACATTATAAAAAGTCTTACTTTTTAAAAATACTTTAATAAAAAATTGTAATTTATTTAAGAATATCAATATTTGGGCCAGAAATTCAGCCCGTATGAATTTCATTGGTAACATCCGGGCGTTCAAGATTGAGGTTAGCGCAGCCTTACGTAAACACTGTCCATGCATAAATTAACATTGAAGTCTGAACAAACATTATGATACCATACAGATATTTATACAATGTTATATGTATCACTTCAAATGCACGTAAACTGTAAGTATATCGAACAATGGCACGTACTACTGGATGTATCACTTACAACTGCACGTACTACTGTACGTACCATTTACAATTGCAAGTAATACTGTATGCATCTCCTACAACTACACGTACAACTGTATGTATCACTTCAAGTAAACGTACTACTGTATGTGTCACTTACAACGGCACGTACTACTGTATGTATCACTTCACACTTCACATACTATTATATGCATCACTTCAAATGCACTTAAACTGTTTGTATAACTTACAATGGCACGTACTACTGTATGTATCACTTACAACTTCACGTACTACTGTATGTATCACTTACAAGTTTACATACTACTATAGAATCACTTCAACTACATATACTACTGTATGTATCATTTCAACTTCACATACTTCTATATGTATCACTTCACATTACAAGCACTATTGTATGTATCACTTCAATTTCACGCACTATTGTATGTATCACTTCAATTGCATATAATAATGTATGTATCACTTACTTCGCCACGGATTACTGTTTGTATCTCTTACAACTGCAAGCACTACGGTATATATCGCTCACAATTACACGTTCTACTGTATGTACCATTCAACTTCAGGTACTACTATATGTATCACTTACAACGGCACGTATTACATACAACTGCACGTACTACTGTATATATCACTTACAACTGCACGTATTACTATGTGTATCACTTACAACTTCACGTATTTCTGTATGTATCACTTACAATTTCACGTGTTACTGTATGTATCACTTACAACTTCACGTACTACTGCATGTATCACTGACAACTGCACGTACTACTGTAAGCATGGCATACAACTTCAAGTACTACAGTATTTATCACTTACAAGCGCACATACTACTCTATGTATCACATAAATCCGAACGTACTACTGCATATTTCACTTCAACTAAACGAACTACTGTATGTATCACTTCAACTTCACGTACTTCTATATGTATCACTTACAACGGCACGTACTTCTGTATGTATCGCATACAACTGCAAATACTACTGCAAATATCACTTCAACTAAACGAACTGCTGTATGTATCACTAAAAACTGCACGTTCTACTGTATGCATCTCTTACAACAACACGTACTACTGCATGTATCACTTACAATCGCACGTACTACTGTATGTATCGCTTACAACTACACACGTGCTACGGCATGTATCACATGCAACTACCCCAGTACTACGGCATGTATCACTTACAACTGCAAGTACTACTGTATGTATCTCTTACAACTATACGTACTAATGCATGTATCATATAAAACTGAATGTAATGCTGTATGTATCACTTACAAATTCACGTACTACTGAATGTATCACTTACAACTGTACGTACTACTGTATGTATCACATACAACTGAACGTACAACTGCATGCATCACTTCAACTACACATACTACTATAAGTATCGCTTACAACGTAACGTACTACTATATGTATCACATACAACGGCACGTATTACTGTATGTAACACTTACAACGGCACGTATTACTGTATGTATCAAAAACAACTACACGTACTACTGCATGTATCACTTTAACTACACGTATTACTGTATGTAGCACTTACAACGGCACGTATTACTGTATATATCACTTACAATGGCACGTTTTACTGTATGTATCACTTTCAATTGCAAGTACTATTGTATATATTATTTACAACTGCAGATACTACTGTATGTATCACTTACAACTGCACGTACTACTATATGAATCACTTACAACTGCACGTACTTATGTATATACTACTTTCAACTGCACGTACTCCTGTATGTATCAATTACAACTGCATACGAGGGGGGATCCGAAAGTTCGTAAACTTTTGCCATAACTTTTCTATTTATCATTGTGTGCTAATAATTCTCAGGGAGCATGTGCTGCTATACATTTGCAGTAATTTTGTAAAAAATTGATAATTTTTCATCATTAGTTTATATTCTATAGTAACTATGGAAACGTCGATTTACGTAGTCGGAGCAGTTTTTGCTTTTTTCATACTGCTACTATTCAAACAAGCGTAGCGTTGCCAAAACGCTTTTTATTTTTAAATAAAAAATATCAATGTGTGCTGTATTGTATTCTTGTTTACATCTTTTAAAAAAATGGCACCAAATAATCACATCTCAAAATGACGTCAATATTATGATGTTACGATATGCCATTTTGTTTGAAACAAATTGACGTCGGGGCACTTGGAAATGGATTAGCACGCGTTATACCGCAGTTCCGTAAAGTTCTGCTTAATGTTAGGTCATACACCTGCTCAAAAAGAGAAACAAAAGTATATACGGTGACTCTAATGTTTCAAGGTCTTTAGTGTTTAAATTTCACAAAATTAATGTTTTTGTAACTGTATATATCACTGACAACTGCACGTATAACTGTATGTATCTCTTTCAATTGCAAGTACTACAGTATATATTACTAACAACAACACGTACGACTGTAAGTATCACTTACAACTACACTTACTACTGTATCTACCACAAACAACTGCACGTGCTACTGTATGTATCAAATACAACTTCACGTACTACTGCATGTATCACTTCAAGTACACGTATTACTGTATGTATCACTTACAGCGGCACGTATTACTGTATGTATCGCTTACAACGGCACGTACTACTGTATGTATCTCTTTCAATTGCAAGTACTTCTGTATATATTATTAACAACAGCACGTATTACTGTATGCATTACTTACAACTACACGTACTACTGCATCTACCACATACAACTGCACGTGCTACTGTATGTATCAAATACAACTTTACGTACTACTGCATGTATCACTTCAAGTACACGTATAACTGTATGTATCACTTACAGCGGCACGTATTACTGTATGTATCACTTACAACGGCACGTACTACTGTATGTATCTCTTTCAATTGCAAGTACTTCTGTATATATTACTAACAACAGCACGTATTACTGTATGTATTACTTACAACTACACGTACTACTGCATATATCACATACAACTGCACGTGCTACTGTATGTATCTCTTACAACAACACGTACTACTGTATGTATCAGTTACAACTGAAAGTACTACTGCATGTATCACTCACAACTACACGTACTAATACATATATCATAAAACAACCGCAACAAATGCTGTTTTTATCACTTACAACTTCACGTACTACTGTATGTATCACTTACAACTTAACGTACTACTGCATGTATCACATACAACTGTAAGTCATAATGTTTATCACTTATAACTACACGTACTACTGCATGTATCACATACAACTCCACGTACTACTGCATGTATCACATACAACTACACGTAATATTGTATGTCTCACTTACAAATGCATGTATAACAGTATGTTTCGCTTACAACTGCAAGTACTGCTGTACGGATAACTTACATCTGTACGTACTATTGTATGTATCACTAAAAACTTCTCGTACTTCTGTATGTATCACTTACAACTAAACGTAATACTGCATGTATAACATAAAACTGCAAGTAATACTGTATGTATCACTTACAACTACACTTACTACTGCATATAGCACATACAACTACACGTGCTACTGTATGTATCACTTCAACTTCACTTACCATGGTTTGTATCACTCAAACTACATGTACTACTGTATGTATCACTTACAACTGCACGTACTACTTTCTGTATCACTTAAAACTTCACGTTCTACTGTATGTATCAGTTCAATTTCACGCACTTCTGTTTGTAATACTTCAACTGCACGTAATACTGTATGTATCACTTACAACGACACGTATTACTGTCTGTATCTCTTACAACTGCAAGTACTACTGTATGTATCCGAACAACTACAAGTACTACGGTATGTATCTCTTACAACTTCAAGTATTACTGTATGCATCTCTTACAACTACAAGTACTATTTTATGTATCTCTTACAACTACAAGTATTACTGTATGTATCACATACAAATGCACGTACTACTATCTTTATCACTTACAACTACAAGTGCTACTGCATGTTTCACTTTCAACTGCACGTACTACTGTATGTATCATATGCAACTGCTCGTAATACTGCATGTGACTTGCATCTGCACGCAGTACTGCATGCATCACTTTAAACTTCACTTACTGTTGTATGTATCTCATTCAACTGCACGTGCTACTGTATGTATCACTTTCAACTGCACGGACTACTGTATGTATCACTTACAATTACACGTACTACGGTATATCAATAACTAACAACTTCACGTACTATTGTATGCATCACTTCAACTGCACATACTATTGTATGTACCACATTTGTATTACTGTATCACTTAAAACTGCACGTACTGCATTATGTATCGCTTAAAACTTCAAATACTTCTTAATGAATTGCTTTAACTGCACGTAGTATTACATGTATCACTTACAACATCACGTACTTCTATATATATCACTTCAACTGCGCGTAATACTACATTTATCGCTTCAAATGCACATACTACTGCATAAATCACTTCAAATGCACGTACTATTGCATATATCATTTACAACTGCACGTACTACTACATATATCATTAACAACGTCACGTACAACTGCATGTATCATTTACAACGCCACGTACTACTGTATGTATCACAACTGCAGGTATTAATTCTGAATCAATTACAACTTCATGTACTACTTATTACTCATTAACATCTTGACATACTACTTAATAATCACTTATATCTTGACATACTACTTATGAATCACTTACAACTTCATGGATCACAACTTCACGTACTACATATGTATCACAACTTTCAGTGCTATTTATTAATCACTTACAACTGCATGTATCATAACTTTACGTATATTTTTTGAATTACTTACATTTGCATGGATCACAACTTTACGTACTACTTATGAATCACTTACAACTGCATGGATCACAACTTCACGTACTACTTATGAATCACTTAAAATTGCATGTATCACAGCTTCACGTACTAATTATGAACCACTTGCAACTGCATGTATCACAGCTTCACTTACAACTTATTAATCACATACAACTGCATGTATCCGAGATTGACGTACTACTTATGAATCACTTACAAAAACATGTATCACAACTTCACGTACTACTTATAAATCACTTACAACTGCATGTATCACAACTTCACGTACTACTAATGAATCACTTACAACTGCATGTATTCCTGCTTAACGTACTACTTATAAATCACTTACAACTGCATGTATCACAACTTCACGTACTACTTATGAATCAGTTACAACTGCATGCATCACAATTTCACGTACTACTTATGATTCACTTACAACTGCATGTATTCCTGCTTAACGTACTACTTATGAATCACTTACAACTGCATGTATCATAACTTTACGTATATTTTTTAATTACTTACATTTGCATGGATCACAACTTTACGTACTACTTATGAATCACTTACAATTGCATGTATCCGAGATTCACGTACTACTTATGAATCACTTACATCTATATGTATCACAGCTTCACGTACTTCTTAGGAGTTACTAACAACTGCATGTATCCCAGCTCCACGTATTACTTAAAAATCACTTACAACTGCATGTATCACAACTTCAAGCATTACTTATAAATCACTTACAACTTAACGTACTAGTTAGGAATCATTTACAACTAAATGTATCTCAGCTTCACGTACTACTTAAGAATAATTTACAAATATATGTATCCCAAATTCACGTACAACTTATGAATTACTTACAACTACATGTATCCCAGCTTCACGTACTACTTATGAATCACTTAACAGTACATGTATCACAACTTCACGTAGTACTAATCAACCACTTACAACTGCATGTATCACATTTTCATGCACTAATTATGAATCACTTAAACTGCATGTATCAGAGCTTCACGAACTACATATTAATCACTTACAAAAACATGTATCACAACTTCACGTACTACTTATGAATCACATACAACTGCATGTATCACAACTTCACGTACTACTAATGAATCACTTACAACTGCATGTATTCCTGCTTAACATACTTCTTATGAATCACTTTCAACTGCATGTATCACAACTTCACGTACTACTTATGAATCACTTAACAGTACATGTATCACAACTTCACGTAGTACTAATCAACCACTTACAACTGCATGTATCACATTTTCATGCACTAATTATGAATCACTTAAACTGCATGTATCAGAGCTTCACGAACTACATATTAATCACTTACAAAAACATGTATCACAACTTCACGTACTACTTATGAATCACTTACAACTGCATGTATCACAACTTCACGTACTACTAATGAATCACTTACAACTGCATGTATTCCTGCTTAACATACTTCTTATGAATCACTTTCAACTGCATGTATCACAACTTCACGTACTACTTATGAATCACTTCCTTGGGCGTGGATCACATCTTCACGTACTACTTATGAATCAGTTAGAAGTGCATGCATCACAATTTCACGTACTACTTATGATTCACTTACAACTGCACGTATTCCTGCTTAACGTACTACTTATGAATCACTTACAACTGCATGTATCACAACTTCACGTACTACTTATAAATCACTTCCATGGGCGTGGATCACATCTTCACGTACTACTTATGAATCAGTTACAACTGCATGCATCACAATTTCACGTACTACTTATGATTCACTTACAACTGCATGTATTCATGCTTAACGTACTACTTATGAATCACTTACAACTGCATGTATCACAGCTTCACGTACTACTTATAAATCACTTCCATGGGCGTGGATTTCATCTTCACGTACTACTTATGAATCAGTTACAACTGCATGTATTCCTGCTAAACGTACTACTTATTAATCACTTGCAACTGCAGGTACTACAGCTTCACGTACTTCTTATGAATCACCTACAACTGCATGTATCACAACATCACGTACTTCTTATGAATCAACTACAACTGCATGTATCCCAGCTTCACGTACTACTTATGAATCAATTACAACTGCATGCATCACAACGTCACGTACTACTTATGAATCACTTACAACTGCATGTATCGGAGCTTCACGTACTACTAATGAATCAGTTACAACTGCATGCATCACAACTTCACGTATTACTAACGAATCACTTACAACTGCATGTATCCCTGCTTCACGTACTACAGATTAATCACTTACAACCGCATGTTTCACAACTTCACGTACTACTAATAAATCACTTCCATGTGCCTGGATCACATCTTCACATACTACTTATGAATCAGTTACAACTGCCTGCATCACAACTTCACGTACTACTTATGAATCAATTATAGCTGCATTTATCTCTGCTTCACGTACTACTTATGAATCACTTACAACTGCATGTATCCCTTCTTCACGTACTACTTATGAATCACTTACAACTGCATGTATCCCTGCTTCAAGTACTACATATTAATCACTTACAACTGCATGTTTCACAACTTCGTGTACTACTTAAGAATCACTTACAACTGCATGTATCCCAGCTTCACGTACTACTTATACATTACTTACAACTGCATGTTTCACAACTTCACGTACAACTTATGAATCACTTATAACTGCATGTATAACAACTTGACGTATTACTTATGAGCCACTTACAACTGCATGTATCCAAGCTTTACGTACTTCCTATGAATCAATTACAACTCGATGTATCCCAGTTTTACGTACTTCTTATGAATCACTTACAATTGTATGTATCACAACTTTTCAAACTACTTATGAATCACTTACAACTGCATGTATCCAAGCTTTACGTACTACTTATCAATCGCTTACAACTGCATGTATTCCTGCTTAACGTATTACTTATGAATCACTTTCAACTGCATGTATCACAACTTCACGTACTACTTATAAATCACTTTCATGGGGTGGATCACATCTTCACGTACTACTGATGAATCAGTTACAACTGCATTCATCAGAATTTCACGTACTACTTATGATTCACTTACAACTGCATGTATTCCTGCTTAACGTACTACTTAGGAATCACATACAACTGCATGTATCACAAATTCACGTACTAGTTATAAATCACTTCCATGGGCGTGGATCACATCTTCACGTACTACTTATGAATCAGTTACAACTGCATGCATCACAATTTCACGAACTACTTATGATTCACTTACAACTGCATGTATTCCTGCTTAACGTACTACTTATCAATCACTTACAACTGCATGTATTCCTGCTTAACGTACTACTTATCAATCACTTACAACTGCATGTATCCCAGCTTCACGTACTACATATCAATCACTTGCAACTGCACGGATCACAGCTTCACGTTCTTCTTATGAATCACTTACAACTGCATGTATCACAACTTCACGTACTTCTTATGAATCAACTACAACTGCATGTATCCCAGCTTCACGTACTACTTATGAATCAATTACAACTGCATGCATCACAACGTTACGTACTACTTATGAATCACTTACAACTGCATGTATCTGAGCTTCACGTACTACTAATGAATCATATACAACTGCATGTATCCTTGCGTCACGTACTACTTACGAATCATTTACAACTGTATCCCTGCTTCACGTACTACATATAAATCACTTACAACCGCATGTTTCACAACTTCACGTACTACTTATAAATCACTTCCATGTGCCTGGATCACATCTTCACATACAACTTATGAATCAGTTATAACTACCTGCATCACAACTTCACGTACTACTTATTAATCACTTACAGCTGCATGTATCTCTGCTTCACGTACTACTTATGAATCACTTACAACTGCATGTATCCCTGCTTCACGTACTACTTATGAATCACTTACAACTGCATGTATCACTGCTTCACGTACTACATATTAATCACTTACAACCGCATGTTTCACAACTTCGTGTACTACTTAAGAATCACTTACAACTGCATGTATCCGAAATTCACGTACTACTTATGAATTACTTATAACTGCATGTATAATAACTTGACGTATTACTTATGAGCCACTTACAACTGCATGTATCCAAGCTTCGCGTACTTCCTATGAATCAATTACAACTGAATGTATCCCAGTTTTACGTACTTCTTATGAATCACTTACAATTGTATGTATCACAACTTTTCGAACTACTTATGAATCACTTACAACTGCATGTATCCAAGCTTCACGTACTACTTATCGATTGCTTACAACTGCATATATCACAACTTCACGGACTAATTATGTATAATGTACAACTGCATGTATCACAGCTTAACGTACTACATATTAATCACTTACAACTGCATGTATCACAACTTCATGTAATATTTATGAATCACTTAAAACTACTTGTATCCCAGCTTCACGTACTACTTATGAATCACTTACAACTGAATGTATCATTACTTCACCTACTACTTATGAATCACCTGCAACTGCATATATCACAGCTTCATGTTATACATATTAATCACTCACAACTGCATGGTTCATAACTTCATGTACTATTTATGATTCACTGACAACTGCATATATTCCAGCGTCACTTACTACTTATGAACCACTTACAACTACACGTATCCCAGCTTCACGTACTACTTATGAGTCACTTACAACTGCATGTATCACAGCTACACGTGCTACATATAAATCACTCACAACTGCATGGTTCACAACTTCACGTACTATTTATCAATCACTTACAACTGCATGTATCCTAGCTTCACGTACTACTCATGAATCACTTACAACTGCATGCATCACAACTTCACGTACTACTTATCAATCACTTGCAACTGCATGTATCACAACTGCATGTACTACTTATGAATCACTTACAACTGTATGTATCCCAGCCTTACGTACTACTTATAAATCACATACAACGGCATGTATCACAACTTCACGTACTACTCATGAATTACTTACAACTGCATGTATCACAACTTCACGTACTACTTATGAATCACTTACAACTACATGTATCCCAGCTTCACGTACTATTTATCAATCACTTACAACTGCATGTATCACAACTTCACGTACTACTTATGAATCACTTACAACTATATGTATCCCACCTTCACGTACTACTTATGAATCACTTACAACTGCATGTATCACAACTTCACGGACTAATTATGTATAATGTACAACTGCATGTATCACAGCTTTACGTACTACATATTAATCACTTACAACTGCATGTATCACAACTTCATGTAATATTTATGAATCACTTACAACTACTTGTATCCCAGCTTCATGTACTACTCATGAATCACTTACAACTGCATGCATCACAACTTCACGTACTACTTATCAATCACTTGCAACTGCATGTATCACAACTTTATGTACTACTTATGAATCACTTACAACTGCATGTATCACAACTTCATGTACTACTAATGAATCACTTACAAATGCATGTATTTCAACTTCACTTACGACTTATATATACCTTACACATACACGAATCATATACAAATGTTTGTATCACTGACATCATATACAAATGCAGATATTATTTATATATGTATATATATCTTACGACCAAATGTATGACAATGTTTCTCTTATAATTGCATGTATGACTAACACTTCCGTGTAATACTGATAAATGAACAACGTGTCACTACATGTCATATTATGTATGTATCCTTTACAACCAAATGTATAACAATGTTTATCTTATAATTGCAAGTATGACTGACATTTACATATAACACTGATAAACAATTGTGTTACTAACCTATGCATGTTTCACTTACAACTAAATGTATATGTATATATTTTTATTATTGCAAATACGACTGACACTAACGTCTAACAATGGTTAATGAACGTGTCACTAACATATGCATGTTTCACTTACAACTAAATGTATATGTATATATCTATTATAAGTGCAAGTATGACTGACACTAACGTGCAACGCTGGTAAAGGAGCGTGTCACTAACATATGCATAATTCACTTACAACTAAATGTATAAATTATGTATATATCTATTATAATTGCAAGTATGACTGACACTAACATCTAACACTGATAAATGAACGTATCACTAACAAACGTATGTTTCACTTACAACTAAATGTATATGTATATATCTATTATAATTGCAAGTATGTATGACTGACACTAACGTCTAACATTGATAAATGAACGTGCCACTAGCATACGTATGTTTCACTTACAACTAAATGTATATATCTATTATAATTACAAGTATGACTGACACTAACATCTAACACTGTTAAATGAACGTGTCACTAACATACGTATGTTTCACTTACAACTAAATGTATATGTATATATCTATTATAATTGCAAGTATGTATGACTGACACTAACGTCTAACACTGATAAATGAACGTGCCACTAACATACGTATGTTTCACTTACAACTAAATGTATATATCTATTATAATTACAAGTATGACTGACACTAACATCTAACACTGTTAAATGAACGTGTCACTAACATACGTATGTTTCACTTACAACTAAATGTATATGTATATATCTATTATAATTGCAAGTATGACGGACACTAACGTTAAACACTGATAAAATGAACGTGTCACTAACATACGTATGTTTCACTTACAACTAAATGTATATGTGTATATCTATTATAATTGCAAGTATGACTGACACTAACGTCTAACACTGATAAATGAACGTGTCACTAACATACGTATGTTTCACTTACAACTAAATGTATATATCTATTATAATTGCAAGTATGACGGACACAAACGTTTAACACTGATAAATGAACGTGTCACTAACATACGTATGTTTCGCTTACAACTAAATGTATATGTACATATCTATTATAATTGCAAGTATGACGGACACTAACGTTTAACACTGATAAATGATTGTGTCACTTATATATGTATGTTTCAATTACAACTAAATGTATATGTATATATCTATCATAATTGCAAGTATGACGGACACTTACGTCTAACACTGATAAATGAACGTGTCACTAACATACGTATGTTTCACATACAACTAAATGTATATGTATATATCTATTATAATTGCAAGTATGACGGACACTAACGTTTAACACTGATAAAATGAACGTGTCACTAACATACGTATGTTTCACTTACAACTAAATGTATATGTATATATCTATTATAATTGCAAGTATGACGGACACTAACGTTTAACACTGATAAATGAACGTGTCACTAACATACGTATGTTTCACATACAACTAAATGTATATGTATATATCTATTATAATAGCAAGTATGACGGACACTAACGTCTAACACTGATAAATGATCGTGTCACTAACATACGTATGTTTCAATTACAACTAAATGTATATGTATATATCTATTATAATAGCAAGTATGACGGACACTAACGTCTAACACTGATAAATGATCGTGTCACTAACAAACGTATGTTTCACATACAACTAAATGTATATGTATATATCTATTATAATTGCAAGTATGACTGACACTAACGTCTAACACTGATAAATGATCGTGTCACTAACATACGTATGTTTCAATTACAACTAAATGTATATCTATATATTTATTATGATTGCAAAGTATGACTATCATTTACGTGTAATACTAATAGATAAACGTGTCATTCACGTATGTTTGTTTTACGAACAACTTAATGTATATGTATGTATCTATTATAATCGCACATATGACTAATTCTTACCTGCAACACTGGTAAATGAGCGTGTCACTAACATACGTATATTTCACATACAACTAAATGTATATGCATATGTCTATTATATTTGCAAGTATGACTAACACTAACGTCTAACACTGATAAATGAACGTATCACTAACATATGCATGTTTCACTTACAACTAAATGTATATGTATATATCTAATATGATTACAAATATGACTGATATAACGTGTAACACTGATAAATGAACGTGTTACTAACATTTTGTATGTTTCACTTATTTCGGTATATATCGCTTACATGTATTACGTAATTAGTTAATTTGTTGATTGTCTAGGATACCACATGTGTACGCCTAATTCAGTCTGATAGAACTTCTTCTATCGATCAGGCTAAATGTTTTGTTTGTTTTCTTTTCTAATACTATTTGTTTTAAACCTATTTATCTTATATCAATTTTAAAATAAGTTCTTATCATTTATACAAGTGTAGCTCCATGTCACCCAGGGCATAACCTAAAAAACACATAAAGATGAGGACCGAGTTGTTCAAAGTTATGTAAGCTTAACACTCTGTTATGTGAAATATTGTATTCTCAATCTCTTTAAAGTGTTTTAAAAGTTTTCATATCAAGTAGCATGGGATATAGATGTAAATATTGTGTTATGACAACCAGTAAATTGTTAAATTATATACAACAAATCACAAAGTTCCTTTATCTTAACCTGCCATTTAGCTAACAGTGATTTGACAACTGGACCCAAGTGTCTTCCTCAAGAACACCTCACGTGACCACGACAGGGATCGACCGGACGATTTCTCGATGCTTGTCTCAATGTGATACACATGGGTAAGTTTAAATTAAATGTTGAAAGTACGTTTAGTTGTTCCAAACCAGTATGATATATATTAATAAAGGTAGATTTATACTTGCTTTTGTGATATCTAAATAATTCAATAATAATTTGTTGTTCATATTAATCAACATAGAATTAAATCTAATTTCATTTCAGTAATTGAACTCAACGAGCCTGTAGTCTTTAATCATATTTATGCATTATCATTTGAACACTTTAATTGCAGTGCAAAAGTATTACATATTAGTCACTATTACAAATATACATAATATGATATATATGACGCAATATAACATTTATTTTATAAATAATGCCACCCTGGATATCAAATTATATATTATCGAAGTATCTAAACAAATGTTTCCTCCATTAAGAATCATTTTTTTCTGGTAATACATCACATGCATGGACTGCGTTCAGTATCACCCAGTTTCCGGTATTATATGTGTCCTTAATATTGGTTCAGGAAAATACTAGTTTAAAAACATAAGCAAACATTCGCAGTCAAACGTTTTGCTTCTAAAACAATTGCTTAATAACGTTTACTAAATTATAGCTGGTGTCTACAGTCAATGTTGATAAAACCATATGTTTAAGAATTTGTGTCAGAAAACACGATCAGTTAAATGTTCTCCATTTTAAGTTTTATGTTGTGTACTATTCCAAAATATGTTTATAAAACAGAAGCCGGGTGTAAGTATCGTAAAACTAGATGAGTGCCAAATAGGTAGTCAGTTAACGATCATAACCAGCCGAACACTGTACAGTACCAGGAGATTGACACTTAATCATTGACTCCAATATACGATTTGCCTGTGTGATTATTTTACACAGTTTTGATCAAAAGACGCGTCCAACAGACTTAGTTCTTTCAGTTTACCAGGCAAGAAGGGACCATAATTGCACGTTATGTCTGAAACAAGTTTCCGTTGCTTGATGTCAGTTGTTTTCTTATACTGAGTTTGTAAGTATTTCCTGTAAGCCGACAGCTGGCAGGTACAAAGTAATGGATTGTGTCTCAAGTCAATTAATAATGTGTCTATATTTTGTAAACTTTTGATCGTTTTACTTGATATCGAGTCAATCTGATTGTTTTTCAAGTCTATAACTTTTATATGGCATTTCTCTAAATCAACCGGAAATTTGAATTCAAATTTTGTCAGAGCATTTTTTGAAAAATCTATGTGCTGCAAAACTGGGAATTTTTTCGAATGTAAACTTCTAAACCCGCGTGGAATGTGTCGTAGATTGTTTCTGGACATGTTGTAAACCTCAAGTTTTGGAAAAACCGAGTATTCTGGGAGAAGTCTGAGATGTCCGCTTGTCCAGCTACCGCTCTCATCAATATATCGTAGTTTGGAATACACACACTTTTTGTTCACTTTGTGGTGTTTGTGTTTATCTGTTTTTAAACTGAATATGCCCACGCCGTCTCTCTCCTCTGGACCTATGTGTAAGTTATAATGGATGTCTTTAAGAACCAGGGTTTCCAACGATAACTGTCCACAGTCTGTCTCCGACGGCACTTTGGCATGGTTTCTACTCAGCTCTAGCATTTCACTAAAAGGTATTTCAATAGATATCGAATCAAGAACTAGAGAGGCTAATTCGTCTTGTATCTGTCGGAACACTGTCATCTCAGACAAGAAGCCTTCTATTTTGCACCCAGTCACTTCTAAAGACACAATGTTCTTTGCTTTAAAAGGCCAAGGTAGGAAAACAGACCCTCCATTGCAAACTATCTTGACAGAATATTTAGTATCTTTCACTGTCTCTGACCAGTTTCGTATGTTTTTGTAGTCCAGTTGCTGTTCTTTATCCACACCGCACTCTAAAACGTTGTTACCGTGTGCAGTAATAGATCTAATACAAAGGGAAAGTCCTTGCTGACTTTGCGTCGGTGCACAATTGTAAATATGTAACACGTTCATAATACACAAGGAACACAGATACAACCGTTGTCGAAGATGAAAACTCACCATGATTGTTTCTGTATTAAATTTTACACAGAAAATGAGTCAAAATATATTTTAAACACACTTCCAAAATTAACCTTTATTTGTTAAACATAAGTCCAAAACAATTTAATATATTTCTAAAAAATCTACAGACCTGGTCATGCGAAATTATTTTCAGCATTATTAATTGATCAATTTGTTGGATCTTATATATATATGTGTGTCACCATTGTGTCTCTAGGTGCACCTGAGTTATGTTGGTAATTAACGATTGATAGGAAAAGGTGTTCAGCCAATTGTCAAATAGAACAGCAATAACGAGGAAGAACAATTAATATATAGCCTTGGGCATTTATAATTACCGCCATCATAATAAATATACATATCACAAATATGTTGTCTTGTTCACGTGAAAATAAATCATTTTGCTTATTAATAAATATTGTAATATGTTACACCTATTACGTGATAGTATATTCATCAATCTGGTGTTATTTACCTATACAGGCAAACTATATAATCGCATGCTCATTAACATCGTGAAACATGATACATACAACTTTAATTGTTAGTCTGCATTTTATATTTTGATTAAACTTATATATGGAGCGCTTGGCTCAGTGGTAGAGGATCGGGCCCTGTGTAGGGTGAACGTCACAGTGGGTTGGGCCCTCCGCTATGGCGATGTGTATTGACCTTGAGCAAGATACTTCGAGCGAAATTTGCAGTTGTAAGAACTCCTTTCCCACTCCATATACAATGATTTAAAAAACTTTGCATCGTGCTTGAAATAAATGTTTACATTTTTATACAAACCGCGCTCATATCTTCAGTCTTTAATATACCAGTCTTAAACAAACGTGAACAATATGAGTAATCTATGGTCCTGATCGAGGATCGATCCCATGACCTACCAATCTGGAACAGGGTATTTCTTTAATCTTTGGAATCGTGAAATACATTCAACGCTAATAATGAATAGCGATGAGGCCAGTGCTGGCGGGTACAAGGAGTATTGTATGTGCCATTACACCCCACCCCCGCACTACATGGGAAAACTTGACAAAAAAGAGTTGAAATTTTTTCTTGATTTGGTTATTTGCTTTCATGGGATCATATTTATGCTATATTGTTTTATAAACATACTAGTATAGAAATATATTCATATATAGATGGAACTTTATAAGTATATTCTTTTTGGGGTTAATATTGTCAAAGACAGGGTCTTATGTCAAATGCTGCTTCTCCTAGCAGCATGAGAGAAATAACATATTTTTTTTTTGAGTTAATTTGTTTTACTAAAAATTGACAAGTACGCTTAAGGAAGATTATTATACCAAAAATATTTCACTTAAAAATATCACATTATATTAAGAAATTGAAAACTGAAAAGGAAATTATACAGTGAAAATCTAAATAACTGATGAAGTAGGGAAAGCATACAGTGGAAATCTGAATTACCGATGGAGTAGGGAAAGCATTCAGTGGACATCTGAATTACCAATGAAGTAGGGAAATAATAGAGTAGAAATCTGAATTATCGATGTAGTAGGGAAATCATACAGTGGAAATCTGAATTACCTATGGAGAAGAGAAAGCATACAGTGGAAATCGAAATTGCTGATGGAGAAGGGAAAGCATACAGTGAAATCTGAATTACCGATGAAGTAGGGAAATCATACAGTAGAAATCTGAATTACCGATGGAGAAGGGAAAGCATACAGTGGAAATCTGAATTACCGATGGAGAAGGGAAAGCTTACAGTGGAAATCTGAATTACCGATGAAGTAGGGAAAGCATACAGTAAAAATTTTAATTACCGATGATGTAGGGAAATTATACAGTGGAAATCTAAATTGCCGATGAAGTAGGGAAATCATACAGTGAAAATATTGATTACCGATGGAGTAGGGAAAGCATAAAGTTGAAATCTGAATTACCGATGGAGTAGGGAAAGCATACAGTGGAAATCTAAATTGCGGATGGAGAAGGGAAATCATATAGGGGAAATCTGAATTACCGATGAAATTAGGAAATCATACAGTGGGAATCTAATTTGCCAATGATGTAGGGAAATCATACAGTGGAAATCTAAATTGCCGATGAAGTAGGGAAATCATACAGTGGAAGTCTAAATTACCGATGGAATAGGGAAATAATACAGTGGAAGTCTGAATTATAGATGGAGTAGGGAAATCATACAGTTGAAATCTAAATTACCGATGGAATAGGGAAATCATACAGTGGAAATCTAAATAACCGAAGAGGTAGAGAAATCAAACAGTTGAAATATAAACTACTGACGGAGTAGGGAAACCATACAGTGGAAATCTGAATTACAGATGGAGTAAGGAAATCATACAGTGGAAAAACTTAATTACCGACGGAGTAGGGAAACCATACAGTGGAAATCTGAATTACAGATGGAGTAAGGAAATCATACAGTGGAAAAACTTAATTACCGATGGAGTAGGGAAACCATACAGTGGAAATCTGAATAACCGACGAAGTAGGGAAACCATACAGTGGAAATCTGAATAACCGACGAAGTAGGGAAATCATACAGTGGAAATCTAAATAACCGATAAAGATGGGAAATCATACAGTGGGTATCTAAATTACCGATGAAATCAGAAATCACACAGTGGAAATCTAAATTATAAAGATTATCGATGAAGCAAGTGACATCAAACAAACAATCGTTTAAAATCTAGCAGAGATAAAATTCAGTTGTTAAATGCACGAGATATAAACATTACCAACTGATTTAGCGGGCTCCAAATATATGTGTAACACTTGCACTCGTGGCCGGAACGATACTGCTGTTAAATATGATCAACTGTACAATCTAAGAGTTGATAACTGAAGCCGTGCACCGTTTAAAGTTCTTATTGAGGTAACTTTCAAACATATTAATTCTTCTAGTGTTATTGAGAATAACTGTATTACCGAAAGCGATGATCCTATAACAATAAGTTAAAGAAAAAGGTCTTAAATATATTGTTTATAAACTTACATTATCTGTATTCAAAACAGTTTTCATTTCGCAACAGAATACAGACCTAATATACATTTATGCGAAATAATTTGAACGATTCACTTTTGTAAAATGAATTTTAGATATATATATGCTTGAAACGAAAGACTCACAAAGGGATTGTCTTGGTAATTGATATTTAAAATGATCACATATTTTTTGCTCTGAATAATACTAATGCTGATAGCTGTGCTGATGACACAACTTCGCCAACAAGTAATTCCATCGGTTGATTGTATTATTGAACTTATACATATCAATACGTGGTGCAGTTAGAATGGCAGGTCTGGCAATGTGTTTAAAATTAAAAGTTAATATAGTTCATCCAAAGTAATCGTTTGCATGAAGTGAAGAATGCCATATGTGTGTCACATTCTCTAGCTGTTGTAAGAGACCCCATATGTAAAGTGTTTTCTAACTGTTGATACAGTACCGCCATATTCTTTTTTATGTAATAATCTCTCGCTGTTGTTACATCCTTTGTATGTGTAATATTCACTAGCTGTTGTGACAGCCTCACATGTGTAAAATACCGTGGCTATTGTTAAAGAGGCCTCGCCTATACATTTTATGATAACGAAGGGATCCATCTGTACATAGTCTGAAAGAAACAAACCTTTGTAACTTGAAGAAATCGATTTTTTACAACAAGTGTAACTTTCTAGAAATAAGTATTTAAAAAGGTTGTCTATAACAATTGCATTCATGGTTGATTTTAGAAATCCGAAAGAAATTGTTATTGTTACGTGACATGAAAAATAAAGTGTATATCGGCACGACAGTCGTGCCAATTATTTTTCTTATCCGCACAGTAGTCGTGCCCATTATTGTCTTTATCCGCACGACGGTCGTGCCTTTTATTGCCCTTATCCGCATGCCGGTAATGCCGATATTGTTTCTAATTGCATGGACAGGTTCTCGAAAGGGAAATAAGTCAGAGCAGATAGTCAAGGGATGTAAGTATATATTTGGGTATTTTCAAGCATTTTTAAAATTAGGTTGAGATTAATAGGATCTGACACTCGTCATTTCATACAGAGTTTTATTAAACGTTTGTTTGGTTGCATGTATTGTCATGTCTTGTCTATTTTCCTTTTATTTACTCCTTTCTTGTCTTCTCTAATATTAATTCCCCCAATTCGTTATTTCTCCTCATCCATGTGCTATGTAAATTAAAATGATTCCGTCATGCGCATTCATTCCGGTCAACGGATTTAGGATAGTTGTTGATGTTGAATTAATCGCGGGACGCGATTTAATCGACAAGAACATTCTGACTGTAAAACACGCATTACAGAAGCAGAAAAGAACACATTTTTATAGACAAAAAGTTCATAAAATAACTTAATTAATATGATAGCATTTAAATAAATATTGTTTTATATTTAATCCTAAAATATTGAACTTATAGGCCATGCCTTCTTAAAGCCCGTATCTGTATAGTATTCTCAAGCTTTCGTAACAGCCTCTGCATTAGTTATACTTTCTAAATGTTGTTACAGTCCCTGAATAAGTAATATTCTCCAGCTGCTGTTACAGCCTCTATATGTGTAATATTATCCGGCTGTTTGTAAAGCCCATATATGTGTAATAATATCTAGCTGTTGTTAGAGCCCATACATGTGTAATTTTCTCTAGCTGTTGTTAGAGCCCATATATTTGTAATATTATCTAGCTGTTGTTAGAGCCTCTATATGTGTAATATAACCTAGCTGTTGTTAGAGCCCATATATGTGTACTATTATCTAGCTGCTGTTAGAACCTCTGTATGTGTAATATTACCTAACTGTTGTTAGAGCCCATATATGTCTAATATTATCTAGCTGTTATAAGAGCCTCTATATGTGTAATATTACCTAGCTGTTGTTAGACCCTCTATATGTTTAAAATTATCTAGCTGTTGTTGGAGCCTCTATATGTGTAATATTATCTAGCTGTTGTTAAAGCCTCTATATGTGTAATATTTTCTAGCTGTTTTAAGAGCCTCTTTATGTGTAATATACTCTAGCTGTTGTTGGAGCCTCTATATGTGTAATATACTCTAACTGTTGTTGGAGCCTCTATATGTGTAATATTATCTAGCTGTTGTTATAGCCTCTATATGTGTAATATTTTCTAGCTGTTTTAAGAGCCTCTTTATGTGTAATATAATCTAGCTGTTGTTAGAGCCTCTATATGTGTAATATTACCGAGCAGTTGTTAGAACCAATATACGTGTAATATGTTCTAGCTGTTGTTAGAGCTCATATATTTGTAATATTATCTAGCTGTTGTTAGAGTCCATATATGTGTTATATCATCTAGCTGGTGTTAAAGCCCATATATGTTTATTATTATCTAGCTGTTTTTAGAGCCCATATATGTGTTATAGTCTCTAGCTGTTGTTAGAGCCTTTATATGTGTAATATTATCTAGCTGTTGTTAGATCCTCTTTATGTGTAGTATTATCTAGATGTTGTCAGAGCCTCAGTATTGGTGATATTCTATAGGTGTTGTTAGAGCCTCTATATGTGTCATATTCTTTAGCTTTTGTTAGAGAATCTATATGTGTCATACACTACAGCTGTTGTTAGAGCTTCTATATGTGTCATATTCTTTAGCTGTTATTTGAGCTTCCATATGATTCATTACTCTAGCTGTTGTTAGAGCATCTATATGTTTAATATTCTTAAGCTGTTGTTAGAGCCCATATATGTATATTATTATCTAGCTGTTGCTAGAGCCCATAAGTGTGTAATATTCTCTAGCTGTTCTTCAAACTTCTATATGTGTAATATCATCTAGCTGCCGTTAGAGCCAATATATGTGTAATTTTATCTAGCTGTTGTTAGAGCCTTTTTATGTGTAATATTATATAGATGTTGATAGAGCACATATATTTGTAATATTATCTGGCTGTTGTTAGAGCCTCAATATGGTTCATATTCTATAGCTGGTGTTAGAGCCTCTATCTGTAAAATATTATCTAGCTGTTATTAAAGCCCATAAATGTGTAATATTATCTATCTGTTGTTAAAGCCCATATACGTGTAATATGATCAATCTGTAATTAGAGCCTCTATATGTTTTATATTCTCTAACTGTTGTTAGAGCTCATATATGTGTTCTATTATCTAGCTGTTGTTAGAGCCTTTATATGTGTAATATACTCTAGCTGTTGTTAGAGACTCTATATTTGTAATATTATCTAATTGTTGTTAGAGACTCTATATGTGTAATATTCTTTTACTGTTTTTAGAGCCCATATATGTGTAATATTATCTTCTTCTTGTTAGAGCCCATATATGTGTAATATAATCTAGCTGTTATTACATCCTCTATATGTGTCATATTTTTTAGCTGTTGTTAGAGACTCTATCTTTGTGATATTCTCTAACTGTTTTTAAAGCCTCTATATGTGTAATGTTATTTAGCTGGTTTTAGAACCTCTATATGTGTAATATTCTTTAGCTGTTGTTAGAGCTTATATATGTGTAATATTACCTGGCTGTTGTTAAAGCCTCAATATGTGTCATATTCTCTAGTTATTGTTAGACCCTCTATATGTGTCATAACACTAGTTGTTTTTAGAGCCTCTATCTGTTTAATACTCTCTAGCTGTTGTTAAAGTCCATATATGTGTAATATTATCTATCTGTTGTTACAGCCCATATACATGTAATCTTATCTAGCTGTTGTTAGAGCATCTTTAAGTGTAATATTATCTAGCTGTTGTTAAACCCTCTATATGTGTAATATTTTCTAGCTGTTATTCGAGCCTGTATATGTGTACAATAATCTAGCTGTTATTCGAGCCTCTATATGTGTAATATACTCTAGCTGTTGTAAGAGCCCATATACGTGTAATCTTATCTAGATGTAATTAGAGCCTCATTATATTTAGTATTCTCTAGCTGTTGTTAGAGCCCACAAACGTGTCATCTTATCTAGTTTTTTTAGAGCCTTTATATGTGTAATATTCTTTAGCTATTGTTAGAGCCTCATTATGTGTAACATTCTCTAGCTGTTATTAGAGCCTCTATATGTGTATTAATCTCTGTTATTAGAGACAGCGGCTTGGTCTAGTGGTAGAGCGTCCGCCTCGCATGCGGAAGGTCGTGGGTTCAATCCCCGACTGGGTCATACCAAAGACTTTAAAAATGGTACTAGAATCTTCCTCGCTTGACGCTCAGCATTTAGAGGAGAGTTCTAAGACTGGTCGGCCCGGTGTCAGTATAATGTGACTAGGTGGGGTATTATACCATGTGTCTGCAGCATGATACTCCAGTGTGACAGCGCTTATAATACTGTCTCAAGTAGACACCGTCGTCGCGATATGACTGAAAAATTGTTGAAAGCGACGCTAAACTCCATACAACAACAACTGTTATTAGAGCCTCTATATGTGTACTATTATATAGCTGTTGTTAGAGCCTCTATATGTGTACTATTATCTAGCTGTTGTTAGAGCCTCTATATGTGTACTATTATCTAGCTGTTGTTATAGCCTCTATATGTGTACTATTATCTAGCTGTTGTTAGAGCCTCTATATGTGTACTATTATCTAGCTGTTGTTAGAGCCTCTATATGTGTAATATTACAGAGCTGTTGTTAGAACCATATACGTGTAATATTATCTAGCTGTTGTTAGAGACTCTATATGTGTAATATTCTCTAGCTGTTGTTAGAGCCTCTGTATGTGTAATATTCTCTAGCTGTTATTAGAGCCTCTATATGTGTACTTTTATCTAGCTCTTGTAAGAGCCTCTATATGTGTAATCTACTCTAGCTGTTGTTATAGCTTTTATATGTGTAATATTACCGAGCTGTTGTTATAGCCCCTATATGTGTACTATTATCTAGCTGTTGTTAGAGCCTCATTATGTGTAATATACTCTAGCTGTCGTTAGAACCTCTATATGTGTAATATACTCTCGCTGTCGTTAGAACCTCTATATGTGTAATAGTATCTAGCTGTTGTTATAGCCTCTATATGTGTACTATTATCTAGCTGTCGTTAGAACCTCTATATGTGTAATATAATCTAGCTGTTGTTAGAGCCTCTATATGTGTACTATTATCTAGCTGTCGTTAGAACCTCTATATGTGTAATATACTCTAGCTGTTGTTATAGCCTCTTTAAGTGTAATATTACCGAGCTATTGTTAGAACCCATATACGTGTAATATTATCTAGCTGTTATTAGAGACTCTATATGTGCAATATTCTCTAGCTGTCGTTAGAGCCTCTATATGTGTAATATTCTCTAGCTGTTATTAGAGCCTCTATATGTGTACTATTATCTAGCTGTTGTTAGAGCCTCTATATGTGTAATATACTCTAGCTGTCGTTAGAACCTCTATATGTGTTATATTATCTAGCTGTTATTAGAGCCTCTATATGTGTACTATTATCTAGCTGTTGTTAGAGCCTCTATATGTGTAATATACTCTAGCTGTCGTTAAACCCTCTATATGTGTAATAGACTCTAGCTGTCGTTAGATCCTTTATATGTGTAATCATATCTAGCTGTTGTTATAGCCTCTATATTTGTAATATTACCGAGCTGTTGTTAGAACCCATATACGTGTAATATTATCTAACTGTTGTTAAAGCCTCTATATGTATAATATTTTTAGCTATTCTTAGAGCCCATATATGTGTAATATTATAGTGTTGTTGTTGTTGTTGTTAGAGTCCATATATGTGTAATATACTCTAAATGTTGTTAGAACCTCTATATATGTACTATTATCTAGCTGTTGTTAGAGCCTCTATATGTGTAATATTACCGAGTTGTTGTTAGAACCCATATACATATAATATTATCTAGCTGTTGTTAGAGACTCTATATGTATAATATTATTTAGCTATTCTTAGAGCCCATTAATGTTTAATATTATATTGTTGTTGTTGTTAGAGCCCATATATGTGTAAAATACTCTAGCTGTTGTTAGAGCCTCTATATGTGTACTATTATCTAGCTGTTGTTAGAGTCTCTATATGTGTAATATTCTCTAGCTGTTATTAGAGCCTCTATATGTGTACTTGTATCTAGCTGTTGTTAGAGCCTTTGTATGTGTAATATTCTCTAGCTGTTATTAGAGCCTCTATATGTGTACTTTTATCTAGCTGTTGTTAGAGCCTCGTTATGTGTACTTTTATCTAGCTGTTGTAAGAGCCTCTATATGTGTATTATTCTGTAGCTGTTATTCGAGCCTCAGTATGTGTAATATTATCTAGCTGTTGTTAGAGCCTCTATATGTGTAATTTATTTAGCTGTTGTTATAGCCTCTATATGTGTAATATGCTCTAGCTGTTGTTAGAGCCTCTATATATGTACTTTTATCTGGCTGTTGTTGGAGCCTCTATATGTGTAATATTCTCTAGCTGCTATTCGAGTCTCTATATGTGTACTATTATCTAGCTGTTGTTAGAGTCTCTATATGTAATAGTATCTAGCTGTTGTTAGAGCTTCTATATGTTTAATATAATCTAGCTGATGTTAGAGCCTCTGTATGTGTAATATTCTTAAGCTGTTCTTTAAACCCATATATGTGTGTAATATGACCTTGTTGTTGTTAGAGCCCATATATTTGTAATATTATCTAGCTGTTATTACAGCCTCTATAGGTGTCATATTATCTAACTGTTGTAAGAACATCTGTATGTGTAATATACTTTAGCTGTTGTAAGAGCCTCTATATGTGTCATATTCACTAGCTGTTGTAAGAGCCTTTATATGTGTAATAATCTCTCCTTGTTTTAGAGCCTCTATATGTGTAATGTTATCTAGCTGTTGTAAGAGCCTCTATATGTGTAATATTATCTAGCTGTTGTTAGAGTCTCTGTATGTGTATTATTATTTAGCTGTTGTTAGAACCCATAAATGTATCATATTATCTAGCTGTTATTGTAGCTTCTATATGTGTTATCTAGATAATGTTAGAGCCTCTATATTTGTCATATTTTATAGGTATTTTTAGAGCCTCTATATGTACCATATTCTATAGCTGATGTTTGAGCCTCTATATGTGTAATAGTATCTAGCTGTTGTTAGAGCCCATATACGTGTCATATTTTCTATCTGTTGTTAGAGCCTTTATATGTGTCATATTCTGTAGCTGTTGTTACAGTCTCTATATGTGTAATATTATCAAGCTGATGTTACAGCCCATATATGTGTGATATTATCTAGTTATTCTTTGAGCCTCCATATCTGTAATAGTATCTAGCTATTGTTTGAGCTCATTAATGTGTAATATTCTCTAGCTGTTGTTAGAACATCAATAAGTGTAATACTTCCTAGTTGTTGTTAGAGCCTATATATGTGTAATATTAGCTAGCTGTTGTTAGAGCACATATATGTGTAATACTATATAGCTGGTGTTTGAGCCTCTGTATGTGTAATAGTATCTAGCTGTTGTTAGAGTCTCTATAAGTGTCATATTTTTTAGCTGTTGTTAAAGCCTCTATATGTGTCATAGTATCTAGCTGTTGTTAAGGCCTCTATATGTGTCATATTTTATAGCTGTTTTTACAGATATGTGTCATATTCTCTAGCTGTTGTTAAAGACTCAATATATCTTAATTTTAGCTTTTGTTAGAGCCTCTATATGAGTCATATTATCTAGCTGTTGTTAAGGCCTCTATATGTGTCATATTTTAAAGCTGTTTTTACAGATATGTGTCATATTCTCTAGCTGTTGTTAAAGATTCAATATCTGTCATAAATCTAGCTGTTGTTAGAGCCTCTATATGTGTCATATTATCTAGCTGTTGTTAAGGCCTCTATATGTGTCATATTTTATAGCTGTTTTTACAGATATGTGTCATATTCTCTAGCTGTTGTTAAAGACTCAATATCTGTCATAACTCTAGCTTTTGTTAGAGCGTCTATATGTTTAATATTCTTTAGCGGTTCTTAGAGCCAATTTATGTGTAATATTTTATAGCTGTTGTTAGTGCCCATATATGTGCCCATATATGTGTAATATTCTCTAGCTGTTGTTAGAGCCTCTATAAGTGTAATATCACCTAGCTGTCGTTAGAGCCAATATATATGTAATAGTATCTTCCTGTTGTTAGACCCTCTATATATGTAACATTATCTAGCTGTTGTTAGATCCTCTGTATGTGTAATATTCTCTATCTGTTGTTAGAGCCTCTACATGTGTAATATTATCTAGCTGTTGCTAGAGCCCATATATGTGTAATATTCTCTAGCTGTTGTTAAAGCCTCTATATGTATAATATTATATATCTGTTGTTATAGCCTCTATATATTTAATATTAACCAGCTTTTGTTAGAGTCCATATATGTGTTATGTTTTATAGCTGCTGTTAGATCCTCTTTATATGTAATACGTAGCTGTTGTTAGAGCCCATATATGTGTAATGTTATATCCCATATATGTGTAATGTTATCTAGCTGTTGTTAGAGCCCATATAGGTGTTATATTACTTAGCTGTTGTTAGAGCCCATATATGTGTAATGTTATATCCCATATATGTGTAATGTTATCTAGCTGTTGTTAGAGCCTATATAGGTGTTATATTACTTAGCTGTTGTTAGAGCCCATATATGTGTTATAGTATCTAGCTGTTTTTAGAACCTATATATATGTAATAATATCTAGTTATTATTAGAACCCATATATATGTATGTATTATATTTTCTAGCTTTTGTTGTGTTATTTTCTCTAAATGTTGTTACGTCCTCCACAATAGTATGTGTAATATTCTTTAGCTGTTGTTAGAGCCTCTATATGTGTTATATTCTCTTAATATTGTTACATCTCCTAACATTATTTGTAATTTTCTCTAGCTGTTGTTAGAGCCCATATTCACTGTTGTTACAGCCTCTATATGCGTTATATTTTAGCTGTTGTTTTGAGTCGCCCATATATGTTATATTCTCTAACTGTTGTTAGAGTCTCTGCATGTATAAAATTATCTAGCTGTTGTTACAGCATCTGAATGTGTAATATTCTCTAGCTGTTGTTAGAACCCATACTAACTGTTTTTACAGCATCTATATGTGTTATATTATTTAGCTGTTGTTTGAGCCGCCCATATATGTTATATTCTCTAACTGTGTTTGAGCCCATATTGTTATACCAAGGATACATCACTCAGTAATGGTTATACCAAAGGAACAGCACTCAGTAATTGTTATACCAAGGGAACATCACTCAGTTATAGTTATACCAAGGAAACAGCACCCAGTTATGGTTATACCAAGGAAACAGCACTCAGTTATAGTTATACCTTGGAAACAACACTCAGTTATGTTTATACCAAGGAAACAGCACTCAGTTATGTTTACACCAAAGAAACAGCATTCAGATATGGTTATACCAAGGAAACAGCACCCAGTAATGGTTATACCAAGGAAACAGCACTCAGTTATGGTTATACCAAGGGAACAGCACTCAGTTATGGTTATGCCAAGGGAACAGCACTCAGTTATGGTTATGCCAAGGGAACAGCACCAAGTAATGGTAATACCAAGGAAACAGCACTCAGTAATGGTTTTACAAATCAAACAGCACTCAGTTTATAGTTAAATGAAGGAAACAGCACTATAGTTATAAGAAAACAGCTCTCAGTTATGGTTATACCCAGGAAATAGCTCTCAGTAATGGTTATACCAATCAAACAGCACTCAGTTATAGTTATACCCAGGAAACAGCTCTCAGTGATGGTTATACCAGTCAAATCAAACAGCACTCAGTAATGGTTATACCCAGGAAACAGCTCTCAGTAATGGTTATACCAATCAAACAGCTCTCAGTAATGGTTATACCCATGAAACGGCTCTCAGTAATGGTTATACCAATAAAACAGCACTCAGTTATAGTTATACAAAAGAAACAACACTCAATAACGATTATACTAAGAAAACAGCACTCAGTAATGGTTATACCAAGAAAACGGGAATTGACATTGGCTCTTATAAGCTTTAGCTTTCTTCTTAATCGAGCTTTACTATATTACTATAAACTAACAAAATGCATTAAATTTAAGAAAATTATGTACTAGTCTTACCAAATTAAGAGTTGCATCCCATAGATTTGCTATTGAAACTGGCAGACGGGCTAAACCTGTAAATGAATCGGATAAAATGTAATAATTTACACATGTGTAGCCTTGACGATGAATCTTATTTAATGCTAGGGTATAATACATGTATATATATAATGTACTAAGAAAGGGTTTTATTACATTTATACCTAAATATAGTAACAAAAATATAACGTTTTTTATAAAAAAATATTTATAATAACGTGCCGGCATTGTCGCCTTGGGATCAAAACAGAGGCTAATATGGAAAATATGAATGTTTGGCCCGGTACGAATCCATATTGGCCCCTGTGTTAAACAGACTGCCTACATGCTCTCTCGTGTAAAATTACCTCGATTTCTGGGGAACAATATTTAATAACCCATTAACGTAATAGCAACCAAGTGCCAACACGAGGAAAGCGGGAACTTTGATAATGGCAGAAAAGACTTTGGAAAGCTTAGCAAATCGTCTTTTGACTTTGGATGTAGCCATTAAAAGCAATTATTTACCAAATAAGCGAGGACGACTCCCGCAGATTTATGGAAAATATGAAAAACACTACAATAAACTAAAAACATACAAGGAGCGGCGTTGAAAAAATTAAAAACTGGCTCCGTAGCGAAAAATCGACTGTTCGTTTTGAAAAAAATGAGACCAATTGCCTTGACTATTGCCTTAGTCCGATTTTATCTGAGTAGGCTATAAGGAAAAATGACGATTCTGAATATGAGCCAGATACAATCAAGTCGTACCAGTCCAGTATACATAGGTAGCTTCAAGACCACGATTGCCAATGGAATATTATGATGGACGATTTGTGTTTAGCATTCAAGAGATCAAAAAGGAAGTCACGGAAACAAACTGAACTTGGGAGCAAACTGTATAGCGCCGACGCATTTACAGATGACGAGATTTACACAATAAAACAGAAGGACATGTTAGAAAATGTATGTTGTAAACCCGTTTTGTTTATTTAATGTTATTATCGATTAATGGAAGTATCAATAAAAAACATGACGAATAAATAACACGTTTAGTATTTATATCTTGTTGAATTTAAGCGGCGCCGTAGTGTAGTGGCAGAACCTTCACCTTGTACATGTAATCTGTAGAATCGAGTTCTACTCCTCGATAAGACACATTTTGTTACGGTAATTCAAAGTCGTTAAATACGCATATATAGGTATAAATATAATAAAGGTGTGCGTTGGTCAATATAGAACACCAGGGCCAATATGGAACACCAGGGTTAATATGGCCAACATGCACACCTAGAGCTACCCTACACTAACCTCTAATTATTCCTAGCTGTTGCTGGAAAAGACCGAATATGCTATAAATTTAACGTGTAGACTGTACGGAATATTAATATATAGGAAAATTTATATGAAAAGCTTTTGAGCTTTGAACCAGTATTTTGTAAAATATTTTTCGGAACTTATAATATGAACTGCTAAAGGAAATGACATTTTGGCGTTAAATTAATCAAATATACAATGTATCATGTAAAATGGTTCTCTCTTTCAATTGGCTTTGTTGCAACCAGTGACAAGATCAAATACATGTGAATAAGAACTTACATGTCTGTAATCTAGATATAAATGTGTACTAAATGTATACATATGTAGTACATATCCCTTTGTTTGATCTTGTTCTTTATCTTCCAACTCATATTGCACGACATGTATGTAAATTTTTATGATATTACGTTTGTGGTAGTTTCATTTATATAATAGAAGATATTTATACATCTATAGTCGATCGAAGTCTGAACATTCAATTTGCATATTTGCTTATAATATAATGTCATTGAATTAAAGGATTAATGGTATATAATTATGCTATATGAAGTTTATTAAATACGATACTGTCGCTATATGTTCGTATATACGTAACTATTCTTCATGGGTCTCAGACCTTCTGAAAATAATGATAATATGCTGGTCAAACATAATATAACCGTACATTGTTATTGCTCGTCAAATTTGTCAAACTCACATAAGCGTACACTGTTATTGCGTGTCAAACTGGTCAAACTTTTGTAATCGTACACTGTTATTGCTCGTCAAACTGGTCAAACTTATGTAATTGTACACTGTTATCGCTCGTCAAACCGGTCGAACTTATATAAGCGCACACTGTTATTGCTCGTCAAACTGGTCAAACTTATGTAATCGTACACTGTTATTGCGTGTCAAACTGATCAAACTTATGTAATCGTACACTGTTATTGCTCGTCAAACTGGTCGAACTTATGTAATTGTACACTGTTATCGTTCGTCAAACCGGTCGAACTTATGTAAGCGCACACTGTAATTGCGTGTCAAACTGGTCGAACTTATGTAAGCGCACACTGTTATTGCTCGTCAAACTGGTCAAACTTATGTAATCGTACACTGTTATTGCTCGTCAAACTGGTCGAACTCATGTAATCGCACACTGTTATTGCTCGTCAAACTGGTCAAACTTATGTAATCGTACACTGTTATCGCCCGTCAAACTGGTCGAACTTATGTAATCGTACACTGTTATTGCTCGTCAAACTGGTCGAAATTATTTAAGCGTACACTGTTACCGCTCGTCAAACTGGTCGAACTTATTTAAGCGTACACTGTTACCGCTCGTCAAACTGGTCGAACTTATGCCAGCGTACACTGTTACACTGATACCGCTCGTCAAACTTGTCGAACTTATGTAAGCACACACTGTTACCGTTCGTCAAACTGGTCGAACTTATGTAAGCGTACACTGTTACCGCTCGTCAAACTGGTCAAACTTATATAATCATACACTGTTACCGCTCGTCAAACTGGTCGAACTGATATAAGCGTACACTGTTACCGCTCGTCAAACTGGTCGAACTTATTTAAGCGTACACTGTTACCGCTCGTCAAACTGGTCGAACTTATGTAAGCGTACACTGTTACACTGTTACTGCTCGTCAAACTGGTCGAACTTATGTAAGCACACACTGTTACCGCTCGTCAAACTGGTCGAACTTATGTAAGCGTACACTGTTACTGCTCGTCAAACTGGTTGAACTTATATAATCGTACACTGTTACCGCTCATCAAACTGGTCAAACTTATATAAGCGTACACTGTTGTTTGTTATGTTCTATGATGTTTAAAACGTTGATGTTATAACATATATATGCCTCATGGAAGGTTGACTTGAAATGTGTTCTCTGATTAAATAAAATAATTATTGTTATCATTATTATAATTATTATCATTATTATCATTATACTTTAGGTATATTTGTCTGTACTTAAAATTTAAAAATGCCATGCTCCTATCCACTCAAATAACAGCTACTCAAACTTTTTTATTAATTTTCCCAATAAATTCTATTCATTTCTGTTCAAAATTACAATGGGAATTCTAAATCTGGTGGGGAAAAAAAGCTACCTTCACACACGAAAAGTACTGGGTCGCAGCACAGCTAACAAACATTTTTAAGGATGGCCTTAATATTAAGTTTTATAAGAAATGTAAATATTGTAAGTTAATTTCATACCTTACATTAATGAACTCTGTTGTAAAATATGAGTTGGGTGTATTATAGGAGCTAGTGTGACTAATTTCTTCATACATCACATTACAGATGACATGTGACCATCTGTATCAAATCACGGACATCGTTTCAAATAGGCCTGGCTCGGCGAGTCACATCTGTGCATTCTGACATAGCAAAGTTTGCAAATATTTTGAATACGGTAACAAAGTCTTTTTTTTATTATTTAACATAAAATTCATAAATGGATTAGAAGGGTTATTCCAGCAGAACATTTGTATTCCCAAAGAATTATATATAGATATAAGTCATTTGGTATACTATATTATAACAATTTATTTATCATTTAAGTGTCTGAAGATATTACATCGCAGAACAGATATCTTATTTCAAACTTTAACATAAATACATCGTCATAATAATATATTTACAACACATAATATCACGTTAAATATATCGTAAGTATAAAAAATACATCATTAGTACCGTCATATTGTGTTACAAATTGATATATATTAAATATTTATTTATGTGTTAAATATAAAAATAAATATCAAAATAATTTAAGAATATAAGAGTATTATTCGTTCGTTGACGAATATATATATATCTAAAATGCACATTATATATTAAAAAATGTTATTTCTGAACTTCAGAGAACGTTTTGTATACTGAGCAATTCTGATTAAAATAATTTTGTCATTTGATTTAAGCAATTCAATTAGCATGGAATGGCTTTATCCTCCTTAAATCACTGTAGCAAGAACAAATAGAAATGAAGTGGTATATATCTTCCACCCCAGTTGAGTTACAACAAACAAAATCTCTCGTTTCTTGGAATAGGATTTCTTGTATAACGACCAGTTTGAATTCTGAGAGTATGAACAGATAATCTAATTCTAGTAACAAACATTCTTCAGTTGTTTTAGAAACAATGTAAATAGTGCTCATATGCAAAATTGTTTTTTTTTAAAGACTTCAATAACTCTTCAATAACATTACTATTATTTACTGTACCACGTATTCTTGAATCAAACAAACAGCAACACGTTTTTTTTAATATGTATGGAACGTTATACTGCCAAGGTACAATGAAACTCACAATTTTACATAAACTGCATATCACAGAAAATTGGTTATATCATATACAGAAAATACTGTCTTTAATTATTCAAAGGGACACACGGCAATTTTGAAAATAATATATCTTTCGTATTTGCGGTCATATATGATACAAAGAGAAACTGCTATCTTACAGTATGTTCATGTTAGTATATCGATAGGTAGAAGAAATAAATTCAACACTCAGATATTATTGATACATCAGTCCAAAAGTTAAGATGGATAAAATAATCTTAATTTATAAGAATATCCAGTAATTTTCAAACAAATAATTTTACAGTAACTGTCAACTAAAGCTACAGAAACTATTAAGTAGTTTGGTAGTAAGATTTATAAATTACATATCGAATAATAACAAATTAAAAATCAACACGATTAATGATTTTATTATTGATCACAGTTGTGATATTAAAAACGCATATTATACATCAGTACATCAGTACATTTTGGCATATAAACATAATGAATACTGTATAAAATATTTAGATAGCAAAGTAATCATACAAAAGTGATATATTCAGATGAAATCAATTCTTAAACATTTTTCTTAATAGTATACTTTACGAACAGTTATACAAGAATTTGCTTCTTATATATAACTTGACGATCCAACAGAATATTATTAACTCGGGTTAAATGAAAATAATCGTATGTGTATTTATTCCATGCTAACCTTAACAAACATCTTTTAATTATCTGACAATGTAATACATACAAACCAAGTGTTGGCTTGAGAGTTTCTCTCGTTAAAATGTACACAAGTGGTAGAGTTTGTGCAATAATTGGAAGGAACAATCTCTCTAGTATAGACATGTGAGACTGGAAGTCAGGACATCTGTGTTAGAGGTTGTGCAAGACTGGAAAGAAAGATCTCTCTTGTATAGCCATGTGGGATTGGAAGACAAGACATCTCTGGTAGAGGTTGTGTAAGACTGGAAGGAACAATCTCTTTGGTATAGACATGTGAGACTGGAAGTCAGGACATCTCTAGTAGAGGTTGTGCATGACTGGAAGGAGGATCTCTCTTGAGTAGACATGTGAGACTGGAAGTCAGGGCATCTCTGGTAGAGGTTGTGTAAGACTAGAAGGAACGATCTCTCTTGAGAAGACATGTGAGACTGGAAGTCAGGACATCTCTGGTAGAGGTTGTGCAAGAATGGAAGGAACGATCTATGTGGTATAGACATGTGAGACTGGAAATCAGTACATCTCTAGTAGAGGTTGTGCATGACTGGAAGGAGGATCTCTCTTGAGTAGACATGTGAGACTAGAAGTCAGGGCATCTCTGGTAGAGGTTGTGTAAGACTGGAAGGAAGGATTCACTGCTATAGACCTATGGGACTGGAAGTCGGACAATCTCTGGTAGAGGTTGTGCAAGACTGGAAGGAACTATATTTTTTGTATAGACATGTTAGACTGGAAGTCAGGGTATCTCTGGTATAGACATGTGAGACTGGAAGTCAGTACATCTCTAGTAGAGGTTGTGTAAGACTGGAAGGAACGATCTCTCTTGAGTAGACATGTGAGACTGGAAGTCAGGACATCTCTGGTAGAGGTTGTGCAAGACTGGAAGGAACGATCTATGTGGTATAGACATGTGAGACTGGAAGTCAGTACATCTCTAGTAGAGGTTGTGCATGACTGGAAGGAGGATCTCTCTTGAGTAGACATGTGAGACTGGAAGTCAGGGCATCTCTGGTAGAGGTTGTGTAAGACTGGAAGGAACGATCTATCTGGTATAGACATGTGAGACTGGAAGTCAGTACATCTCTAGTAGAGGTTGTGTAAGACTGGAAGGAACGATCTCTCTTGAGTAGACATATGAGACTGGAAGTCAGTACATCTCTAGTAGAGGTTGTGCAAGACTGGAAGGAACGATCTATCTGGTATAGACATGTGAGACTGCAAGTCAATACATCTCTAGTAGAGGTTGTGCATGACTGGAAGGAGGATCTCTCTTGAGTAGACATTGAGACTGGAAGTCAGGGCATCTCTGGTAGAGGTTGTGTAAGACTGGAAGGAACGATCTCTCTTGAGTAGACGTGTGAGACTGGAAGTCAGTAGGTCTCTAGTAGAGGTTGTGTAAGACTGGAAGGAACGATCTCTCTTGAGTAGACATGTGAGACTGGAAGTCAGGACATCTCTGGTAGAGGTTGTGCAAGACTGGAAGGAACGATCTATGTGGTATAGACATGTGAGACTGGAAGTCAGTACATCTCTAATAGAGGTTGTGCATGACTGGAAGGAGGATCTCTCTTGAGTAGACATGTGAGACTGGAAGTCAGGGCATCTCTAGTAGAGGTTGTGCAAGACTGGAAGGAACGATCTATCTGGTATAGACATGTGAGACTGGAAGTCAGTACATCTCTAGTAGAGGTTGTGCATGACTGGAAGGAGGATCTCTCTATTGTAGACATGTGAGACTGGAAGTCAGGGCATCTCTGGTAGAGGTTGTGTAAGACTGGAAGGAACGATCTATCTGGTATAGACATGTGAGACTGGAAGTCAGTACATCTCTAGTAGAGGTTGTGTAAGACTGGAAGGAACGATCTCTCTTGAGTAGACATGTGAGACTGGAAGTCAGTACATCTCTAGTAGAGGTTGTGCAAGACTGGAAGGAACGATCTATCTGGTATAGACATGTGAGACTGGAAGTCAGGGCATCTCTGGTAGAGGTTGTGTAATACTGGAAGGAACGATCTATCTGGTATAGACATGTGAGACTGGAAGTCAGTACATCTCTAGTAGAGGTTGTGTAAGACTGGAAGGAACGATCTCTCTTGAGTAGACATGTGAGACTGGAAGTCAGTACATCTCTAGTAGAGGTTGTGCAAGACTGGAAGGAACGATCTATCTGATATAGACACGTGAGACTGGAAGTCAATACATCTCTAGTAGAGGTTGTGCATGACTGGAAGGAGGATCTCTCTTGAGTAGACATGTGAGACTGGAAATCAGGGCATCTCTGGTAGAGGTTGTGTAAGACTGGAAGGAACGATCTCTCTTGAGTAGACATGTGAGACTGGAAGTCAGGACATCTCTGGTAGAGGTTGTGCAAGACTGGAAGGAACGATCTATGTGGTATAGACATGTGAGACTGGAAGTCAGTACATCTCTAGTAGAGGTTGTGCATGACTGTAAGAAGGATTTCTCTTGAGTAGACATGTGTGACTGGAAGTCAGGGCATCTCTGGTAGAGGTTGTGTAAGACTGGAAGGAACGATCTCTCTTGAGTAGACATGTGAGACTGGAAGTCAGGACATCTCTGGTAGAGGTTGTGCAAGACTGGAAGGAACGATCTATGTGGTATAGACTTATGAGACTGGAAATCAGTACATCTCTAGTAGAGTTTGTGCATGACTGGAAGGAGGATCTCTCTTGAGTAGACATGTGAGACTGGAAGTCAGGGCATCTCTGGTAGAGGTTGTGTAAGACTGGAAGGAACGATCTATCTGGTATAGACATTTGAGACTGGAAGTCAGTACATCTCTAGTAGAGGTTGTGTAAGACTGGAAGGAACGATCTCTCTTGAGTAGACATGTGAGACTGGAAGTCAGTACATCTCTAGTAGAGGTTGTTCAAGACTGGAAGGAACGATCTATCTGGTATAGACATGTGAGACTGGAAGTCAATACATCTCTAGTAGAGGTTGTGCATGACTGGAAGGAGGATCTCACTTGAGTAGACATGTGAGACTGGAAGTCAGGGCATCTCTGGTAGAGGTTGTGTAAGACTGGAAGGAACGATCTCTCTTGAGTAGACATGTGAGACTGGAAGTCAGGACATCTCTAGTAGAGGTTGTGCAATACTGGTAGGAACGATCTATGTGGTATAGACACGTGAGACTGGAAGTCAGTACATCTCAAGTAGAGGTTGTGCATGACTGGAAGGAGGATCTCTCTTGAGTAGACATGTGAGACTGGAAGTCAGGACATCTCTGGTAGAGGTTGTGCAATACTGGTAGGAACGATCTATGTGGTATAGACACGTGAGACTGGAAGTCAGTACATCTCTAGTAGAGGTTGTGCATGACTGGAAGGAGGATCTCTCTTGAGTAGACATGTGAGACTGGAAGTCAGGGCATCTCTGGTAGAGGTTGTGTTAGACTGGAAGGAACGATCTATCTGGTATAGACATGTGAGACTGGAAGTCAGTACATCTCTAGTAGAGGTTGTGTAAGACTGGAAGGAACGATCTCTCTTGAGTAGACATGTGAGACTGGAAGTCAGTACATCTCTAGTAGAGGTTGTGCAAGACTGGAAGGAACGATCTATCTGGTATAGACATGTGAGACTGGAAGTCAATACATCTCTAGTAGAGGTTGTGCATGACTGGAAGGAGGATCTCTCTTGAGTAGACATGTGAGACTGGAAGTCAGGGCATCTCTGGTAGAGGTTGTGTAAGACTGGAAGGAACGATCTCTCTTCAGTAGACATGTGAGACTGGAAGTCAGTACATCTCTAGTAGAGGTTGTGCAAGACTGGAAGGAACGACCTATCTTGTATAGACATGTGAGACTGGAAGTCAGTACATCTTTAGTAGAGGTTGTGCAAGACTGGAAGAAACGATCTCTCTTGTATAGACATGTGGGACTGGAAGTCAGAACATCTCTGATAGAGGTTTTTTAAGTCTGGAAGGAAGGATCTCTCTTGTATAGACATGTGAGAATGAAGGTCAGGGTATCTCTGGTAGGGGTTGTGTAAGACAGGAAGGAACCATCTGTCTGGTATAGACATGTAAGACTGGAAGTCTGGGAACATCAAGTAGAGGTTTTGCAGGTTTGGAAGGAAAGATCTCTCTTGTATAACCATGTGGGATTGGAAGACAGAACATCTCTGGTAAAGGTTGTGTAAAATTTGAAGGAACGATCTCTCTGGTATAGACATATGAGAGTTGAAGTCAGTGTGATTGGAATTCAGGTCATCTCTAGCAGAGGTTGTGTAAGACTCGAAGGAACGATCTCTCTGGCATAGACATGTGAGACAGGAAGTCAGGGTATCTCTGGTAGAGGCTGTGCTCGACTTGAAGGAAATATCTCTTGTATAGACATGTGAGACTCGAAGTCAGGACATCTCTGGTAGAGGTTGTGCAAGACTGGAAGGAACGATCTATGTGGTATAGACATGTGAGACTGGAAGTCAGTACATCTCTAGTTGAGGTTGTGCATGACTGGAAGGAGGATCTCTCTTGAGTAGACATGTGAGACTGGAAGTCAGGGCATCTCTGGTAGAGGTTGTGTTAGACTGGAAGGAACGATCTATCTGGTATAGACATGTGAGACTGGAAGTCAGTACATCTCTAGTAGAGGTTGTGTAAGACTGGAAGGAACGATCTCTCTTGAGTAGACATGTGAGACTGGAAGTCAGTACATCTCTAGTAGAGGTTGTGCAAGACTGGAAGGAACGATCTATCTGGTATAGACATGTGAGACTGGAAGTCAATACATCTCTAGTAGAGGTTGTGCATGACTGGAAGGAGGATCTCTCTTGAGTAGACATGTGAGACTGGAAGTCAGGGCATCTCTGGTAGAGGTTGTGTAAGACTGGAAGGAACGATCTCTCTTCAGTAGACATGTGAGACTGGAAGTCAGTACATCTCTAGTAGAGGTTGTGCAAGACTGGAAGGAACGACCTATCTTGTATAGACATGTGAGACTGGAAGTCAGTACATCTTTAGTAGAGGTTGTGCAAGACTGGAAGAAACGATCTCTCTTGTATAGACATGTGGGACTGGAAGTCAGAACATCTCTGATAGAGGTTTTTTAAGTCTGGAAGGAAGGATCTCTCTTGTATAGACATGTGAGAATGAAGGTCAGGGTATCTCTGGTAGAGGTTGTGTAAGACAGGAAGGAACCATCTGTCTGGTATAGACATGTAAGACTGGAAGTCTGGGAACATCAAGTAGAGGTTTTGCAGGTTTGGAAGGAAAGATCTCTCTTGTATAACCATGTGGGATTGGAAGACAGAACATCTCTGGTAAAGGTTGTGTAAAATTTGAAGGAACGATCTCTCTGGTATAGACATATGAGAGTTGAAGTCAGTGTGATTGGAATTCAGGTCATCTCTAGCAGAGGTTGTGTAAGACTCGAAGGAACGATCTCTCTGGCATAGACATGTGAGACAGGAAGTCAGGGTATCTCTGGTAGAGGCTGTGCTCGACTTGAAGGAAATATCTCTTGTATAGACATGTGAGACTCGAAGTCAGGACATCTCTGGTAGAGGTTGTGCAAGACTGGAAGGAACGATCTATGTGGTATAGACATGTGAGACTGGAAGTCAGTACATCTCTAGTTGAGGTTGTGCATGACTGGAAGGAGGATCTCTCTTGAGTAGACATGTGAGACTGGAAGTCAGGGCATCTCTGGTAGAGGTTGTGTAAGACTGGAAGGAACGATCTATCTGGTATAGACATGTGAGACTGGAAGTCAGTACATCTCTAGTAGAGGTTGTGTAAGACTTGAAGGAACGATCTCTCTTGAGTAGACATGTGAGACTGGAAGTCAGTACATCTCTAGTAGAGGTTGTGCAAGACTGGAAGGAACGATCTATCTGGTATATACATGTGAGACTGGAAGTCAATACATCTCAAGTAGAGGTTGTGCATGACTGGAAGGAGGATCTCTCTTGAGTAGACATGTGAGACTGGAAGTCATGGCATCTCTGGTAGAGGTTGTGTAAGACTGGAAGGAACGATCAATCTTCAGTAGATATGTGAGACTGGAAGTCAGTACATCTCTAGTAGAGGTTGTGCAAGACTGGAAGGAACGACCTATCTTGTATAGACATGTGAGACTGGAAGTCAGTACATCTCTAGTAGAGGTTGTGCAAGACTGGAAGAAACGATCTCTCTTGTATAGACATGTGGGACTGGAAGTCAGAACATCTCTGATAGATGTTTTTTAAGTCTGGAAGTAAGGATCTCTCTTGTATAGACATGTGAGAATGAAGGTCAGGGTATCTCTGGTAGAGGTTGTGTAAGACAGGAAGGAACCATCTGTCTGGTATAGACATGTAAGACTGGAAGTCTGGGAACATCAAGTAGAGGTTTTGCAGGTTTGGAAGGAAAGATCTCTCTTGTATAACCATGTGGGATTGGAAGACAGAACATCTCCGGTAGAGGTTGTGTAAAATTTAAAGGAACGATCTCTCTGGTATAGACATATGAGAGTTGAAGTCAGTGTGATTGGAATTCAGGTCATCTCTAGCAGAGGTTGTGTAAGACTCGAAGGAACGATCTCTCTGGCATAGACATGTGAGACAGGAAGTCAGGGTATCTCTGGTAGAGGTTGTGCTCGACTTGAAGGAATTATCTCTTGTATAGACATGTGAGACTCGAAGTCAGGACATCTCTGGTAGAAGATATTCTAGACTGGAAGGAACGATCTCTATGGCATAGACATGTCAGATTGGAAGTCGGGACATCTATGGTAGAGATTGTGCTAGACTGGAAGGAACGATCTCTCTGGTAAAGACATGTGAGTCTGGAAGTCAGGGTATATCTGGTAGAAGTTGAGCAAGACCGAAAGGAACGCTTTCTCTGGTATAGACATCTGAAACTGGAAGTTAGGGCATCTTTGGTACAGGTTGTACAAGACTGGATCGAACTCTTTGTAAAGAAATGTGAAACTAGAAGTCAATATAACTCTGGTAGAGGTTGTAAAAGACTGGAAGGAACGAATTCTCTAGTGTAGACCTGTGGGACTGGAAGTCAGTGTATCACCTGTAAAGGATGTGCAAGACTTGAAGGAACAACCTTTCTTGTATAGACCTTTGAGACTGAAAGTCAGGGCATCTCAGGTAGAGGTTGCTTAAGACTGGAAGGAACGGTCTGTCTGGTATAGACATGTAAGACTGGAAGTCAGGGAACATTTTGAAGAGGTTGTGCAAGACTAGAAGTAACGATCTATCTTGTATACACATGTAAGATTGGAAGTCAGGGAACCTCTGGTAAAGGTTGTACAGGATTGGAAGGAAATATCTCTCTTGTATAGCCATGTGGTATTGGAATACAGGACATCTCTGGTAGAGGTTGTGTAATACTGGAAGGAACGATCTCTCTGGTGTAGACATGTGGGACTTGAAATCAGGGTATCTCTGATAGAGGTTGTGCAATACTAGAAGGAACGATCTGTCTTGAATAGACATGTGGGACTGGAAGTCAGGTCATCTCTAGCAGAGGTTGCGTAAGACTCGCAGGAACGATCTCTTAGGTATAGACATGTTAGACTGGAAGTCAGTGTATCTCTGGTAGAGGTCGTGCATGACTGGAAGGAACGATATCTCTTGTATAGACATGTGAGACTGGAAGTCAGGGTATCTCTGGTAGAGGATATACAAGACTGGAAGGAACGATATCTCTTGTATAGACATGTGAGACTGGAAGTCAAGGTATCTCTGGTAGTGGATGTGCAAGGCTGGAAGGAACGATCTCTCTTGTATAGACATGTGAGACTGGAAGTCAGGGAACATCTCTGGTAGAGGTTGTGAAAGACTGGAAGGAACGATCTATCTGGTATAGACATGAGACACTGGAAGTCAGGGTATCTCTGGTAGAGGTTGAGCAAGACCAAAAGGAACGCTTACTCTGGTATTGACATCTGATACTGGAAGTCAGAGCATCTAGTACAGGTTGTACAAAACTGGAAGGAACGATCTTTCTTGTAAAGAAATGTGATACTGGAATTCAAGATAACTCTGGTAGAGGTTGTATAAGACTGGAACGAAGGATTCACTGCTATAGACCTATGGGACTGGAAGTCAGACAATCTCTGGTAGAGGTTGTGCAAGACTCGAAGGAACTATATTTTTTGTAAAGACATGTTAGACTGAAAGTCAGGGTATCTATGGTAGAATTTGTGCAAAACTGGAAAGACAATCTTTCTTGTATAGACATATGAGACTGAAAGTCAGGGTATCTCTGGTAGCGGATATGCAAGACTGGAAGGAGTGATCTCTTTTGTAAAGACATGTGAGACTGGAAGTCAGGACATCACTGGTAGTGGATGTGCAAGACTGGCAGGAACGATCTCTCTGGTATAGACATGTGAGACTGGAAGTCAGGATATCTCTGGTAGAGGTTGAGAAAGACCTAAAGGAACGCTTTCTCTGGTATAAACAACTGAGACTGGAATCAGGGCATGTCTGGTACATGTTGTACAAGGCTGGAAGAAACGATATATCTTGCAAAGAAATGTTTTAGTAGAAGTCAAGATAACTCTGGTAGAGGTTGTGTAAGACTGGGTGGAACGAATTCTCTGGTATATACCTGTGGGACTGGAAGTCAATATCTCCGGTAGAGGTTGTGCTAGACGGGAAAGAACGACCTCTCTTGTATAAACATGTGAGACTTGGAGTCAGGGCATCTTTGATAGAGGTTGTGCAAGACTGGAAAAACGATATCTCTTTCATAGTCATGTGGGTCTGGAAGTCAGGACATCTCTGGTAGAGGTTGTATAAGATTGGAAGGAACGATCTCGCTTGTATAAACATGTGAGATTGGAAGTTAGGACATCTCAGGTACAGGTTTTGAAAGACAGGACGGAACGATCTTTCTGGTATAGAAAGACTGGAAGTCAGGGCATCTCTGGTAGAGGTTGTATAAGACGTGAAGGAACGATCTCTCTGGTACAGACATTTAAGTCTGGAAGTCAGGGAATATCTAGTAGAGGTTGTGCAAGACTGAAAGGAACGATATCCCTGGTGTAGACATGTGGGTCTAAAAGTCAGGACATCTCTGATAGAGGTTGTTTAAGACTGGAAGGAACGATCTGTCTTGTATAGACATGTGAGACTGGAAGTCAGGGTATTTCTGATAGAGGTTGTGTAAGACTGGAAGTAATGATTTCTCTGGCATAGACATGTAAGATTGGAAGTCATGTAACCTCTAGTAACTGTTTTACAAGACTAGAAGGAACGATCTCTCTTGTATTAACATGTGAGACTAAAAGTCAGGACATCTCTGGTAGAGGTTGCGTAAGACTGGAAGGAACGATATATCTGGTACAGATATGTGAGACTTGAAGTAAGGACATCTCTTGTAGAGGTTGTGCAAGACTGGAAGGAACTATCTTCTGGTATTGACATGTAAGACTGGAAGTCAGGGAACATCTGGTAAAGATTTTGCAGGACTGGAAGGAAAGATCTCTCTTGTATAGCCATGTTGGATTGGAAGACAGGAAATCTCTGGTAGGGGTTGTGCAAGACTCGAAAGAACGACATGTAAGACTGAAAGTTATGGTATCTGTGGTAGAGGACGTGCAAGACTGGAAGGAACGATTTCTCTTGTATAGACATGTAAGACTTCAAGTCAAGACATCTCTGGTAGAGGTTGTGCAAAACTGAAGAAACGATTTCTTTTGTATAGACATGTTAGACTGAAAGTCAGGATATCTCTGGTTGAGACTGTGGTAGACTGAAAGGAACGATCTCCATGGTATAGACATTTGAGACTGGAAGTCAGGGTATCTCTGGTAGAGGTTGTGCAAGACCGAAAGGAGCGCTCTCTCTGGTATAGACATCTGAGACTGGATGTCAACGCATCTCTTGTACAGGTTGTGCAAGACTGGAAGGAACGATCTTTCTTGTAAAGTAATGTACTACTGGAAGTCATGATAACTCCGGTAGAGGTTGTGTAAGACTGGAAGGAGCGAATTCTCTGATATAGACATGTGAGACGCGGAGTTAGGGCATCTCTGATAGAGGTTGTGCAAGACTGGAAGGAACGATCTCTCTAGTATAGTCATGTGAGACGTGAAATCTGTGCATATCTGGTAGAGGTTGGGCAATACTAGATTGAACGATCTCTCTTGTATAGACATGTGAGACTTGAAGTCAGGATATCTGTGGTAGAGGTTGTGCAAGATTGGAAGGAACGGTCTCTGTAGTATAGACATGTGAGACTGAAAGTCAGAGTATCTCTGGTAGAGGTTGTGCAAGTCTGGAAGGACCGATCTCTCTAGTATAGACTTGTGAGACTGAAAGTAAGGGTATCTCTGGTAGAAGTTGTGCAAGACTGGAAGGAACGATATCTCTTGTACTGACATGTGAGACTGAAAGTCAGGACATCTCTGGTAGAAGTTGTGTAAGACTGAAAAGAATGATCTCTCTTGTATAAACATGTGAAACTGGAAATCAGGGCATCTCTGGTAGAGGTTGTGTATGACTGGAAGGAACGATCTCTCTTGTATAAACATGCGGGACTGGATGACAGGACATCTCTGGTAAAGGTAGTATAATACTGGAATTAACGATCTCTCTTGTATAGACATGCGATACTGGAAGTCAAGACATCCCTGGTAGAGGTGGTGTATGGCTGGAAGGAACGATCTCTTTTGTATAGACATACGGGACTGGAAGTCAGGATATCTCTGGTAGAGGTTGTGCAATACTGGAAGGAAGATCTCACTAGATTAGATATGTGAAACTGGAAGTCAGGGTATCTCTGGTAGAGGTTGTGCAAGACTGGAAGGAACGATTTCCCTTGTATAGATAAGTGAGTCTGACAGTCAGGGCATCTCTGGAAGAGGTTGTGCAAGACTTGAAGGAACAATCTCTCTTATATAGCTAAATCAGACTGGAAGACAGGACATCTCTAAGTAGAGGTTTTGTAAAACTGGTAGGAACGATCTCTGTAGTATAGACATGTGAGATTGGATGTCAGGGTATCTCTGGTACAGGTTGTGAAGACTAGAAAGAACTGTCTCTCAGGTATAGGCATATATGACTGGAAGTAAGGGTGTTTCTGTAAGTGGTTGTGCAACACTGGAAAGAACGATCTCTCTTATATATACATGTGAGACTGGAAGTCACGAAATCTCTAGAAGAAGTTGTGCAAGACTGGAAGGAACGATATCTATGGTATAGACATGTGAGACTGGAAGTCAGGACATCTTTGCTAGTGTGGCGTAAGAAAAAATATAGTTTTAAATAAGAAATTTGAGTGTTTTGTAAGGATGTTGAGTGTATATAGATGAGAAAATCTAGTGCCCAGTAAGAAAAATCTTTAGTCAAGTAAGGATGCTGTGTATTGAGTGAGAAAATGTAATGTCACGTTTGTAAATATAGTGTCAAATAAGGAATGTGAATATTGTGTAAGGATTTTGAGTTTATATATATATTAGAAAAATTTGTGGTCAGTAAGAAAAATATATAGTCAAGTAAGGATGGTGTGTATCGAATGAGAATAATTTGGTGTCGTGATTGGAAATATAGTGTCAAATATGGAATTTGAATATTGTGTCAGGAAGTTGAGTACATAAAGATTAGAAATTATATTGCCCAGTATGAAAAATCTATAATCAAGTAAGGAAGTTGTGTATCAAGTGAGAAAATCTAGTGTCACATATGAAGATATAGTGTTAAATAAGAAAATTGAAGGTCGTGTAAGGTTATCGACAGTATAATTGTATAGATTACAAAATCAAGTGCCCATTATGAAAATTATATAGTCAATTAAGTCTGTTGTGTATCAAGTGAGAAAATCTTGTGTCACGTATGAAAATATAGTGTCAATTAAAGAATTTGAATATTATGTAAGAATGTTCAGTATATATAGTTTAGAAAATTTAGTTTTCAATAAGAAAAAATCATGGTCGAGTAAGTATGTGGTGTATCAATTGAGAAAATCTAGTGTCGCCTTTGGAAATTTAGTGTCAGATAAGGAAATTGAATGTTGTGTCAGGAAGTTGAGTACATATAGATAAGAAATTCTAGTGCCCAATAAGAAAAAAATTATAGTTGAGTAAGTATGTTGTGTATCAAGTGAGAAACTCTAGTGTCGTGTGTGAAAATAAAGTGTCAAATAAGGAATTTAAATGTGTAAGAATGTTGAGTATATATAGTTTAGAAAATCTAGTTCCCAATAAAAAAAAATTATAGTCGAGTAAGTATGTTGTGTATTGAGTGAGAAAATCTAGTGATGCGTATGAAAATAAAGTGTCAAATAAGGAATTAGAATGTTGTGTAATGATTTTGAGTATATATAGTTTAGAAAATCGAGTGTCCAATAAGAAAAATGTATTGTCGAGTAAGGATGATGTGTATTGAGTGATAAAATCAAATGTCGTGTATGAAAATATAGTGTTAATAAGAAATTTAATTGTTTTGTACTGATGTTGAGTGTATATAGATTAGAAAATCTAGTGCCCAGTAAAAAAATCTATAGTCAAATAAGGATGTTGTGTATTGAGTGAGAAAATCTAGTGACGCCTTCGAAAATTTAGTGTCAGATAAGGAAATTGAATGTTGTGTAAGGATGTTGAGTATATATAGAGAAGAAATTCTAGTGCCAAGTAAGAAAAATTTATAGTCAAGTAAGACGGATATGTATCAAGTGATGAAATTTAATGTCGCGTATGAAAATATAGTGTCAAATAAGGAATTTGAATGTTGTGTAAGGATGTTGAGCATATAAAGTTTAGAAAATATAGTGCCCAATAAGAAAAATGTATAGTCGAGTAAGGAGGTTGTGTATTGAGTGAGAAAATCAAATGTCGCTAATGAAAATAAAGTGTTAATAAGAAATTTAATTGGTTCGTAAGGATGTTGAGTGTATATAGATTAGAAAATCTAGTGCCCAGTAAGGAAAATCTATAGTCAAGTAAGGATGTTGTGTATTGAGTGAGAAAATCTACTGTTGCGTATGAAAATATATATACCCATCTTTCGATATCTGTATCACGTAAAAATCCAATAATAGTTTTACTATAAACAAAGAAGGACGATCTTAATTTAATCTTCATCATTCAATAACCGTTTAAAATATCAAATGTGTACTTATCACAAAATTTTGTTTAAAATGGCCACTACGAGTTGATTATTTTTTCATAATTTTAAATTAATTATTTTTTATCCTTTTTAAGATTTAAGACAATCACCCAGCTTCTCTATATGTTCTATACAAATTGAAGATTTTTTTTTGAGAAACTGGATATATAATCTCCGACACCTTATATCAACGACATTATTCCAAATTTGTACTTATCAGCATAATAAGATATTTTATTAAGCTTTCCAATGATATTATTTGTATTAAAATAAGAATTTTTCTCTTTTGTCTTCTTTACACTTTTTAGAAACACTACTATATATTTTTTACAATTCGGCAAACATCGGTAACCATCAGGATTTCTCGTGACTGGTCATATTCCAGTTTAATTTGTGCTGTTATTATGACGCCCATCCGGGGAAATTATCGAGGACATGTATTGTCTTTATTTCTTGTCTGTTCATGAAGTTATAAAGCAGTTTAAATTGCGATATGGGGTAAATACGTACGCGCACATAGAATTGCTTAAAATTTATCAAAAATAAACATTTTATTAAGTATTAGGAAATAAAAAGGATGTTATTATGCATAAAACTTCTTAAGAAGGAATAAATAACTGTTATTATAAAAAAAATCGATATTTCTATAAAATATTGTATAACTTTTTTACAAAAAACTGGTGTTTATGCAGACGTTTCGCTTAGCGACGTCGAATGACATATCTTATAACAATTAATAGCAGCCTTCAGGATTAAGACAGAAACTATGTTTTCATTTGGTATATATATATATATCTTTATTTAAGTCTCATCTATGTACAAACATATAAATAAAACATACAGTAACACATACAACGTACATAGCCATTCAATATTAGAATTACAAGAGACTATCGCTATAATATTAATTGACATAAAATATATACAACTATCACAGATTATTCATGCATTATTTTTGAAAAAGATGTATACTATAAAGCATTATACACTAAGAATTGAGACACCGGCGCTAATTTTGGCTCGAGACCTAAAAGATTATTAAAATAACTTTTGTTAAATCGTGAAAGGAAAAATAAATGCAAATGCATCGCTATATAGTCAAAAGCTTTTTAAAAAATATTTTAAAAGATCAGTTATCACCCCAGATCAGATCTGGAATGACCTGATTAGCACCGATTTCTCAACATAATATAAAATTAATTTGTTTTACATTTAAGATATAATACATTATTTATATAAAATATTTCTACGTTTTTGTAGTATTGTAAAACAGGTTTTGGCACATATTCTTATCATATCTTTATTGGAAAAGAGAAACTTCATTTTATTACAGTCATCAAAATTATTAAAGTTTGCATCTATGCTTACTGCTTTAAGCATCAGATCTGTCCTAATATCTTTATAAGAGGCACATTTTAAAATAACATGACACTCATCTTCTATAGCATCATTACAGAAAGGACATAACCGGTCATTCTCATTAATACCCTCATATCGTCCAGTTTCTAGTTTTAATGGCGCAACACCACATCTGAATTTTGCAAACGCTGATCTATGCTTCATTGGTAGCACAATTTTTCAGTAATTTTCTACTTCATAATCATTTTTAAAAAGCCTATAAGTTCTTAATTTGTTACGTCCATTACCACGTATACTAGTTGTTTGATTTACACTTGCTTTCCACTCCGTAATATATATAGACATCATCTTTTCAAATACAGTATCAACACATTTAATTTTGTTAATGTTTGAGTATGTATGAATATGAAGCTGTAAACTATCAAATTGATTTATAACTGTGAAAACCCAATTTTTACAAGAGTTATAAGCTTTATTTCGTGCCCAAATAAATATTCTTTTATTTAATCTTGTATCAATTGTATAGATGTTGCGTACCCAATGTCTGGCTATACATTTCCATTGTTTGACTATTGGAGGGACCCAACCCATATCGCCTGAAATGGCTGCAGTAGGTGTATATTTGCCAGTTCCCAGAAAAAATCGCATCGCCCTATTTTGTATTGAATTTATGCACGAATAAGATTTAACGCCCCATATTGTAGCTCCATACGATATAACAGACCAAACAAGTGAATTAAACAACTTTGTAAATACTTTATGGGGCATTCCACCTAAGCTTTTATACCTGGCAATAAGTAAACCTAGAGCACGACCAGCGCTTTGAGCCACTATTTTTGCAGTTACATTAAAATCTAGATGCTCTGTCAATGTTAATCCAAGATATACATATTTATCAGTATAAGTTAGAACATTGTCACCGCAAGTAAATACAATATCTGATTTAGCAATTGACAATGGTCTGAAATGTACGATGCTACTCTTAGTAAAGTTAATTGTCATACTGTTAATACTACACCAGCTATTTAACTCATTAAGCATATGCTGCAGGTTTTCTTCATTTTCAGCAAGAAGTACAATATCATCAGCATACATTAAAATGCTAACATTTTCATTATCAATACAGACACCTTTACCAAGGGATTTTATACGTAATGCTAGGTCATTTATAAACAAATTGAATAATACGGGTGACAATGAACAGCCTTGTCTTAAACCAGAATTCACTGGAAACCAGTTGGTATAAAAATTATTTACCCTCACACAGGAGGAAACAGATGCATATAAAGATTTGACAGCTACAAGCATTTTACTAGAAACACCAATACACTGCAATCTTTCCCAAAGCTTGTCTCTATTGATGTAATCGTAAGCTTTTTTAAAATCAATGAAAGCACAGAATGTAGAGCGTTTAAGCTTTTTCCTAGTATCTATAATATTTGTTAGAGATGAAAGTAGGTCTATTGTGCTACGTTTTTTTCCGAAAACCATTCTGCTCGTCAACAATTTTATTATTATTTTCCGACCAAATATATAGACGATTATTCAATATAGAACTATACAATTTATACATGGATGATGATAATGATATACCCCTATAAGAGAGTGGGTCTTTTGGGTCGGCGGAGCTTGACTTAGGTATAGGATTTATAATAGATTTACCCCATAAAGATGGAATACAACCTTTATTAAAACAAACATTAAAAAGAACATGTAAAAAGTATACCGAAGTATTATTTTTAAGAACATCCACCGGTATTTTATCTATACCATGTGCTTTACCTTTTTTAGCATTTTCAATAGCTTTTTTTACTTCTAGAATAGATATATGCTCATCCAAAATAAAACTAGTATTCGTGTTACCAACATTATTATGATCATTAGTTCTTATGGAATCAATAGTAGAGTTATAAAGGTTACTATAATCTTTCTCCCATTTACTTAAAACATCCTTAACATCTGAAGTCAAGTTACCATCATCCAGAAGAACCTCCATTGGAATTGACTTTTTCTTGTTATTATGTATGCCTATTTTACCAATAGATTTCCAGAATTCTTTCGGATCATTATTTATATCATTTAACATATCATCTTGTATTTTATACCAATGATGGCGTTTAGAGCGTTGAACCTCTCTATCAAATAACTTTCTAGCATAACAGTAATCAGATTTGAGTTTATTTTTTAGATAAATAACATTACAGTTTAACCAATCTTTTTCAGACTTACAAACAGAGTTCCATAAATCAGTCAAAGTATTATTCCACCAAGGCTTTCCAATGCGCCTTTTCTTATTGTTAATGCCGCAACATACAGACCTAAAAGGCAGCCGGTTATACATTTCATGATTAACAATGTCACACCAGCCATTAAAAGCCACATCGATATCAGTTTGTGAACGGAGACTGCCTTCCAAGTCTGCAATTGCGGCATTAACCTTGGTAACAATATCAGTACCAGCCAAAAAATCATTTGGCATACTATGTACGTCAAATTTATCGTATCCATCAGTAACATCTGATTTATTCGTAAAAACAGTTGGATTTTCAAACTTTATACACCATGTTAATACTGAATGATCTGGAATACTTGTTGGAGCAATTGCACAAATATTATTACAAAGGTTGACGGCATCAACAGCACGTACAACTGAAAAATCATCGAACAGTGATAAATTATCATGACTTACTAAACAGAAGTCAACAACGGAACAACCTTTAGTAGAAATAGATGTAAAATCATTGTTTATAAAATTACGACCATTAAGAATACACATATTGGCATTAATAAGAAATTCAATTAAAATATCACCAAATGCATTGGTCTTAAAATCAACGACATTTCTTTCACACAAAGAATCAACACCAACAATAAAATCATTGTTATCGCCACAACGGCTATTGAAATCTCCACATATAAACGGTATTCCTACATTTTGGTATTCATACATATCCGTCAAAAGATTATCGTAAAAATTAAAAGCATCTACGTGACGGGACGAGTTCTCGGGAGGAAGGTAACATACGCATGGTAAAATCACGATATCTTCTGTTTTATGAGTAAGTTGTAACCAAAGAACACCTTCTCTAGTGTTATTTAGAACAGATATATTAAACCACTTTACAATGTCATTGCGAATAAAAAGTCCAACTCCCCCAGAACCCGTCCTAGCCCGTATATGTAAGTTTTTGCGATTATTACTGTACCATTGGTAACCTTCTAGCTGTAGTACATCACTAGCTTTAAGATGGGATTCGGCAATGCCTATAATGTCTAGGTTTAGAGAGTTCAAACATGATGACCTCAACATAAAATTATCACTAGTAGAATCACAATTCCAACCCCTAACATTCCAGAACCCGACGTGTACCTAGCAACGACCTCTATGTCCATTACCACGTCGACCATATCCTCGACCGCCACGCCTGCCATTTGCCGTGTTCCAGCTGTGTTGGTAAATACCAATAAATACATAACACATGTTTTAATTAGTTTGTACATCTGGTTCTTACTAATCAATGAGCAATTAACAGGTGAGTGTGAGGTGTGACAAATAATGTATCGATCAAAAATAATGCATCGATCAAATTTGGTCTCTCCTGGAAGATACCTACAATGGTGTTATCTGTATTTTCTCTCTAGTGTATATGATCATATGTGATACTCGTTTTTAAATCATTTTCTAAATTGGCGCGAAAGTGCCCATGATATAATTTCAGTTTCTTAATAAATTACAGTTTTAGTGCATATAAAAGCATAATTAAAATAACAAGTTTCAATTATATTTAAATAGAATTGAAACTTGTTATTTTAATTATACTTTTTTTTTAATTTCTAATATAAATATTAAGTGATTCTAATACTATTGCAATTGAAGTAAATTGTTCATCTAATCTTTTCAATCCGTTGTAGTAAATGGTGGCTGATAATTACTGATTAACTGACAATTTGTATATTTGGGAATTTAAGGGAAGCGGCAAATGTCCTAAGGGCAATTCTCCACGGGATGTTGGGATAAAGTGTCATAAATGATATATATTCTGATGGTTTATTGCATGAAAAATATGTTTAAATGATGAACTTTGGCTATGATATAAATCGTATCTTGTAATATTGTAAAGAATATTGTTGACATGGTAAATGAATGTAAATGAGGCGCATATGCATTATTATATAATATTTAATACTTCTTTCTGTAATTCCATATATATTAGAAGTACGTCTGAATATAATATCATACCGTCACATGCTGGATTATATGAGAGAGAGAGAGAGAGAGAGAGAGAGAGAGAGAGAGAGAGAGAGAGAGAGAGATATGATGATGATGATGATGACGATGATGCTGCTGCTGCTGCTGATGATGATGATGATGATGATGATGATGCTACTGCTGCTGCTGATGATGATGATGATGCTGATGATGATGATGATTTACCATGATTAAGACAGAACGTTACATGTTTTGTTACTTAATAAAACTTTAATTACATTCAATAAAATTCATTAGAATTATCTGTAACCTTGAATAAAACGTGTTATATCTTATTCATAGACATACCATTTGTAATTAAACCACCGATATAAACTGTCACATGTTCTCTAACTAAAGAGCCCCCCTCCCCCACCCCACCCCCAACTGCGAGAGCGTTAACAATAAAATATAGCCCCAAGTTATGTTCTTAGCATGTGGTATGTTATTTTAATCCAAGTTTCCATAAGTCACACAACTAGACAAGTTTTATGACCTGTTATATGCTATATTTTTTGTTATTCTAATTGATAAATTTGGTATAAATAATTTGTATATGTGTGAGTGTTTCATTAATGGGGTAAAATGAGTTCTTTTATAAACTACATATATACTGGAACGATAAATGTTGTATAGGGTAAAGCGTCACTTTGAACAAAAAATAAGTAAGACAAAGTAAACTTTTAATATTTTATTAAAGATCAGTATTTTTTTATTATGTATGCCATCAGTACATGCAAAATAATAACACAATGAATGCACAGTTTGATGCTATACACCTGTACATTTTCATTGTATACACTTTGATTGTTTTGTAAATAATCAATATTTCATAATTGAAAACATCAAACTGAACATCTTTTGTATTATTCTTTTGCATGCATTGTCTTGACTTCATACATAATTATGTGGATGTTTAAAAAAAGTGTGAAAAATGACTTTGTCTTACTAATATTATAGGCTAAAGGTTAATGTCTGAGAGGCATTATGTCCACTATGTAAATTTCACGGGAGGTGTTTTGTCCACCTTGTAAAATCTACGGGAGGTGTATTGTCCTCCTTGCAAAATCTGCGTGAGGGGTTTTGTCCGCCTTGTAAAATTCGTGGGAGGTGTTTTGTCCTTCTATACAATAATGAGGATGAGGGTTATGTCTGGGAGGTGTTTTTTCCATCACTCATCGCGAGAGTGTCGCGGGTTGTCTATTCTAGATTACTTAAGACATTTTTCTAGGCGCTGCCACACATGGCATGAAACCTTTTCAGTCACACTATACTGACACCTGGTCGACCAGACTAGAACTAAACACATTTAATAACGAATTTTATTTCTGCGCAAGTTAATTACAAATTGTCTTATTTTCTGAGTATATTTTTTCATGAAATATATATAAAGTATTTTCGTCCTTTTTATAGTTTTTCACAAGCACTATCAGGTTTTAAGAACATCATCGTCAATGATAACTTGATAATGGATATATGTGTATTTTTATTATCAGTATACATCAATGTCTCGGGGACCATAGCAATTTAAAGGGATGTATACGACAATGTCGCAAACGAGTTTACCCATTCCAGTATAAAAGCAATCTTTACAGCTGTTGACATAAATTATATACCAGTAAAATAGTATACCTAGATTATAAAATGTATTTTATCGTTACGCTTTGAATATATGTACTTTAACCGATATCCTAAACCTTATTTATACAATTTTGTGTCTCGTAAGTTTTAAAGTTTCGTAGCACAGTTTGGCACATATTCTGATTATATGATATGATTCGCAATTTATTACAGACGTACGTTTTTTAAAATATTTGCATTTTATTATCTGTTCTCAAGTGATTATTTTGCCCATCAGTGAGGTATAAAGTGGATTTTCTTAAAGTACATATTAGACATCGATACTACCTTCTGTTATCCCACATTGCCCCACAGCCTGTGACGAGAAGAATACAGTGTCCAAAGTTTTTTTAGACATACTGTTCCGGCATGTTATCGTATAAAAAAATGTGTGACTTATTAACACTTTCGCCATTTTTTTAAATGGTAGGTATTTATGATATATTGAGTCAACGAAAGAAAACATATTTTAATAGCGGTGCTTACTTTGAGTCAAAATATTTAAAGGGATTATATTGGCAAGTAACACAAACACGCTGTTAATCCCGATTTTTCCTGTATGCAGTGTGCACAAAATAATGCTTATGTATTGACGTAAAACCTTTATCTACTTGAAAGTTATCAAATTAACAGTAATTGAATATTGGCCAAAACTTTAATACGTCCCTAGTGTTTCCCCCAGAATTGAAAAAGGGCAGGGTACCAACTGAAAAGGGGCATTTTTTGCGCGTACAAAATAATAGAAAAAAAGTCATTACTTTATTGCGTGTTGTATTGAGTACCATTTTCAGCACTAATAACAAGTATGATACATGTATGTTTTGGTAAATGTATGAATCGTCTTAAATATTTTAATAAGGCTACTACAATATCATGTATTAATAATACATGTTATCAAGGAACTATAGAAGAATATATTATAGTTCCTTGATAATATTGTAGTAGCATTATTAATAATACATGATACTATTGTAGTATTGTTGTATTATTAATTAATTATAAAGTAATTAATTCAATAGTATTCGATAGTTCAAGTACCCTTACAAGATGAATATTATATTTACAAATAAAAAGTACCAGTTGTTATTTTCTAGAAAAAGTGTTTGTTGAGCAATATTGTGTTTTAACCTTTTGTAAATGTATAGACATTCAGAATCAAGAGTACAAGTATATCATGCATAATTAATACTATCAAATTACTTAAAAAATATATATTATCAATATTGCTCAACAAAAACTTTTCTAGGAAATAGCAACTGGTACTTTTTGTGTACCCTTAAAAAATGATTACAACATTTACATAAAGAAAATTTAAAGTTGCAATTTACCTTACAGTCTCTTACACATTATGGGGGAGTATTAAAAAAATAAGAATATAAAAATGAGGTAAAAGAAGAAGATACACATTATATGTAAATTAATGTAATTTATGACATACTCAAGTTATCAAAATGATTTAATGATCTTGAAAATAAATCATATATATTTCAATCAAGTCAACTTTTTTTTCAAATGTTACTATGTTTAGAACATTGCAATGTTCTTAAAATATATATTTCAATCAAGTCAACTTATATATAACTATGTTTAGAACATTGCAGTTCTTAAAATATAATATATTTCAATCAAGTCAAATTATATGTTACTTTGTTTAGAACATTGCACAGTTCTTAAAATATATATTTCAATCACGTCAACTTTTTTTCAAATGTTACTATGTTTAGAACATTGCACAGTTCTTTAATTGTTTTTGTTTATATTTCAGGTACATCTGAAAATAACAGTAAATTGTTACTACACTTTCCTATTTCAACTTTTTTAAACACTTTTTGACAGTTATTTTATTCTA